>JARHVA010000370.1:2852500-3365000 GCA_037957365.1 Torreya grandis
GGTGAAATTAGCTCACACATTTTCCATGAAGGATTTGGGATCAGCAAAGAAAATCCTTGGCATGAGCATTAAGAGAGACAGGAAAAATCATAGGTTGATTTTGTCTCAAGAGGATTATGTGAACAAGGTGTTGAAACGGTTCAATATGTAGGATGTAAAACTGGTAAGCACACCTTTGGTTGGACATTTTAAGTTGAGTAAAGAACAATGTCCTAATTCACATGATGAGGTAGAGTACATGAGTAAAGTTCCATATTCTTCCGCAGTAGGGAGTTTAATATATGCAATGGTTTGTACTAGACTGGATATTGCCCAAGCAGTGGGAGTTGTAAGTAAGTATATGGCCAATCCAAGAAAGGAACACTAGAAAGTAGTTCAGTGGATCCTTAGATATCTGAGAGGAACTAGCAGTAGGCATTTGTGCTATGGAGGTTCAGATACTTATCTACATGGTTATGTAGATTTAGATATGGTAGGTGATTTGGATGGCAGGAGAAGCACCACAAGATATGTTTTCACTGTTGGTGGAATGGCAGTTAGCTGGATATCAAAGTTGCAGAAGGTTATTGCCTTGTCAACTACAGAAGTAGAGTATATTGCAGTCATAGAGGCTAGCAAAGAGATGATATGGATGACACGATTCATGGAAGAGCTTGGAAAGGAGCAAGAGAGTTGCAGAATATACAATGATAATCAGAGTGTAATTCATTTGGCTAAGAATTCAGCCTTTCATTCAAGAACAAAACACATACAGCTTAGGTACCACTTCATAAGACAGGTATTGGAAGATGGTGAGTTAAAGCTGGAGAAGATCCATACAGATAAGAATCCTGTTGATATGTTAACCAAGCCAGTTATAAAGGAGAAGTTGAATCTTCATTCAACTTCTATTGGTCTTCATGATTGAGTTGAAGATGGAGGAGCTAGAAGATGTTGCTGTACAGGTACTGGTGCAGCTGTTTATCTCCAAGTGGGAGATTGTTAAGGTGTGGAGCCTAAAAGCTTCACCATGGAGCAAATTTGATAGTTGTAGGTTTACACAGTCACTGGCATTGGTTAGGAGCGACTGACGTCGGTCAAGAGCAGTTCAAGAGACGCCGGCATCGGCAGGGATTGGCCGAAGTCGGTCACAGGCAAGCAGGTAGGAATCGGCATTGGTTACCTGTGCATCCAGAGAGCTATTTTCGTGGATAGAACCGAGTGTTTGCATGATGAGATTAAGTCATAGTCTTAATTTTGCGTCTCTATTATTAGTAAGACTATTTTAGAGCCCTTGTTTAAGAGGCATAACTATTGGTTGTAAATGCATGCTCAAGTTTCCTAATTCTATATGTAGGATTAGATCTTCTTAGCTTATTGTTGTAGTGTATGTTGAAAGAATAGTACAGAATTGTACATGTGAATCAATCCTGGTTGTTGGAGTTGATTGTACTTGAGAGAGAGAGCTCTTGAGGGAAAGAGATCTAGAGAGAGATCTGTACATCTGAGAGAGGTGTGGAAGAAAGAGTTTCTTCAATTGTATTCCTTCTGTAAAAAGTTTAATACAAGTTTTCAGGGTGGTTTCTTGTATCTCTTTTTCTTTGCTATTTATCATTCTAGTTACTTATCTATCTGATTTAATTTTGTGGTTTATTTCTTTCATAAGTGTAATCAAATTGTTGGTTGATCCCCAACAAACTAGGAGTGGTATATTATGGTTGATCATGTGGTATAGGTCCTAACACATAGTGTGCCCATGGATATAGCTAGAAATATATTTATAGAGAGTTTTGTATACATTTTATGTTCCCATGTACCCCTATTTGATCCCATGGCTAGATTAGTGGCCACATATCATAGTGTAGACATTGAGTGCGATGAGTTATATGTAGAGCTTGATATGAGAGACATCCCATAGTGTAGTGTTACCAAGAATATATAGATCCTAGTTGATCTATATGACACCCTAAATTATGATCATTATGATACACTACATTATCTAGGGTCATTTAAAGAGAGAGTGCATAAGTTATGTCAGTTATGCAGGCCCAAGAAGGATCTAGGTGAATCTACTTCAAGATACGTTGGAGTTGTGGATGTAGATAGTGATGAGGAGTATACACCTAGGGATATGACCCCAACATATGATTGATGTTTTATATTATATAAATTTTGTACTTGTGTGTGTGTGTAACAATGCTCACATGCTATATTTGGCTTTGCATAGATGTGTGCTTTACTTATATTTGTTTGTTTAATGAATATTAGGATATGAGAAATTTGCATATTAGTATAAAATATTTTAATTTAATGAAAATTTTATCTTAGTGATAATGAATAATCACTATATGCAATGAAACCTGATTGGAAACAATAAAACTTGACTATAGTGATCATTTGGTAATGGAAATGTTGGTTTTATTTTTATCATTATGACTAATTTTTAGAAATATTCCTTCTATCTATAGGTGCAAGTTTAGGTACCCAAATCTATTGTGTAGGTATGACACCTCCACATGTTACGCTATCTATAACAAGATCATTTCTTGGTAAGATCAATATGAGAAAGATCGGTCTTGGTAGAGGGTATACTAAGAGAAAGAATTCTACTAGTGGTTGTCTTCTGTGAAGGTTAATAGACTAAGTGTTCCATAAAATGAGTAGTATGAGATGTATTGACCCTCTTAAAATAATGTTTATAATAAGTAGTGTAGATAGATCTAGATGTATCATTCTAAAAAATAATAAGCCACTGATCTACTAATTATGTAAGCTTTTATTTTAGAGAAAAAAATCATTATCTCGATGCCCATTTATACCATGGTAAGTGAAAAATGGTTGTCCTTTTACCTTATCAAATTTGTGTGGTGGATAGTTGTAATTAGAAGGAAGGTTTATCACCCACTCATCCAATAGTGTATACAATATATCATGTGGAAGGTTTATAACCCACTCATCCAATAGTGTATACAATATATCATGTGGAAGGTTTATCACCCACTCATCCAATAGTGTATACAATATATCATGTGGTCTATCTCAAAACCAATCAAACTGAAGTGGTTACCTTTTAGTAGAGGCACATGGTTTAAATGTAGGAGTTATTTTGTAACTATGTTTATTTCCTCTATTTAGGACATTTAATATTTATTTTTTGGTATTTATTGTTGATTTTGAAGAAGTTTTTTGAAGTGGTTCATGACCCTCCTTAGTTTGAGATCTTGTTTTGAAAGCATTGTTTATACCATGTTTGCCTTTAAATGGAGAAATAGGTAATTTAATTTTGTTATTCGTTAAGGCACATGCATATTTATACATGTGTCAATATAATTTTTTGAATGAAGCAAAGGGTTTGTGAAATTTTCTTTCTCTAAGTGGAGAAATAAGACCCCTACTAAATATAAATTGCACTTCCAAATCCAAAGGGGTATAGTTTAAGGAGTATAAGATATCCTTAAATATGATAGCATAGTCTTGGATGGATTCATCCTTATTTTATATTAATACTTGAAAATATTTTAGTGGTAAAATGTTTCAATGGTAACTTAGGTAAGGTATATCTATGAAAATTGGATAAAATACATCTTTGAGTTTTTTGAACATTAATAAGGATCCATTTGGGAGGCTATAAAAACAATCAAGAGCCTCTTGAGCTAAACTTTGATGGAAATATTTTAATATAAAGTGTCCATCTTTAGAGCAATGTGCAAATGAATGTATATATTGTTTCAAATGAGTAGATAGATCCATCCAACGATTTAAGGAATAAAAAATAGGAATGATAATGTTTTAAAGATAAGGATATTCAAAAATATCTTGAGTGAGAGGTTGATGCTCTAATATATTCTATTCAAAAGTAGCCTTATGAGAATAAACTTGTTGTTAAATATCTCCAATGGTGGTCATGATAAATAGCATATCATTAGGAGATATTGGTAAATGGGTTATATATTTTCTCAATAGTTGTAAATTGTCATGAATATAAAACATAGGAATCATAGACTTTATACCACCCTCTAAAATAGGCTCATCACATGGTTTGGAAATATTTGATAAGGGGAAACCCATGTTTAAAGAGTCAAGTATATCATTTTTAATAGCATAGAAGGTGATATCATTATCATTCAAAGGTGTTATATTACTTGGAATTTATTAACATATAAGAGGAATAGGAGAAAAAACTTCAGTTATAAACACACGCTCTTTTTGAGAAAAAAAGTGAAGGATGGAGAAAAGAAACATTGTCTACTTAGTTTGAGATAGTAAGAGATGGAAAGATGTAATTTTGCCTTTTATTTTTACTTTCTACAATAGGGGGAGAAAATGAAATGTTATTTTCTACTTTTGGTATGTCATTATCATGTGAGAAAGAGAGATTTAATGAAACCTTTTCCTTTTTATTATGCCATGTACTTTGGATTTTATTTGAGCTATATTTCTTGAGTTTATAAAAATATGAATAAAATATATTTGTCAATTGAACTGTATCTCCAAACAATGCATATTTTACCATTAATTTCTTTGGACTTTCACATGCATTTTCATTTTTCCATTCAAACAAGCTAGGAGAGGAAGTAGTGCATGCGTTTTGATCATTACAAACTAAAGAAAGAGGACTACTTTCACCATTTTAATTTGAGTGATGTAGAAAAGGAAAAATATTTTCAGCATGATCATGATTTTGGAAAGAAGAGACTCATTTATCTTTTTCAACATTGGCATCATAGGAAATGGAAGAAGAGAATTCAATTTTTTCAATATTGTCATCCTTTTGAAAATAAGGCAAACATTCAAATTTTTTTACATTTGTATCATTAGAAATAAAATAGGATCTTTTAATTTTTGGTACATCTAGAGAATATATGCATTAGACATTCCATTGTATCATCTTCATGTGAATCACTAATAAAATTAATCATTTTTAACCTTTTATACCTTTCATCATTGGAAATAAAGGACATGGGAGAAGTAGGTCCTCGTACTCACATATAAAAGGAAAAAAATCACACTCATAACCATATGAATACATGCTATGATTATCTATATGTTCATTTATACATATACTTTAATCATTAGTTCTTTCATTATCATGGTTATAAGCAAAGGGGTTTGAGTCTATTTTTGATCTGCCATGAGATCCTCATTTGTAATAAATTGATTATCTTGAACATTAAATAAACCATCCAAAGGATGGGGATTTCCATTGCCTTGAAAGATAGAACCATAAGGACTCTAATTTTGGGCACAAGCATAAATTAAAAAATCATAATGCCTAGAGTGAAGATATGAATAAACATTCATTAAGCTATGCTCATGTGTTAGTAAAGGTTCTTAGAGTTACACTAAAACATGTTAATTATAGGGATAAATTTCACAGTGGAGATCATAATAGGTGACAAAGAGACAAAAATCATATAGGCCACATAAAACATCTTAAATTATAATGAAGAGTAGGGTGAAGCATCTATAAAAAGGAACATGACCATAATTTTTATTGCATCAAATTATAAAATAAATCAAAATAGAGTACTCTATTGTGCATACACCATACATAAAAGAAAATAAGGGAAAACCTTAATAGGACAATTTATATTAATCTCTATAGACACATCAAACCAAATTCTACTACATCAAAGTACTATTTAGAGTCTTCTATAATCCTGATGTCTCTTCACCTTCCATCTTATCGAGAAATAAAATGAAAGACTCTTCGTATTCTCCAATTATTTGATTATAATTTCAAGGCTAAATATGTAAAAAAGTATACAAAATACAAAATCAAACACTTTACACATATGTTTATATTATATACTTCATAGTTATAACAAGCTCCATTCTACATCCAACACTTTCTTGAACTTAATTATTTGTCTTATCCTGAGACAAAGGTGCAAGTTGAGTTCAACTGAACTAGAAAGATAAGTCTTAAATAGAAGTTGTAGTAATTATTTTAGGTGACATTTATCAATTTTCACCCTTTATGCACTACTTAGCCCCCATTTTGTGTTTTAAACTAAGTAACATACTATCCTACCACCCTTTCAGGTTTTAAATAGACTAGCATATCTAGGTAACCACCATTTATGGGTTTTTAACCAATCTGGCTCTGCTCCTAATGTTTAGACTATCTAAAAAAATGTGAATCTACTAAAATTTGTATAATTTTAGATCTCAAACCTTATTACTATGAATGGTAGGATGGTTTGTTAGAGGTCTACAAAGTTTGTTATTAGTTAGTAGTTGTAAACCTAATGACTCCTGATGTATCCACTGCCAAGGGCATCTGTGAAGATTATCCTTGTGCCTTGATTTTCCTCTCTTGTATGATTTGTAGAGTTTTTTTTGAAGGAATGAACTGGGGCTCATTTTTTATCTATGTAATTACTAGATCAACTTGAGCTAGATCTTGCTTGAGCATTTTCTAGTCAGTAAGTACTTTAGATACCATTGTAAGTAAAATTCACAGTGGTACCTAGATCATCATCATATTTTGTAGGTATTCATCTTATATGATTATAACCAACACCTTGGCATTAGATTATTTATGCTACATGTCCAAGATGAGCTCATCTAATATATCTACTATCTTCTAGGATTGAATGATTGTAAAAGTGTTGCACATTGTTTCATGATGTCATATTTATAGCTTCTATATAACTACATCTCAAGAATCCAATAGTTATTTGAGTTCACTACACATCTTCTCTACAATTTCCATTTGATCCTTTAGCATGGCTTTATTTTTATCAATATTATAAAATTTAGGTTGTACAATTGTTAGAGATTGATTCAAATGTTGTCTCTAGTTGAGCATATCCTAGGCTAGCTTCTTGGCTTGTATTGTAACAGTGTCTAATACTTATTCATATTATGCTAAGAGTTGGTACATAGTCTCTATTTTTGACTTGAGGGATTATCTTTATGTGTGTAGTGCCAAAAATTTATGTGCATCTTCCAAGCTTTTTGTAATTTATATCAATATCATCATGAATTTTTTATCTTCTAACATAAATTGATCACCTAGTACTTATGTAACTAAGGTGTGATAAGTGTTATTGATAAACTACCTCACATTCATCAATCTCTCCTCTACTTAAACATTTTAATCCCATAGCCTTAGGACTTTTTGTTCCAAATTTGAATCCCTCTGAGTAATGGATTCTTGGAAAATGGATACTCCCTCAATCTATTTAGAGAGTGATAGTTGGGTTACATCTAATGATGTTTTCATTACAATGGTGGCAAGTGCCATGGATGTAGTGGTGGATTTCATAGGAGTAGATTTAAATTGATCAAGTGGAATTAAGAAGGTAGGTTACTGGGTGGATGTAAAAGGGACATCCCATAGCCATTAACTAGGAAGTTGCATTACTTATTTAGTTCCCTTAGTATGATTGGTGGATGCTACCTATGCTTAGACTTGTGCATCCTTGAGATCCTTAGCCTTGGTTATTGCTTCTACCTTGGCCTTATTCTTAGCTTTAGCTTCCTCTTTGGCCTTTTTTTGAGATTTAACTTGGAATTTGGCTTTAGCCTCTATATCAACCTTGGCTTTAGCTTCTACTTCGACCTTGACCTTGGCTTAGGCTTCAACTTGAGCTTGAGCTTTGGCTTAAGATTTGATTGCTTTTTCCTATTCTTTCTTCTACACGGCCTATCCCTAGTGTTTTTTTCTTTGCTCTTCTTCTTAATGTTTTTATTTACCTCTACTTATTCAACCTACTTGCATGAAGATTCAACTTCCTTGGATTTATTCTTTTTAGCTTTGGATTTCTTGACTTGATTTTGTGCAGCCTCTACTTCCTCAAATTTATTTTATTTCTCCATAGATGCATCTTTACCATCAATTATGAAATATACATAGCTTTTTTTGTGATTATGGTAGCATGACTAATTGTTCTTGTGATTCCTTCATGTTTTTTTCTTGTTATCTAACCTTCAGCTAAGTGTTTCGTATTTAAGTTGTTGTTCCTCCTCTTTGATAGGTATGGTTGTATCTATGGATCCCTTTTTTGCCTCAGTTATCTCATCTAATTTAGTCTATTCAAATGATTTTACTATGATTAGATATTATTTTTATTCCAGATTCTTTATTAATAGATTTGGATGAAGGCTTGAGTGTCTTCTTTTATTTATTTGCTCCTTGAGGTTGAGGTTGTTGAACTAGTTGTACATTACTTTATTATGCAAGTGCACCAAAAGAGACCATCCTTTCCCACACTATTTTAAATGTCTTCATAGTTGGATGTGTGCATGGTCATCTAAACAAGATTTATGTGGGGATGTCTTCTATAGATAATTCTATGGCATGCATAGTAGATAATCATGCACTTGATTTTGTTGAAAAGATTTTAACTTCCATTTTTTTCAAACTACTTCCTATCTTATAGTGTTAAAAATAAGAGAAGTAGGTATTTGAATGATATCAACCCAAAGTTCTTGTCTTACTTTATTTTGCACTTGGAAAGTGCACACTAATTTCCAAAAGAACTCCTTTTCCTCCTCTACATCATACACTTTAGTGCCTATGTTTTCTAGCATTAGTTGAATCACTTATTTTTCTTCTACCCTAATATTAGGTAGATCACAATCAATGAATATTCATGGAACCATGGGGTGATTGAGCCATGACTTCACTTATCGATTTCATTTTGTTGGTAGAGGTGGTAAGGCTCTATGTATAGGTGCTTTCCTCTTTCTTTTCTTTGGCTGTGTTGAAGCTTAAAGTTGTGTTAGCTATATAGGTTGTTGTGTAGGTACGTGCTCTACCTATTATTCTTGGGCCTAAAGAGGGATTGTTTACAATGAAGGTACAAACCTTATAGATAAGGATTTTTATTGATAGACCTCAACTTTTACTTTGACAAATAAAATGAAGAATGGCATCAAGGTGACAATTGAGTTAGCCAACTCATATACCTTTATCTATATGCCATTATGTAGCTTGGTAATAGACACATGTTGACCTAGATACCACATGACATCCTAAAAAATCTTGGGATGTGATCAAATTATCATGAGGGATTATAGCAACCATACATTGAACCACCCTAATTATTCATAATAATGACTAGTTTTGGTCTATGTAATGCTTATAAAGGCATTACTAGGCTAAAAATTATTAGTGACATTTACTAGCCCTAGAAAAGACTTTCACTAAATGAAACACAACAAGACAAAAAATTGATATTAAAAGGTTTGTGTAGTTCCTTCAAGTACCTTTTTAATATTTGTGGTAAGCTCAACTGCTAAAAAATTAGGCTAATTAAAATCCTCATACATCTTTATCATTTGGAATGCAATGTCAATGATACCTTTTATTGTTTGTTTTACATGCTTTGTGGTTTGCCAAAACCTTTTAGTAATACACTAGACCATAATGCATAGTGAAGAATACATAATTGAATCAATAGGAGTTCCTCTTCCTACCCTAGTGGTGTATTATTCTCTGATGTTTGAGTGAAGTGATGACATTGTAGAATTATATTGCATTAGATATTTGACATGATTAGGTAGGCCAGTTGCTCTTGACATTGAGTGTGCATTAATCTAGATGGTAATATCTTAAGCTAGATGAATATCACCTTGATTGTATCAACTCAATAATGTCATCAAAAATTCATCTAATTGGCCGAATGTAGGCAGATTGAGTAACCTTTCAATGTCATAACCATGAAGTGGATGTTGTAGTGTTGAAGTTCTTAGTTGTACTATTCTTTATGTTTCTTGAGAAAACATAGTAGCTTCTACCCCATCGATGAAATTAAAGGGTTATAGATCATTTTAATTCATTTTTTGGAGCCATAGAACTATTCCTATTTCTTCCTTTTAAGCATCAGATAGTGGGATCAATAGTTGACCTTTGTCCATGGTTGGATGAATGAGCAAAGATGATGATTACTATGAAGAATTGCACCTTGGTTTAGAATCTATTTGAAAATAAATAGTTGAAATGCTGATCAAAAAAATCTCATATTAGCTATAGGATGTAATGTCTAATCATTTTCCATATCTATTTGTTTTATATCTATTTGGCACCCAAATTCATGTCACCACCTCTTTTGAATGCATTGATTGTATGTGCATGAATGTTCACTTTATAATTATTATTAGATGCTAGAAATCATCTTGATAGGGATGTTTGGTGCCTAGGATGTGTGATTTAGATTTAGGAAATATTTTTGGTGAGTAGCCATACCTTAATTTAATCAATTTATTTTATGCATCCACTTATCATTTTATTGCCAAATCTACTTTGAAAATACTACAATATTTTGAGATGCCACATTATTAATGGTCTAACCTGATTTTTGGCCTTCCATCTACTATACCTATCTTTTCATTACTTTCTTGGACTTAATTGCAAAGCTTGGTGTAGTGGTGGCCAATTATCTTGAATGAGTTGTCTTAGCTAGGTGGTTGCATCCTACGATGATAACTAGTTGTGGTGGTCATGATGTGTTATGAAAAAATGATAATACTAACAAAATTTCAAACCTATGAAACCAAAAATAAAATATTCAACATTAAAGAAAATTTTAACTACATGGTACTACTCAGCACCCTCTTAATTTTTTAGCATCATGATAGAGAGTAAAGATGATATGGTTTAAGCCTAAAACCATTGATTTTCCTTGGTAAAATGGTTCCCTACAAATATTTTAGCACTATGGTACCCTATGGTGATATTTTGTGGATAATATAAGTTTATTTCCATTGTATGCATAAATTTTTTTGGAATGCTTTAAATTTGCTCTCATAAAGTAGTATAGTTTGATCCAAGTAGAATTATTTAGATCATAAATTAAGATAATGCCTTGATTTTTAACTTTATTTGTTGATTTTTTGCGTCCACTATGCTCTTACCCTATCTTGTTCCTTCTTTTAAAATCCAAAAACCACACCCTTAATGAGTCCTGATCCACTAACCTCATGATCATTGTAATGTAATGATTGAGTACAATGTATTAAATAGGCATTAATGCCTTGATGCCATATACTAATTAGAAGGGAGTGAAATTGGTGGCTCAATTATAATGTGTGTGATAGGCCCATATAATTGGAGGAATGTGATCCTCTCAATCATCTCTCTAGACATTACAAATTTTTATCAACATCTTACCCAAAATTTTATTTGATGCTTCTACCTGTCCATTAGCCTATAAATGGTAAGTTGTAATTTTGTGGTGTGATATCATGAATTATTTTGTGAGAATATTAATAATATTATTGAGAAAGTGCTTGAATCTATCACTTATGAGCTTAATTAGACATCTGAACCATGTGATAATGTTTTCATATAAGAACTTGGCAGCATCCTTTGCACCACAGCCTAGAGTAGCAACATCTTCTACCCATTTTGTGAAATATTTTATTATTATGATAATGTATGTAGCATGAATATGATTATTAGAGGGAGATATAGGTCTAATAAAATTGATTCCTCATTATTTAAATGGATGTTCTTTAAGCATAGGAACCAAAGGCATTTCATCTCATTGATTAGGCTTACCCATTCATTGATAGATGTCATAGTGTTTAGAAAATTTGTGCACATCCTAAAAAATTTTAAACCACCATAAACCACTCTAAAGTATTTTCTATTAATAGTGTCTCCTATGAAGTATCTTCCTTTGATACCTTAGTGAGCTTATTGAATCAGTTGGGTCACTTATGCTCTATATCTACCCTACATAATACATCATCTTTACCTAGCTTGTATAAGAAATAATTAATGAGGCTATATGATATAGCTCTAGAAACCATTTGTTTCTTATCCCTCTCTATATAATGTGGAAGAAAATTTTACTTGTTCTAATAAGTTTTTGATGTCCTCCATATTATCAAGAATTGTAGCAGTTCTAAATAGATGTGTATTAGGATATTCATCTTTGAGTTCCTCTATTTCTTACCCATTGCACATTCAACTAAGATAATCTAGCCCCACATTCTCCTATATTGGTTTCACATTGAATTAGAATTAGAATTCTTGGAATAACACCAACCACTTGGAGATCCATCCCCTTAGCATTGGTTTATTACCTAGGTATTGTAATACCTGGTGGTCCATGAAGAACTCAAAAGGAGTACCCAACAAGTAATACTTAAATTTTTATAATTCAAACACCATATCAAGTGATTCTCTCTCAGTAGTTATATAATTTTTTTGTAGCTGAGAGTTTCCTAATTTCAAAATGTATTGGATGGTCTAGCCCACCTTCACCTAGTTGTACTAAGACAACTCCACTACAGTGCTTGAAGCATCCACATGTACATGGAATGGATTTTTCCAGTCAAGAAATACCAAGATGGGTGTTGTTACCAATCTCTTCTTTAACTCAATAAATGTAGTTTGATACTTAGATGTCTATTTAAATTTAGTGTCTTTGTGTAGTAGATTTTATAGGGCTATTGATATAGTTACATATCCTCTTATGAATTTCTTATAATATCTGGTATGATCTAAAAAGGTGCACACTTAAGTTGGATTTATAGGAGGTGGCATTCCTACTATAACAACAATTTTAACTAGATCAACCAAAATTCCATCATTACAAACTACGTGACCCAACAAGACACCAAAAAGTGTAAAGAATAGTCACTTTTTTAAATTTAAGGTGATGCACAAAGCCTTACATCACTCTAGAATCAATCTTAGCTTCAATAATTCCTATTTAAATAGAGAAAATATTGACCAGTCATCTACATAAACCTACAATAAATCATGAATGAAGTATTTAAATGCATTTACCATAGCTCTAAAAAAGACACTAGGTGCATTATTTAACCAAATGACATTACCTTATGCAAATGACCCCCATTCAATAAAAAAGGTAGTTTTGTCCTTATCTTCTTTAGAAATTTGAATTTGGTGGTACCCACTAAAACCATATGTAAAGGAATATACCTCATGTCTAATGACAGATTCAAGTACTTTATCAGTAAAAGGGATAGGAATTAGATCATTGACAAAGGTGTCATTGAGTGTACAGTAATCCCCACACACCCATATTTTTCCCATATTATTAAGTTGTACCACCATGGGGTTCACCCATTCTACATTCTCAATTAGATAAATAATTCTAGCTTCTTGTATTCAATCCAATTTAGCCTTAACTTTAGTTTTCATGTTAGGATTGAGTCTGTAGGGTTACTTTTTAATCAAGTGTGCACATTCCTTTAGCTCAATGTGCATCTCTCCTAAGGGTGGATCTATGCCTTTGACCTCCAAAAATTTACTTGGAAACATATCCTGGTAGTCTCTTAATAGTTGCAGGGTTTCAAAGATCTGCTCTTGTCCCTAGTAATCTTCTACTGTTGCAAGCTTAGGGGCCACTTTTGTCCCAATATTTCCCTAAGTCTTCTATAATAGTTCTTGATATATTTTACCTAATCCACTAGGTTTAGTATCTTGTAAAATGTGTTTACCTTCCCATTTTGGGATGTCAATACTATTCAACTTCTTTTCTTTTACCTACTATGTGCTTTTTACTAGTTTAGGCTCCCCTTTACATTATGGTTCAAAGAACCCTTCTAAATCAAGATCCCTATCACTATCATTGTCACTGGATTCTATTAGATCATTGTTTATTCTATTATAGGGTTGAATCTAGAGCTATTATTTTTTATTAGATTTGTAATTATGTAGTGTGAAATATAGATGATACATAGCTTCCTAATCAGAAGATGATTTAGTAACATTTATTAAGTCCTCAGCCCATTCATGACATAAAATTTATTTGACCTTTTACAAGCCATTATATACTAAAGTATTATTATCTTCAAATATAAAAGTTTAAATAAAATCCTACTAAAGTTATGTCTAGTGTTTGGTTTCTCTTATATGCTCTTGATGCATGTACCAAACTATTGGAAGAGGTGCAAGGGTATGACTAAATATATGTGTCTAATATCAAGTATTTAATCCCTGTGTAGTCTATATATCCATGCATTGATGGATGGGTAGTTTAGGACAATGAACCTCTTAAAAGAAGGGCCATTTTGATTTAATACTAGTTTCTAGATGAAACCTTTCATGCAAGATTTCATAGGCATCTTCCCAATGCATATCTATTTTTTTGTGCACAACCCACCATGTTATAGCAGTTCCTTTTAGAGCATAACTAAGTGCACTAATTCATTGTTATACCTCTAGTACATGGTGTTCAAGCCTCAATATAAATGGATTAAGGTCCTCAATCATAAATTATTGAGGTATTTAGTGTTTTGTAGTGAACACCATGCATAGAGGTCTTAAATCATGATCTTTATGGGATCAATTTAGGATGTGTGCATCTGAGTCACCACTTATAGATGATGTCAAATCCCAAGGTAGAAATATTTTAGGGGTAGTTTTAATGTAATCCATCATGATTTCATTATTATTATACAAAAATTATACCTTATATCTTGTTGGTGAATGCATTGCATGAGAAACACATTGTTTAATTTGAAACTATCTGATCAATGACTTTATGATAACCAGTTTAACTATCAACAGTTGTTCCTACTACACAATACTAGGCTTCTACTTTTGACATTCAACAATGTTTGCCCTAATTTGTCTTTCATCTATCCCCACCTTAAACCAATTGTTTTCCCCATAAGCATAAGGAGACTCTGGCTCCTTAAGAAAGATATGTGGCTTATATTCAGATTTGTTTAGAGGTATGACTACTATTTTACCTTTATGATGCACTTCTAACTAATTAGACATAGTGTTAATAGTCATTTAGCCATCACAGGCCCATTTATTACCTATTAACATAGGGTAATGGGTCTATGCTATCTTCACATCAATGACCTTAAAGTTTCCTCACTTGCTAAGTTTAGCTACTTTAATTTCAACATCTTCTAGTTGGCTAATAGGTTTGACTCTGTCGTAATCCACAAAGCTTAATGTTACTAGAATGTAACTTAAAATTGGTCGGTCGATAAATTCCCTTGTGGAGTGAGGAATCATATTAATGGTACTACCAAAGTCAAATACTATATTTAGGATTTCATATCCATCCAAATCAATGTTTAGTTGTGAATCCACATCTCAGGGCTTTTTGGTCTTGACGTACGAAACTACTTTCTTGCCCCTTGTCTATCCTCATTATACACACTCTAAAAGATTATGAAGGAGATTCATGATATTCTAGGATATATCCTCTTTGTGTAATGTACTGAGTAGTTTCATTAGATCTATCAAATCAATCACAATACCTTTTTGTCGTATGATCCAAATAATATATCCATACATTTGAGCTTCAATAGTAGTGTTATCCTCGCTAGAAGTTGGTTTTTGTTATATTTCCTATAATACCTATGTAGTTTGATACATTGAATTCTTTTCAATTATAGGGTTAGGATATTTATCTTGCTAAACTTTTATAATACCTAGACCCTAAGACATTTCTAATTGAGGTAACCCCTATTCATCCCTTTGTTGCCTTGTGATGGCTTACACAAATGCATTTTTCTTTGGCTATGCATTAATCATGTTTATATTACACATTAGATTTTCATTTCTTTGTTTATATAGAACATGGTAGTCTTCTATATGATGTTGACCTTAGATCTAAAAATATACATAATAAACATGCCTTTGGGGATTTGTGGGATAGTTCTTCACATAATTATTATATGCTCTACATAGATAACATTGCATAGGCAGTCAATTTTGTTGATTATCATTATTGCAACCTCCTTAATATCCATGACAATATCCTCCTCTATTATGTTGATATCTCTAACCTTGGGATTATTGTCCATTATATCCTCCCTACTAATTTAAGTGCACATCATATCCTCCATATTGATGTTGAGGATAACTTAGGGTCCAAGTTGCTTACTATTTTTGAAGATTTGTGTTATTCCATGGTTGCGCATACTGATCAAAATATTGATATGATGAAGATGACATATTATTCCATTTATCTAGGCCTTGTGTCTAGTAATTTGGTGATGATGTCATTTGATATTATAGCGATAAAAGCACCCATCCTAGAATGCCTTGAATCACATTTGTCATCTCCAAATCTAGTCCTAGAATTGTTTACTTCATAGTAGGTATCTATTGGGCCACAAATATGAATACATTATTTTTTATATCTTGATTTAAATCCTATAATGTGTAATAACTAATCTCATCATGATTTTAGATTTATAAAAATTGTAATACATGCTATGTGATTTTTGAATATATTACTGGAGGAGATGACACTTAGATGTAGGATGTCTAACAACACTATAAAGTTCACAAAACTATGTTTTAATTATTGGGTAATCATTCCTATGATTTCTCTCATAACCACACACTACGTGCCATAAACCTAATTTAGGCTCGTAATTTTCATGCATTTCATTCATCCTCATCATCATCCAATTTAGCTTCTACTTTTAATCCTACTGAGGGAAGATTTGCATAGTCTTCTATCTGTTCAACCCTAATGGTAGTAGATGGACCATAATCTTTAGTGGAGAAATATGTTTGTGTGATAATGAACCTTACTCTAGGTTTTAAACCTTCTACAAACCAAAAAATCATATCTTTATCTTTTATAATAAAATCACTTTTATTCATTACATCAAAGAACATGTGATCATATTCTCTAACCATTTCTCTTAATTTTTATCAAATCTTCTTTAGACCTTGGATCACTTGACTGGAGCATTTTATTACTTTGAATTCTACTATCAATAAATATTTGACTTATTTTAAATCCAGGGTATTGACATTTTTTTTTATAAATGAATTCCAAAGCACATCCTCCCAAATATCCTAAGTTTACATTTCTTCACATCATATAATGTAACCCCTTTTAAAACCCATTTCATCTTGTATATGACTAAGTATTGTTCTAGATCTAAATATCCATCATACAACATTAAAGGTACAAACATACCTACATGAAGTGTCATATTAGATGGATTGTTAGTTATTGTTGCAAGTGTCTGAATGCTAGTAACTATAACTCGTGGTGTCTATGCACTGGTCATTATGTAGTTGAGTGACTATGTAGTGGTTACTATGCCTATAGGTTGCTTTGCACTATTATTTTTAGGGGTAACCAAGAATTATACTTCTTGTAACTTATTTCTTTCTAATTCCCATTTAGTTTTTGTATTAAGCCTTCTAAGTTTATCAATAAAGGAATCAAACTAGCCCGAGTCATCTTCTCTATATACCTTCTATAAATAAAGTGGGCTTGAGGGATGCTTACCCTTGAAATGAATGATGATTATTTTCAATTTATTTTTTCTTCAAAATTGAACCTGTGATATTACTACCTTCAAATTTAACATTTTCCTAGTAACTTTCCTTCCTGGTTCTAGTGAAAATCCCCTCAGTTAATTATGACCTACCTCTACTTCCTAACTGATCTACCTTAGCATATCTACTTCCAAAATCCTATTTCTCATCTAGCATTTCCTCATATTCAACATACCCTTCTATTTCATTAGATTTCACACCTTCTTTTATCAACCTTTCTTTTCTAGCATATTTTCCTTGCACTTCTCCATCTCTAGCAACTTATACTTTACTCCTAGTCTTACTCATAGTTATTCAAGGTTGATTGTCTTCTTCCATATTATTTATTTTTGTATCTCTCTTTTGAGTCCCAAAATTTTATTTTCACTTAGAGTCTTTTCACCTTCCATTTTATAAGATCAGGTTCAAGTTCCTCTTACTCAGATCTTTATCATCCACTTTCTCTCATATGCACCCCCATGGTGCCTGAAGTGACTACTCTATGTTGGATGGAATAGGCACCATGGCATTTTCAAAAACCAACATCTTGATCAAAAAGGGTAGTTGATTCAAAAGCTTCCCTATGATTCCTTAAAATTTTTGATCATAAGCAGTCTCAAAATCCATGTATCTTTATAATGTGAACTCTATGATACAGTCATCAATCACAATCTTCATATAGTAATAAACTACTCAAGACCAATCGATATCTAGATTATGCAATATCTCTAGCTTATCCTCATTCTAATCTATAAATTATGTTCTCCTTAAACTAAATCAATAGTATTCTAATATGACTAGCCATGTAGCTAATAGTGTAGGCAATTTGTTCCAAAAATTTTCATATATTTCACCATAGATGTGTTCTTAGATGATTTTCTTTGCAATCTTTCTGACTCTTTACTCTTATTCCTTCAAAAAAATCTTAATTCTCTCATATATCCATCATTCTACATCTCTTAGCCCTAGCAACCAACTCAACATAGTTCATCTAATTTGGTTCCATGCTCACTACCCCATTGTTAGCAGAAGTTCATAGAATTACACCAAAACCTGATAATTATAAGGATGACTTGTGCAGTGGAGAGCCTAATAGGTGATAAAGAGACAAAAATCATACAGGCCACATATAACATCTTCAATTATACTAAAGAGTAGGGTGAAGCATCTATATAACAGAACATGACCATAATTTTTATTACATCATATTATAAAATAAAGCAAAATAGAGAAATCAACTATGCATACACCATATATAAAAGAAAATAAGGGAAAACCATAATAGGACAATTTTTATTAATCTCTAACAACACATTAAACTATATTCAATTACATTGAAGTAAAATTTATAGTCTTCTACAATCCTGATGTCTCTTCACCTTCCATCCTTCTGAGAAGCAAAAGGAAAGACTCCTTGCATTCTCCAATTATCTGATTAAACTTTCAAGGATGAATATGTACACAAATATACAAAATAAAAAATTAAACACTTTGTACATGTGTTTATCTTATATACTTCATGGTTTTATCAAGATTCATACTACATCCAACATCATGTAAGGAATCAAATCTGAAAAATACATATAGGAATCTATAAAAAAAGCTTTTTGTAAGGAGAAACCCTAGTAAAATTTAAAGCTTGGCTCAAATATACAGGATGGGTGCACCATAATGTTTTATGTTATTTGGGTTTTATAAAAAAACACACTAATAAAATAAAAATGTTTGAATGCAATATGATAATATTCATAATTCATTAATATATACCAAATTATGTAAATCTAACTACTTACACATGTGCAATAAATACATTAAGACATTAAGCAATCAAGGGATAATATGGAATGTATCTTATTTCATGTTATTTTTTCACTTGTGATAGTGACCTAGAATCATATTATGATAGTGAATAGGCTTTGGGATTTGTTCTCTCTATGATTTGACTTTTTTTTTTCCTCTTAGACACTTGCATCAGGTTATTGATACTAGCATCAATGCAAAGGTATGGGTTTTCCACAAGTATTTAGTCCATAATATGAATAGTAATGAAACCAAATCTTTATGAATGTTGCACTATCACTTATATATCTTTTTGGTCCTTAAAAATCCATCAAACTGTGCACTAAGTCTATCTAATAATTAAAAATCTGGATATTTTTCCCTTGACCTCCTACAACTTGGGTAAAAAAGGGTTTGCATATGAGTTGAGCTAACCCTAGAAAGACCAATTATTACTAATTTATGCCTACATATCCTTATCTCTAAGAGGGCCTTAGACTCACATGTATTTCTCCCTCCTATGTATGTGTGTGAAATGGTGATTGTGCAACTATATCTCTTTCTTCTCTTGTAACCCTTGGTACAAGAAATGCAAATGCAAATTAGCCTTTTGAATGATTTAGAATTTCAGTTCTATTAGTATAAATCCATTTGATAGCTTGAAATATAAATTTTTTTCTATTTTTAAAACTTTTTTGCTAATACTTGATGATATGAACTATACCATAGCTTTCTATATATAGGACCTCTTATTTTTTAATTACGACCTAGGGACATGTGAAAAGTTGGTAATAGATTAAAAATATGGGGATAAATAAATGGTCAAAATGTTAAAATTATAGAAGACACTCAAAATATAAGTCTGGACACTTATGTCATGCTTTGACACCTACATTGACATAGGTGTTTAACCTATATGCAAGTGTCAAAGGGCTAAAAACACAAAAATAATAAAACCATAGGTAGAGATCCATGGTATACTTTGGGAAAAAGAAAATTCTACAGCATATATGCCTAAAGAGGTAGATAAAGTAATCAAAATATGATATAACTAAAGAGTTCCACATGAGACCGTGCCACTAGATATCTAACTTTGTGTCAAGATACCTATGCATGCAAAAGCCATGAAAAACATACCATGAAAATATATTGTACCAAATATAGGTATCTATATAAACATCAAAGTAATATAATTAAAATTGGTATCATAACATTAATTTTGGATAGTTTTTATGTCATTTTTTTGTATCTAGTGTTGTTGCAATCTAAACAACTAAAGGATCAAAACACATAACTTTCGATCTGGTAAGAATTAAATTTTTTCACCACTATACTATTGTTCAAAGTCTTTTCTTCAAAAAGGATGGAGATTTTTTTATACCCTTGTACAAATTTACAGTCATTGGATTCCTCTCGATGAGATGATCACAATGGTATAATTTTTTAGTACACTTTTTTGTTCCTAAAACTCTCCATCCTTGGGTTTTTACATGGTTGGTTATACCACTCATAGATGTAGGAAAGGTGAAGACACTCCAAAAAGTCTTAATGAGGATGACATGGAGTATGGAATTTTAGATCCATTAGTTTCTAAGGTAGTTAAACAAATTCAACTAGATAGACAAAGCATGATGAGGAAGGATGATAGTGATGTAGTAAAAGGGGAAATGAATTCGATGAATAATGAGTTATCAATAATGAGTGCTTAATTGACCTCTATTATTAATTATCTTCCAAAAAATAATTCTTCACCACTCCAATTGATTTCACTTACTCATAAAAATAATAACTTTAATACTGGTTTGAAACACATGCTACCAAAAGTGGAAGTGCACAAGTTTGATGGTAAGGTTCCACTCACTTGGATTAATCAAATAGAATATTAATTTGATCTACATAAGACCCCATGTGAACAAAAGGTGATCATGAAATCTTTATATCTTTAACCTAATAATTTCATTTGTTATAGGTGGTTGTGTTCTTAAAAAAATGCTACACTCTGGTTACCTGGTCATATTTACTAAGGAGATATAGATACACTATCCAAATAACATCTAAAAAAACTACTTCATTCAGTTAGCAAAGTTTTGACAAATAAATATTGTTAAGGATTATATTTATCAATTCCAAAATTTATCCTTAAGCATAGATTACATCAATAAGAAAATCTTGACTAACATATTTGTTGAGCATTGTCATTGATGTTAAAGGTGCATCTAGTGAAGGATGATGTCAAATATGACTAAGCCTAGTCTGGTAGTGTGTGATGTGATAAGATGCATATAAGAGTATTTTATTAAGATAATGATGTCATGAGATGAAGATAAAGAGATAATTTTATGGCAACTATGAGAGAATTTGAAGGTAACTAATGTCTTATGTTTGCATGAAGGTACATGTCATTATTGACAAAGTGCATATGAAACCTAGTCATGAGCTTAGTCATGACATGAAGAAGTATGTGCATGAAAATGGATTAACATAGACATATGAAGGATATATTTCACTATTTTATCATGTATGAAATACTTTGAAGCATTCATGGGAATTCTAGGGTGAGCCTACAGGGGTAAGAACTTCAATCTAGGTCTATAACTAGACCTCTCTTAGACCCTACCTATCCTAATGAGGTATGAAGATCATATTTAAAGGTAGGTTTTAATATGTGATAATGGGCATATGGAAGATAAGTTATTTTATGCATGTTCACAAAGTTTGAGGTCATGGTTTGAAGTAAATTACATGAAACATTATTTTTGGCCTTCTTGAGTTCATAGAACGAGGTCTCAAGACTTGAGAAGCACTTTCAGACATTCATTGGAATTTGTAACCTCTACATGGGAACATAAGATATTAAAATAATGGGAAGGTTCCTAGCTAATATCTTTAGGCATTGGTTTTGGATTTAAGGGGCAGTCCTTTATGAACAATCATTACCACCAAAACCTATTTTAAATCTCCCTAAAACCCTTATAAGGACATGATGTGAAAGATATTATTCAAATCAGATTATAATGGAATTAAATTCATATAAAATTTATTGGATCATGAATTCAACTCTTCTGGGTACCTCCAAGTAGTGGTGGTTAGTCATATGAGAGAGAAAATGCACAATTATATGCCTATTTGTCAAGAAATTATTGTAGCTCTCAAAATTTATATTGGTCAAGAAAATAAAATGGATTGAAAAAGAAGTTAGATACTAATAATAAATGTATATTATGGTTTATATATATTTTACACCCTTAAAGTGTGCTTAATTTATCATTTAAGTTAGTGAATCATAGATGGACCTAATGGTGTGAATAGTGACAAACCCATGCAGAGATGAGAAGATGGATTTAAGGGTCTGAACATGTCAAATTGATGAAAAAAAGTGAATGAAGAGTTTAATTATTACTTTTAGGTAATTTTAATTCTTGGAAGAATTTTTTTAGGTTAGAGAATTTGGTGAAAAAGTTGCTCACATTTTGACCTGTCTGGTTCAGATAAGACTATGTGATATTAGGTCAAAAAATTAGTCTACAAGACCAATATTTTCCATTAGACCATATGATATTTATATTTAAGTATATTATGGTGATATTAAAGGATAATTTACATGGATTATGAGTCATTACAAGTATCTACATAGGTGTTGGTAATCTAAGTCACCATGACTGGTCTTTGAGGTAAATTGGCAGTTTTAAGTAAGTTGTAGAGATGTTTTTGAGTCTTTATTTCATGAGTGAAAGAATTAAAATAATTTGGTGATGACCCTAAGGTCATTTATAACCTATATACATGTTTCATTTCTCATAATTTAGTAGCTTAATATTTTTTGAGGTACACAGGCCTAATAGGGCAGTTGGTCCTAAAGTAGCTTTCATAGTATGAATGGAAGACATAGGTTTAATAAATCATGGAGGAGTTATTAGAGGTTTTTTTATAATTTATTTAATGGTTTTTAGTTTTTGGATAAGGTCATCTGGGCCCAAAATATTCAAGATTTGATGCTAAGAAGATAAACCTAATACAATTAGGTCTCCATGAGGCCTAAAAGAGATACGAGGCCTAATTGAGTTGTTATAGACCAAAAGGGGTCCAAAGTTAATTTTAATATTGCTCATAAGATTTTATAAGACTTATTATATGATTGATATAATATTTTTAAGGTGTGTGGCCAACCAAGTGGTGTGTGACCATGAGACTTGTATATATACAAGGTAGATTAGGCCTATTTAAAAAGTAAGGAATAGAAGTGAATAAAATATTGATTTCTAGACCAAAAGGAGGAATTTAAATGAGACCATAACAATATATCAGAGGTGTGGTGACCAAAATTTATCAGGTGGTTGAGTTAGTGCTGAGTCTCTTAGGGATTTGGTGTTTTCTTGCAAGTAGGTGCTTGTTGAAGCCTAGTCAAGTGGGTGATTGAATGTATTGGGGTTGGTGCTACAAGTTAAGTTGGTACTCAATATAATTTAATATTTTATTTTGTATTATTTTATTCCATATATATATATATATATATATATATATATCACATTGGGTATTTTTCCCTTGAGGTTTTCCCACTCATATGTTTATTTTCTTGTGTTATGCTCATGTGAATGACTCTTTGTGCATTACTATATCTTTGTATTGCTTTTATGAATCCAAGAATGTTAAATTACATGTGAAATAAAGTTTTAAACATTTATATACCCCCCCTTTAAATTAGTTTACTTGAAAAAATTGGTATCAGAGCTTGGTCCTTTGAATCAAGTCTAATAACTTAAAGGATATCCTTGAAGCACAAGCATGTCTAGTCATCAAGTACATGGAGGTTTCTCAACCAATAAGCATCCTCTCTTTATTAGGAATAAATATGCATCTTGGAGAATCAAAATGAAGACTTATCTAATGTCCTTAGGCTATGACATATGGCAATTTATTATTGATGTATTCACTACACCTTCTACATCACCAACTAATATACTAGGTAACAAGGCAAGTGAGAATAACTCAAGTCAATGAATGCCATCCTATGTGGTATTTAAGAGGTATAATTTGTAAAGGGTCATGAATTGTGATACAAAAAAAAGGATTTGATAATTTTTTTATATCATATATGAAGGAGACACCAAATTCAAGTTGGTAAAGTTGTAGATCCATCAAAGGTATTTTGAAAGCTTGAGAATGAATAAGAATGAAAACATTGCATCTTATGTATTAAGAGTAGATGAAGTGGTAAATGTCATTAGAGGCCTATGAGAGAAGTTGGAAGAATCAAAGTAGTACAAAAGGTATTGATATCTTTGAAATCAAAGTTTGACTCAAAAGTTTTTGCTATGGAGGATATCAAAGATCTTAACATACTATAAATGGATGAGCTTCATGGAATCTTGATTGCCTATGAAATGAGAACAAGTGATGGAAGACATTCTAAGAAGGATGTTGCATTTAAAGATAAGAATAAAATACAAGGTAATAAGACCATGGATGATGTTGACATAGACATTAATGATGACAAAATAGAAGCCATATTTGGCCAAAAACTAAGGAAAAGATCAAGTAAGTATAAGGTCAAGTTTCCTTTCAAATGCTTTAACTATGGTAATATTAGTCATTTTGCCTCTAAATGTCCTAAGAAGGATAAGACTGATCATGATGGATAACATGATAAACATCATGGTGGTGATAATAAGGTCTATAATCTTGACAAGAGTAAAAAGGGTTTCATGAAGTATGAAGGTAAGAAAGGATTATTCAAGAACAAGAGAAGTTTTTATACCAAAGAAGATAGTAGCTCATCTGATATAAGTGACACTAGTACATCTGATAGTGATGATGATATTAATGACCATGATAGTAATGAAAACTTATTCATAGCTATAAAAATATATAATGAGGGTTTGTCAAAAAGGAAAAATCTTATGGATGATGAAGAATCAAATGAAGAAGAGGCTGAAGTGAAACTTAAGGCAGAATTAGTGAGTGTTTTAGAGGATTTAAAGTTCCAAAGAAGGAATAATTAGAAACTAATATCATTGGTTAAGAGTTATGAGGATCAAATCAATCTCTTTAAAGAGAGGCTAAACAACTACACCAATGAAAATGATGAAATCATCAAACAGTTGTAAACTCTGATTGAAATTATCACTACAAGTCTTTAGACCAAGGAGGAAGAATGCATCAAATTTGGAATATAAATGGAGTCCCTAAATGTAGAATTGGACCAGGTAATAGTCAACTTGAAGACATGCCAAAAATTTGAGAAAATTATTGAATTTCTTAGTGATATTTTGAATAGTCAAAGGTCTCCACATGATAAGATAGGCTTTAGATTCAAAGAAGACCAAAAGGAAAATGAGGAGAGTTAGACCTCAAAGTGCAATACTGATAAAGTAAAGACCTATGTAGAAGATCTCAAATTTGAGACTCAAGTTGATCATTAACAAGTCAAAAAGAACTTGAATCCTTCAAGAGACATCAAAGGTAAGGTGTATCATTAAAACTCAAATAGAAAAGGTATGTAAATTTATTCAATGGTTACTATTTCTCATTTAATCAATATGGACATAGAGCTATGGAGTGTAAACACTATGCAAGAATCAATTCCTTGTGGAGAAATAGGGTGAATTTCCATTACAATAGTAGAAAAAAATACTTTGACATAATTGTGATCAAAGAGGACATATTTAAAGGGACTAAAAGATGAGGCATGTAAGGAAGGTTAGTCAAGATAAAAGGGTATACAATCATACCATTGAGATGTGGATCAATAAGTTAGACCCTATGGATAAGGTGAAGGAGGAATAGAAGACTAAAGATGAATAATCTATGCTAGCTCAAACTACCTTTCACATTCAATATGAAGGCATGCAAATAGTGGTTTCTTAAGCCACATGATAGGAGACAAAATCAAGTTCACCTCAATAAAGAAGAATACTATAAGAATAGTGAGATTTGGAGATAACACAACTGTCAATATAATTGGTAATGGTTTCATAAGTTTCAATAAAGGGAAGACCAAGATAGAGAATGTGTTGTATGTAGAAGATTTGAAACATTATCTACTTAGTTTAATTCAAATGTGCAACCAAGGACACACATTAACCTTTCATGACATAGGGTGTGATATAAGGAGAGCCAAATTAGGAAGGCTAATTGCCAATGCTAAAAGAACATAAAATAATCTATATGTCTTGAATTAGATAAAGAAGGAGAAATGCTTTATGAGAAAGATAGATGATTGTTGGATATGGCACAAAATATTGGGTCACCTAATATTTGATAATTTTGTCAAGATAAGCACTAAGAAGTCTATGAAGAACATGCCTAAGATCACTAAACCAATAAACATAATTTTCAAAGCATGTCAACGTGGTAAAAAATATATAATAAGGTTCAAGTCCAAGGAGTACTCTACTAAAAGACCTTTGGAGTTAAAACACACTAATCTCTATGGGTATACAAGAATACAATGCATTCAAATAGATAGCTACTTCATATTACTCATATATGACTACACAAAAATGACTTGGGTATCATTCTTGAAAGAAAATTTATAGGCTCTTGATAAATTCAAGGCATTCAAGGCTCTTGTTGAGAATGAGAAGAATGGGAATATCAAGTGCTTAATCTCTGACAGAGGAGGAGAGTTTTTTTTAATGATTTTAATGACTTCTATGAGGTTCATGGAATAATGAGATAGTTCTTAGTAACTAAGACACCTCAACAGAATGAGGTAGTGGAAATAAAGAATAGGATAGTTCAAGAGATGGCAAGAACTATGATAAATGAGTCAAGGTTAGTTGATGGATACTGGAGAGAGGTAGTGAGCACTGTAGTCTACATACTGAGTAGATGATAGATCAGGACTAATGGAAACAAGACCCCTTATGAACTACAGAAAGGCAAACCTACTAATGTGGAACACTTTAGAGTGTTTGGGATAAAATTTTTCATCAAAAGAGATGAGGAAGACTTAGGTAAGTTTGATTTTAGGTCTGATGAAGGTATATTCTTAGGATACTTATCAATGAGCTCAACCTATAAATGATATAATAAGAGGTTGAAAAAGATAGTGGAAAGCACCAATGTGAAGAGTAATGAGACAAAGAAATTAAACTCATAGTTAAAGGATACATCAAAGAATTTGGACTTCAAGAATGAAGAGGAAATAATAGAGGTTGATAAGGAAGATAAATAAGTTGAGGAAAGACAAGAGTCAAAAGGCCCCTCAAGATAGATTCAAAGAGATCACTTTGAATCACAAATCATTGGTAATAATGATGGAGATATATAAAGAAGGATAATACTACTAAGTAACCTAAGTTAATTTAATGTTTCTTTATTGTCTAAGATTTAACCTAAGAACCTCATAAAAGCAAGCAAAGACAAGTTTTGGATAGGTGCTATGAATGAGGAGTAGACCAAATATAGAAGAATGAGACTTGAGAACTAGTTCCTAGGCCTAAATAAAAGAATGTCATTAGCACAAAATAGGTGTTTAAAAACAAGTTGAATGAATATGGAGAATTTAATATGAATAAGGCTATATTGGTATGCAAGGGATATGCATAATTTAAAGGGGTAGAGTTTGAGGAAACCTTTGCTCCAGTAGAAATATTGGAAGCCATTAGATTGTTTCTAGCATATGTAGGATTCAAAGGGTTAAAGGTATACCAAATGGATGTTAAATCTACCTTTTTGAATGGGAACTTGGAAGAGGAGGTGTACATATAACAACTTAATGATTTCTCACTATCAAGTAACAAGGACTATGTTTTTAGATTGAAAAAGTCTCTTTATGGTCTAAATAAAGCTCCTAGAGCTTGGTATGCCATATTGGGTAGGTATCTAGTGGACCAAGGATTCAAAAGAGGAGTTTTTTATAGTAATTTGTATATAAATATATAATATGACCATAAGTTGATTATATTTGTCTATGTGTATGACACCATGTTTAGTGGAAATAATGAGAACATGATTAAGGCCATTATAGATGTGATTAATAAGGAGTTTGAGATGTCCATGTTGGGAAAACTATCATTATTTATTGGGTTAAAACTCATTCAATCTAAAAAAGGTATATTCATTTCATAAGAAAAGTACATAAGAGAGATGTTGAAGAAATTTTAGATAGAATATTGCAAGGTTATTAGCACCCCTATGATCACATGGTGTAATTTGAGCAAGGAATATGAATTTCCAAGTGTCAATCAAACATCATACAGATCAATGACTAGAAGTCTATTGTATACTACTACCTCTAAACCTGACATCATGCAAGTATTAGGTCTTGTGGGAAGGTTTCAAGATGAATCAAAGGAAAATAATTTTTAAGCACTCAAAAGGATACTCAGGTATATCAAGGGGACTATGGAGTTTGGGTTGTGGTATCCAAGGAACAAGGAGTTCAATTTGATAGCCTATATAGATGCAGATTGGGTAGGAAGTATAGATGATAGGAAAAGTACTAGTGGAGGATCTTTCTTCTTAGATGGATGCCTAGTTTCATGGATAATCAAGAAGTAAGCATCAATGGCATTATCAACTTGTGCAGTTGAGTAAATTTTAGTAGCTTCATGTTGTAATTAGGTCCTATGGATGAGATAGACCTTAAAAGACTACAAGGTGGAGTATGATAGTCCTAACCTATCATGCACTCAAGGACTAAGCACATTACTATTAAGTATCATTTCCTAAGAGAGCAGGTAAGTGAACAAAGTATCAAAGTTGAATATGTTTCTACACAAGATTAGATTATAAATTTTTTGACCAATCCACTTCCAAAGGCAACTTTTGAACACCTAAGACAAGATTTGTTGTAGTTTCTACCCCTAGTAGTCATTAAGGAAGACAATTACTTAGGGGGATCTAATCAGGTAGTCAATTAACTCCAAGAGTAGGTGAGTAGTGATGAGAAGGTATGCATGGAAATAGGGGGATCATGTTTGTATGGTGTTCTATAAACTCATAATCTTATGTGTTGATTGTTTTGGTTACAAGAGGTGTGATCTAAGAAGTTACAGGCATCTCTTTATCATTTATGTCAAAGGGGGAGAAAGTTAAGAATAAGGGATAAATTATTTTTTGAGAGAAGTTTCTAAGAGTGGTTGCCATTAATGATAAAGGTGCATCTAGTGAAGGATGATGTCAAATGTGACTAAGCCTAGTCTAACAATGTGTGATGTGACAAGATGCATAGGAGAGTGTTGTCTTAAGAGAATGATTTCATGAGAGAAATATAAAGAGATAATTTCAAGGCAACTAAGAGATAATTTTAAGGAAACTAATGTCTTCTATTTTCATGAAGGTAAAGGTCATTATTGATAAAGTGCATAAGAATCCTAGTCATGAGCTTAGTCATGACATGAAGAGGTATGTGCATGAAAATGGATGAACATCAACATATGAAGGCTATATGGTAATATTTGAACATGTATGAAAGACTTTGAACCATTCATGGGAGTTTTAGGGTGAACCTATAGGGGTATGACCTTTAGTCTAGGTCTACACCTAGACCTCTCTTAGACTCTACCTGGACTAATGAGGTATGAAGATTAGATTTAAAGGTAATTTTGCATATGTGAGCATGGATATAGGTAAGATAAGTTTTTTTAGGCATGTTTAAAAATTTAAAGGTCATGGTTTAAAGGAAATTTCATAAAACACTATTTTAGGCCTTCTTGAGTTCACAAAATGAGGTCTCAAGACTTGAGAAGCACTTTCAGACATTTGTTAGCATGTGCAACCTCTACATGGGCACTTGAGACATTAAGGAGATATGGGGAAGGGTCCTAGATAAAATATATAAAAATTGGTTTTATATTTAAATGGAAATAATTTATGAACATTTGATAATACCAAAACCTGTGTTAAACCTCCCTAAAGCCCTAATAAGGACTTGATGTGAAAGATCTTATTTAAATCAGCTCAAAATTGACTCAAATGCCTATAAAAGTTATTGTATCATGTATTAAACTCTCCAAATACCTCCAAGTGGTGGTGGTTAGTTAGATGAGAGAGAAAATGTACATTTATAGGCTTGTTTGTCAATAAATTATTGTACCTCCCAAAAAGTATCTCAAAAGCTGACCTATCCGGTTCAAATAAGACTGTGTGATATTAGGTTAAGAAATTGGACTAATATTTAACATTATACCATATGATATTTATATTTTATAATGGTATGGTGATATCATAGGACCATATACATGTATCAATAGTCATGTAAAGTATCTAAATAGGTGTTAGAAGTCTGAGTCACCATGACTAGTCTTTGAGGTAAATTGGTGGTTCAAAGTGATTAAGTTGCAGAGATGTTCTTAAGTTTTTATGTCATGAGTGAAAGTGTTCCAATAATTTGGTGATGAACCTAAGTTCATGTATAGCCTATCTAAATTTTTCATTTATTAGAATTTAATATATTAAGAGTGTTTGAGCTTCATTTTTGCAAGACAATTTTTTGAGGTACAAAGGCCTTGGGCAGTTGGTCTTAAAGGAGCTTTCATGGTATGAATGAAAGACACGGGTATAATAAAGAATGGAGGAGTTTATTATATGTATTTTTATAATTTATTGAATCATTTTTATTTTTTGTATAAGTCCATATAGGCCCAAGAAATTCAATTTTTGACACTAAGAAGATAGACCTAATGTAATTAGGTCTCTATGAGCCATAAAAGAGAAATGAGGCCTAATTGAGTTGTCATAGACCAAAAGGGGTCCAAATTTAATTTTAGTATTGATCATAATATGTTATAATAAATATTATATGTTTGACCTAAGAGGTTTAAGGTGTGTGTTTGACCAAGTGGTGTGTGACCATGAGACTTGTATATATACAAGGTAAATTAGGCCTATTTAAAAAGTAAGGAATAAAAATGAATAAAATATTGCTTGGTAGAATAAAAGGAGGTCTTAAAATGATACCATAAAAAAATATTATAGGTATGGTGATAAAAATTTATGAGGTGGCTAAGTTGGTTCTGAATCACTTAGGGAGTTGGTACTTCCATGCAAGTAGGTGCTTGCTAAAGCTTACTCAAGTGGGTGCTTGACTGTATTTGGGTTGGTGCTCCTAGTTGATTTGGTGCTCAATTTTTTTTTATCTTTTATTTTATAGGAATATATTCCATTTATATATATCATTGTTGGTTTTCTTCTCATTGAGGGTTTCCCACTCATATGTGTGTTTTCTTGTGGTATGCTCATGTGAATGACTCTTTGTGCATTATTATATCTTTATATTGCTTTGATTATTCAAGGAATGCTAAATTACATGCTAAATAAAGTTTTAAACATTTATTCACCCCTTCCCCCTCTCATTTATTATGATTCCAATAATGTTCTTATAGGGGATCATGGATATCATTCAACTTAAGGTTTGTATGTTTAATAAATCATCTATTTTTGAAGCCATATAATTTGTGGACTAAGCAAAGGAAGAAATATTTGGTTAAAATAATGGATTTAACTCATGGTCATGAATGTAATTTCACAAAACTATCATTTCTACAACCTAAAATATTTACCCCTTAATAAATTGAAGGGATCATGCTAAAGTGTTATGTTTTGGTTATGACTGCAAGTAAAGGATATGAATGTGTTGAAAATAAGTTGATCTATATTAAAAGTGACAATAAAGATGAAGATGATGATGAGGATTAAAGCTAGGGTATGGAATAACTAGAGGAGTAATTTCAATATTCTCACCCTACTATCTCATGTCATGCCTTTTTAGTTATAATTATTCCTCAAAATCTTAAGGTGGTGGGCTTCTTCAAGAAATAGAAGGTGGAAATGTTTATTGACTTAGGAAGTACATATAATTTCATCAATAGTATCTTGTTTACTCATTTTAACAATTTTATTTATCTATCTCCATAATTTCAATTCATGATTGCATATGGTGGCATAGTCAATTATGCTTGAAACACCATATTATTAATATTTCCATGGGGAACTACTTGCTTAATTCTCTTATATTTTTTATTCCCATGGGTAGGGATAACATTATTTTTGGAGTAAAATAGCTCATGACTTTGGGCAAAGTAGAGATGAATTTCTAAGAACTATTCATGCACTTTCATTTTGAAGGTAGGAAATTTGAACTATGTGGATTATGGGCAAAGTCTCCCCAATTGGTTAGTTCACATTAGATGACAAATATTTTAAAAAATGGGTTGAAGGATTTATAGCATAATTGTTTTCCATTGAAGTTAAATCAAAAAATATGTCTAGACATCCTAATTTATAAATGATTCTTAATGACTATCCAACAGTTTTTAGTATAATACCGAAAGGCCTACCACCAAAAAGATAATATGTTGATGTCATGTAATTGATTTTAGGTAGCACACCACCAAACATCAAACCATGCAAGGTATCCATATGCTCAGAAAGGTGAAATTAAAAAGATGGTACATTAATTGATAGAGGTAGGTATTATCTGACATACCCAAAGTGAATATACTTCCCCATTGGTCATGGTGTGGGATAAAGATAGCCCTTGGATGATATACCTTGAATATAAAAACTCAATAAGTACACCATAAAAGATAAGTTCCTATTCTAGTAATTGATGATTTTTTAGATGAATTGCATGGTACTATTTATGTTACCAAACTAGATATTTATTTTGGGTATCATCAAATTCAGATCAAAGATGAGGATATCCATAACACCTTTCATAACTCATAAAGGCCATTATGAGATTATGGTCATGAATTTTGGTCTCATAAATGCACCATCTATTTTTAAGGCTTTGATGAATATTGGTTTTAAGATTTTATTAAGGAAGTTTATGTTGGAATTATTTAATGACATCTTAATCTTCAACAAAACTTGGGAATAACATTTGAAGCATGTGAAACATGTATTATTAGTTATGGCACAACATCAAATTTATGTAAAACCTTCCAAATGTGATTTTGGCATCCATGAGGTAGAGTACATGGGTCATATTGTTTGACATAAAGGAATCAAATTCAACCCTAATAATATTAAAGTTATGATGGAGTGGAAAATGCCAAAGATCCTCAATAACCTTCTTGTATTTTTTGGGCTAATAGGGTAGTATCACATATTTGTAAAGAATTATGATATCATAGTAACTCTACTCATAACCTTATTGAATAAATATTGTTTCCATTGGACTAAACCAACTACTAAGGCATTTGATAAGTTGAAATAGGCTATATGTACCATTCCAATTTTGGTAACCCCTAATTCTTTTAAAACATTTATTGTTGAATGTGATGCATCATGATATGGCATAGGGGTCATACTCATGCAAGAAGGAAGATTGATTGCATGAGAAAGTCATCAACTGAAGGTAATTAACAAGATCAAGCCAATCTATGAGAAATATATGATGGTTATTCTTCATGTAGTCAAGCAATGGAGACTTTATTTGATGGATAGAAACTTTTAGGTAAAGACTTATCATAATAGTCTACAATACTTTTTAGAACATTGATTGTCATCAAAAGAGAAACATAAATGGGTGACTAAAATATTGGGATATGAATTTGAAATAGTCTAAAGGAAATCAAAATAGAATATTGTAGTAGATTCACTTTCCAAGAGGGATGAATCAATTGAGGCATTGTTATGCATAATGACCATTTAGAAAGTAGATTCGTTAGAAGAAACAATATCAGAATGGAAGAATGATAAGGATACACAAGTTTTGACTCAAAATATTCAACATCATTTAGGTGTTTCTAAAAAATTTGAGTGGAAAGGGAACACATTATGGTATAAATATAGATTGTACCTATGTAAGGATTTTTTCCTCAAATACAAGATCATTCAGGAGCTTCATGCATCTCCAATAGGGGCATTCAAAAATTTTGATCACATATCATCAAATCAAAACAAAAAAAATTGGGAAGAAATCAAATGGTATATACATAATTTTATGGAAAAATACATGGCTTATCAAAAGAACAAAGGAGAAACAATTAAGACATAAAGTCTTTTTCAACCATTATCCATCCATATCTAATAGTGGGATGAGGTTTCCATGGATTTCATTATCGGCCCATCAAGATATGAAGGTAAAAATGTCATCATGGTAGTTTTAGATAGGGTCCAAAATATTCTCATTTTTTTCCTTATCACAACCATTTGTATCTAATATAGTAACTATTGGGTTTCTCAATACAGTTCAAAAGTTGCATGGTATGCCAAAAATCATTATAAGTGATCATAATCTTATCTTCACCAGTAACATTTGGGCTAAGTTATTTGTAGGTTTAGGTACTCAGTTGAATCATAGATTATATTATCATCCTCAATTTTATGGGAAATAGAGGTTATCAATAAAATATTAGAATGGTATCTCTATTGTTTTGCATCAGATAAATAGAAATGTAGGGCTCATTGGTTGCCACTAACAAAATGGTGTATAACACTTCCTTCCATAACTCTTCTAAAATGTCTCCATTTGTGGCACTTTAGGTTATCACCCCCCGTCCATCACTTCATATATGAAGTTTCAACCCAATGTTTGAGATATTTAGTAACACATCAATATCAACATGAGGTACTAGCTAGTTTAAGGGATAATTTAACATTATCATATAATACAATGAAGCAGTGAGTTGATCAACACTATAGTGAGAGAAATTTTTATATCAATGATTGGTTCTTTGTGTGATTTCATCTATATAAATAGATGTATTTGAATCAGTATGAAAATGATAAAAACAACTTTCTCCTAAGCATTATGGTCTTTCTCAGATCATACATAAAATTGATAGTGTGGCATAAAAGCTAGAGCTACCCCAATCCACTTACACACATCATGTATTTCATGTATCTTGCCTGAAGAAGATCATTATAAAAAGATTTTCTACCTAAACTAAGTTACATAAACTATATTAAGAATTTATATTCATTTTATAAATTGAACATATCCTTCACACATGAACAAAAAGGATATGAACAAGAGAGCTTAACGAGTATTTGATCAAGTGGAAGAGTATGAATCATGAAGATGCAACGTGGGAGAATGAAGCTTTCCTATAGTAGCATATAAAATTGATTCAACATTGAGAAAAATGTTGTTTTGAATAGAAGGGGCATGTTACACCCTTAACCTATAGTGTGTCTAGCGATACGTGTAGATGACTTGTGGCTTACATACCTTTCATATTATCTTTTTGTATTTCTCTATGTTCTTAGTATGGTCAGCCTATAAAATAACCATGGCTAAGTAGATTATAGATAAACAAAGTGGTTAGTATTTTATCATCATATTTAAAATTCTTCTTTTATTTCATTGTTTTGGAAGTTTCCCCTTTGAAGTGACTCAGTCATAATTATCAAATATTATGTTCCTTTATCAACTTTTGTTGTGGATCTAATTATTTTGATCTTAATTATGTGGTATCATATTTCTTTATTGTGGAACACCCAAGTAATTTCATTACATATATTTGTTCCTTATTATTCGCCATTTTTTTCTTTTTTCCTTTTTTATATTCATATTAATTAAGGTTTTATTTTTTACATGTTTCATTCTAGATTTGTGTGGACCACAATTCAGTGTGCAACCTACATTCAAGATTGCACTTTATATGTAATTTTAGGTATATACTTTTATTTTTACTCTATTATTTTCACTTTGAATCATTACTAAAATAAAAAAGGGCCAAATGTAGACACATAAATTAACATTTGAGTTAAAAAGGTGCACTTGTGACCACCTTAGACACTTAGCTCATGACCTATTCTAGGGCCTTTTGACCACTCTACTTCACTTTTTTTGCTAGGGACTCACTCTTCTAGGCTGAATAATAATTAAACAATGTCCATATTTCTTGTAAAAATATTCCAATCCAACACTTAGACTATTTATGATCTTTAGCACAATTATTTATCCTTATTGGACAATAGTTCCCTATTGGATAGGAGTGTCATGCTATGTTGTCCAAACCCACCATTGTTGTCTTCCCACTAAATAAAAACTATTTTTCAGAATTCAATGTTATGAAAAGGCTGAGTTATGATTTTTATAATCCCTATCTAAAGGCATTCGAAAATTACTACTATGAAAGCACATTACAAGCCACTTTTCGCACAAGAGGCTTCTACATTGAAAAGTACCAAAATTCTAATTGCATATTAAGAGAAAATTTCCTATTTCTCCTAATTTTGATTACATACAACCCTAGTATCCATGAGCTAAATTATAGACATAATTAATTGTATCAAGGCATGGTTGAAACACTTAATCACACTAGGATTCAACTAACATCTATCAATTTTCACCAACTCCACACACACCATTGTAGCATGAGAGAACTACATGGAGGTTGATCCCTCCTTGGAGTATTGGTATTTAGGCAACACTCTAAATAAGGGGTTTTGAATTCAATAATAAATGCAACTAATAAACCCTTTTTATTCCATGTTTTATCTATGTCATTGGATGAGGTTTTTAATAAAAAAGAGTTGCACAATAGTCTATGCATCATATCAGAAGATCCTGCATAGTCTAAAGAATAAATAGGTAAAGGTGCACAAAACCCAAAATATCAAATCAGTGTTTTTTACCAGATAAGGTTAGCCTATAAAGACAAAATTTACCCCCAATGTTATTCAATTACATAGTTTTTTTCAAAGAACCCTTCCAGCTCCTATTCTGGGTTCACACACAATCAACATAATCCATCTGTCAATCTCAGCTCTAGAAATAATATGCATCTCAATTTTATAAATAAGTTTATATTTGTCTTTTTCACTTTCCATATTTAGTGTATTTATTGATTTAATTATTTTTTAATATTTATTGCATATTTGTAGCAGTCTGATTTTGCACAATAATTTTCATATTAAGTAATCTATTTCGCTAGTTTTCCCAAATTTGATAAAATAGTTATACATTCTCTCTCTAGAAGCACAAATAGATGTACATGAGAAAATATTTCTTTATCTCTTTCTAAAAAACAATCTGAAACTCAAATAGTACATGAAAATCTTAGTGACATTCAAAATGATGTAATTTATCTCCTTTATAAACTTCATATGTATGAATGATCCTATATGTTATGTTTCCAAATTACGTAATGATGTTATCTTAGAATGTAATGATGGTAGTTATGATTATATCATATGTATGTTTCAATTATATGGTACATTACAACCTATGAGTGCACCTTTTCAAACTACTACTATTCCTATTGGTCATATTGTGTCCATGATGGACATTATAAGAGACCTTGAAAAGCAAGTATCGAATCTTAATTTGAGATTATTATCATTTAATTATAATATCATTAAATATAAATATATTAAATTAAATTTATTTGAGTATCCTTATCCAAAATAATTTTTTATGATTATGCTTCCTTTATTTGATGGTTGTGGAGACCCTACTAATCACTTAACATAATACATGTGTGCATTTGGTCATTGGGTAAAGGAAAGATGCATATTTTTAAAATATTTAAATTTAAATTTAATGTGATATGATTGGGAATGGTTATATGGTATTCCTAATGGTTATTTACCTAAAATTAAAATTCTAAAAGACATATTCTTATCAGATTACCACTAGCATGAAATGCCTAACATAACAATGGAATATTCACAAGGCCTAAAACAAGGTCATGATGAATATATTTGAGATTACATTATATGATTGAAGAATGATATACACTCTTTAACATATTGACCCTTAGATTTGGAAATATAGTTCATATTCAGTAATGGTATTCTTTCTACTCTTAGAGAAAGAGCATTGTATAATCCTTACACTTCTTTCAATAAATTATGTATGGATGTGCACCACTATGAATTCAATATATATGGTAATAATATAGGTTATCCTTCACTAAAGACATAAATTAACACTAAATTTTTTGAATCCAATTCATATATATAAGGAAAAATTATTTGTGAATAATTCCATAATAAAAAATAATCGGCAAAAGCAGTTTTTATCAACAAGGCATAAGCAAGTATATACTCTTTCTCCTATGACAAAAGCTCATAAAAAGGAAAATTTAGTAAATTTTTTACTAAAATGTGATGAATTAGATTAAAAAATAACATAAAAACTAAAGTTATATACTTCTAATATGAGGCAACCACCTAAGTCAGATCATTTTAGAGATCAATCACATGATATATTACATACACTATTAGATAAACAAAATATTACTTTTCCTCCGAAGTACTATCATCCACCTCACATATTTGAGAATATAAATGGTTAACCATTTTAAACTTACCATGATACTAATGTTTATTTTGATAAGTAATGTTGTGATTTATGATAAAAGATTATGCAACTTGTCAATAGAAGAGTTATTACATTTGAGAACAAGACAACAAGGTCTTCCTCTCCTACTTCTTCTAGTAGTTATTATAAGAAGATTGAGACATCCAAAACATACCTTAAAAGGTACAAATGGAAAATTAGCCTTTGTATAAACAAACCACTAGATTAAGTCCTTATTCTATTTCTAATTCTACTATGACTGAACTATCCCAAAATATTCATACATGAGAACCACTAGTCATTCGAGCTCTCAATAGAGGTGATACTAAAAAAGGCTTAGTAATTGTTGTTCCAAATATACATATTACAAGTGTATATATATATATATATATATATATATATATATATATATATCCTCTAAAACAAATATGGAAGTAAAAATTTAAAACAAGTATCTATGGAACAACCTAAAGTACAAGTCAACAGAGTATTACAGTGACCAAAATTGGAACCATTTTAAATTGCTTAGTAGCATATTCACTAGCTAGATTATAGTGATTTTTTTTTCCAAACAATTTTGGAAAATATTTTTTACTAAAATTGTCACATATTCAATACTAACACATATGAATAAAAATGTGTAAATGAAATTATAAATACATCATATATTCATATTTTTTCAATATTATATTAAAAATAATAAAATTATGAAACTCATAAAATGTGGAAATTACATTATCTAAACACAATCACTTATATAATATTAACACATGAAAATATCTTGTGTGTGTGTGTATCAAAAATCATATTTAAAATAAAAAATTAATCAATTATGTGGGCATCCACATCATCTAAACTATCACTACTAATTGGTACTACAACATGTGAAGTTAAGGCTCCATCTCATCTCACTACTTCATGTGATCATTATCATGACCTATATCATCTGATATGGCTCTCAAGCACTCTAATCCAAAACCATCACATGTGTATACTTAGACTAAAAATTACATAATAACTTAATTAAATATCTTGATAGATCATAATCATAACTTGGAATAGGTTATCTATCAAGCTCTGCTTGTAAGTCATCATGCTCACTAAAACTATAGTACATATAGTAGCAATAATCACACAAGGATCAAAAAATGTGTGTGATTGTCCATAATCTATTCAAATCACTCCACTAATCCATTCCCCACTATATCATAGGTCATATTCTATGTCAAATTATGGATGGCACCATATACCATTGTCAACCAATATGCATCCCATATAGTATAAAATTACATAAATACATTAGAAACCAACTTTAAATGAAATCAACTAACACGAAATCTAAATACTCATGCTCAAATACCATAGTCACAATAGTTATAACAAGGCATATACATCAATTAGATGTGCAACACATTGAGTTATAGGTGATACTCCTCCATCTCCAACTCCTCCTCCCTCTCTATCCCTTACACCTTGTTCAAGGGGCACAATACTAAGATAACCTTCCATAGCTAGAAATAATATGACCCATCGATTAGTAGTCCACCACTATGTGTAGATTTTTTTGCATCCTTAATCATCACCAAATGCCAATGGCATTACATGATATTGATCCCTCATTGTTCAAGGATCCAAGTTATCACTTTTGGTTCTTAACCTCAAACCTACTCCAATAGTGGCTCTACTACTTTGCATCTATGGATAAATCATTGGAAACACATATTGGATTAATCTAAACTAGCATGTAAAACACTCATGTTAAAATCTTTCATATACACTAGGGAATTTATTGTGTATCCATACACTAATTCATATATGACATAGATCTCTAAAATCCACTATACACCTCTTATATCCAATATAAATCCACCATCAAATAATCTTTGGTGTTAGTCTATCCAAAATAACTGGGTACTCCATAGTGCTCAACCCCCTCCACCATGATAATAGCCATCAAGATGTGAACACATCAAAATGAGCCAAATATTCATGATGTTAGAATAGGTACCTATAAAACCCATCATAACATGCTAATATAGGAACAACTAGTCTGATACATAAAAAAAAAAAAAAGTATACTGTAGATCAAATTTAACTTATCCTTTAGTTAACTAAAAAATGAATAAAAATGCATAAAATTTAGGCTCATTAGATATAGAACATTTGATAAGATTTATATATATATATATATATATATATATATATATATATATATATATATAAAATAGATCATCATTATGCATAAAACAACCATAAAAGATAAGTTAAATCATTGTGAAATTGTATATTAATCTCTATCACATCAGAACCATTTCCAAATACAATTGAGCGCTATATATACAATTTTACAAAGCATTTTCCTTCATATTCATTCCTTTATCTACATCCATAGGAAAGAATCTTCATATTATGAATCTTATTGATATGCTTACAAGGGTTGATTATAGACAAAAAAAGTATAAAAGAGACATAATAGCATAAGTCAAACGTGTTTATCAATTGTACTCTATGATTTTGGTAGCCCTATTCTACTCCTAACACTTTCCTAGACTTAAAATAGTTGTCTTATCCTGAGATAAAGGCATATTAATGGTATCCTAAGCTGAATCTTGAAAACTTTGACTATGCTAAGGAATAGAAATATAAATAAGAGTTTTAGTTGTCACTCTAGGTATCGTTTACCAGTTTTTACCCTTTACATACTACTTAGCTACCCTTTTGTGTTTTCAACTAAGTAGCATACTATCCTATTGACCTCATGGGTTTTCAATAGATTAAATTAACCAAGGGGCTACACTTTACATGTTTTCAACCAACCTATCCCAACTCCTCATCCCTAAGGCCATCCTACTTTAGTGTACAAAAAAATTATGAAAATCATAAAATTTGTAGTGTACAGTACCTATTGAGTAGGTGGTATGCTTTGATTTGGTTGTGTTGACAATTTTAACCTCACAAGTCAAACTATCACCCCTAAATTTTGAAACTTTTCTTATCATACTTCTACAATTTTGTTTATAGCTTTATAATGCCTTTAGTAGTCTTCAAATGATCTATGTAAGGCCTTGTTAGCATTGTTTAATGTAATGTCTTGGGAAAGCTATCCAATGCCTTCAAATTCAGTATTATGGGTCATAGGGATGTATTATATTGTATCAAGAAGGTACAATGTCTATCAATTAAATTTATTTCACTTGGTCATTTGGTTTAAGGCCCATTAGTCTTGTTTGATGAAATTAAGGTATTTTAGCAAAGTTTAAGGTTTTTGGAAAATCCTAGGTTTGCATTGCGACCAATCTAATAATTTTTAAGGTGAATCTATTTCATGAAGTATTAAATCAGATGGTGAAGAGGTCATATAAATTAAAATGAGGTCTTGGACTAATATTGTTACTTTACATGAGATCATCTTTTTTACACTTTCTTTGCACTTAAAGATGCTTTTAAGGGGATTCTAAGATTGTCAAGATGGAATATGCATACCATTACACTTTTAAAAGCTTGAAAATGATTTTTTAATGTACTATTATTATAATAAAGTCAGTATAATAGTCTACATGTGAAAATAATTCAGTTTTTCTCAAAAAAGGTAGTTGTATGGGTTTGTATGGACTTGAGGAGTCACTTCAAGGTGAAAATGCCTTAAATGTGTATTTTGGTCTTAAATAGATCATTTCCATTATTTTAAATCTCTCATAGGTTATAAAATTTCAAAACTTTCTTCTTCTTCTTCTTCATCGCCCTCTTTACAGCTCACAAGGGTAGTTTTCAAGTGCTCGGTACAGATAAAAAAGAGAGAGTTTGGTATTATTTTTTTTTATAAAGGAAGGGGTCATAGTAAGATTTATATTTATGGAATTGATCATCATATTCATCCAATATCCTTTATGAATAATCGTTAAGACCCTAGGGTGGTCTAAAACTGTCTAAAACCCATAGGCTTATTTTCTTTTTGAAATGACAAGTTGGAACAAGTATAATGCATAAGGGAAATTTAAGTATATATATAATGTATATTAAATATTTCATAAGTTTCTCCAAAACTATTTGGCATGTGTGATCCCAATTTGTCAATAAACCTCCATTTTTTCATAGTTTACAAGTCAACTATCATTATTTCTTGATGTTTCAGGGTTATTACTGATTGGATCATGCTTCTCAAGATGATATATCATGATATAATTCTATATAAATGTATAAAAGTCCACCAATGTTCTCCATGTTCACTCTAACATATTTTTATTGAAGCAACAATAGTGTTTTCAAGCCTTTTTAACTATGTCATGGATCTACCTACAATAATGGAATAAAGAAGTCCTATTTTACCTTATTCAAAAGTATATAATGGTCTTGAAACCATGAGAGAGATTAAGAGACAATTTAAAAGTGACTTCATGCTCAAAAACACAAGTATAATGCCATTCAGGGCTATCAATTGTGTACATACATTCTGCTACCATAGAATATGAACATGAGAAAGGTGTTACATGTGTATTTTAATGCTATTTGAAGTTCATATTCACATTATAGAGGTTGAATGATTATCTTGAAGTCATATAGAGGATTGGTACAATCATGTTTGGTGTTGTTATGATCCACACTTATTATAATTGGAAATATGTAGAATATAACATAGATTAACACAAAACAAAAGATATAGGTGGGCCAAGATACCCAAATACTCAATATATTTAGAAACAGAATAATCACCCTTAAGGTAGGGCAACACCATACAATACTCCTTTAGGAAGGAATAACTCCACAATGTCTTTTCAAGGGAACAAACTCTAATATCCTCTTACAATAGAAGACTTAATGCTTACTTCATTCCTTTAGAATGATAATCATCTCTTTTATATAGACCTCTATCTACCTAAAAATGTATGGGTAACATCTTAATCCCAATATAGGCTGACCATTACCCAATGCACTAATTCTATAAATTACTTTATTGTCCTAATATATTGGACCCATATAACTAACTAAAGGGGATGAGTGCCACATGTCAGCATCTTCATTAACCCATACACATTAATATATCACATCCTTAAGTATATAACATTACTTCCCTCCTTAGCATGTTTCATCCCCAAAACATAGGATGAAACCAAATAATTAGTGTACTTCAAATCATTATACACTTGTCTCTAAGCTCGATCATCCAACCACCCATATATGATCCTAGTTAGTGATAGATTTTCAACCTTATTTATAAATTCTAATGTGCTACTCTAATTCCATTCATGATCATAACTATACCACCTTGGTGTCCATGAATAATTATTCTTCTTTTAATTTCATGTACCATATTCCACTACGTTACTCTGATTCCATTCATGACCATAGTAGTTATTATTCCATGCAAAGTCATAGTTATTTCCCCACTAATTCCATGTTCCATAAGCCTCTTTGCTACTCTGATTCCATACCCATAGTATTCCTTCTTTGGATTCCATGTATAACCATATTTATTGAAACTTTGATTTCCTATATAGCGAAAGTGCCTATTTTTATTACACTCCCTCACATGGCTCTAGGATTTTTTCCTCTCATGATGATGTGGGTGTCTATATACTTCAAATTTTTCTGATACTTTGACCTTATCAATATTTTCTTTTACTTCTTACACATTTTCCTTTGGTGGTTCCTTTGTCTCTTGAGTAGATGAAGTGTTCTTCTTTGCTTGTATTGTTTCTTCATCTATGTCTTCATCTGAATCTTCCATATGCTCTTCTTCAGCTGATTCAATCTCATCTTCATAATCTACCTTGATTTTTATTTGTGCCTTTTTAACTATTATATCATGTAAAGTGACTTTATTTTTCCTATACCAAAACATCATGAACTTCTTCTGAACATTAATACTAATTGTTCCCAAAATCTCTAATCATGAATATCTAATAACCATATCCACATCATCCATATCTAAAGCATAAAAATATGAATGTAAAACATATTTGTCCATAGTAATCTTTAAATCTTCAAAAACCTAAATATTATGACCATCTATTTGATCCTCTTTGATAATGCTTTCTTGAACATGTAGATGTTGATCCACATCCATGTTGATAAAGTTGTACTTGCTAATAGGGTTTATGGACACAATGATCTTCCTATTTTGAATGCATCCATGAAACTAAAAAATTAACTTTTATTGATTTTTATACAAACTATTCAAACCATTATCATCTAATCCTTTTTCTTTCTCTTGGAGATCCTCTACCTCTCCTTCTGCACAATCTGTAGTCTCTTCATCATCATTATGTATGATTTCTTCTTCATCCTCACTTTCATGTTCTTCCTCATTGTCATTATTTTCTTCCATTAATTTTTATTCTTCATCATCTCCATTATTTTCTTCATTAACCTCCTCATCATCTACTTATTCCTCTTTTGTATTTTCTTTTTCTTTTATACTCCATCGATATATGAAAACCTGTTCCACTTCTTCCCATTAAATTTTCCATTGTTTTAGTCCCAACTCATCCCACCAAACTATATTAGAACCATAAATAAAATTGTATAAATGTCTTTGCCACCAAATTGTTTTAACATTATTCTCTTTAAAAAATATCCACCTTTCTCTAGCATCAATATCATCCTCCCCTAAAAATACTTGTAACTTTATGATTCACAAAAATTAGGGTTAATGAAAAAACTCTAAAATTTAAATAAATCATGCAAAATGAATCCAAAAAGTCCAAAATTTTGACTTTATCTTCCATGTATGATAATTCAACTTTAGTAAATTTTTTTTGAAAAAATTCCAAACATTTCGACCTATAGAGTGAATTTATGAAAAATCATAAAATCATAATAAATATCTCAAAATATTTCAAAAAACTTTGAATATTTTTGTGTATATTTCATGTATTCTAATACAATACCAAACAAAAATTCATAGAAAAATCCCTTATATCTCAGTAGATATGATAGAATTATTAAAAGTTCTAAAATATCAATAACTCCCTCAAAACTAATCATAAAACCTCAATTTGTTTATTTTGATTCCCTTATAATATTATCCATCTCCAATAAAAATTTTGTGCAAAAATTCACAACTTATTGAAAGATATTAATGATTCCACAAAACTAGGGTGTCGTCCCACACAAATTGCCCAAATCAAAGATCTGATACCACTTGTTATGATCCACAATTATAATAATTGGAAATATGCAAAATATAATGTATATCAACACAATATAAAAGATATAGGTGGGACAAGATGTCCAAATACTCAATATATTCATAAATAAAAAAATCACCCTTTAGGTAGGGCAACACCATACAATACTCCTTTAGGAAAAAATAACTCCACAATGTCTCTTCAAGGGGACAACCTCCAATATCATTTTAAAATATATGAATTAATGATTACTTCATTCTTTTACAATGATAATTTTCTCCTTTATATAGACCTCTATCTAACTAACAATGGATGGGTAACCTCCTAATCCCAATATAGGCTGACCATTACCCAATACACTAATTCCATAAATTAATCCATTATCCTAATATGTTTTATCCATATAACTAACTAAGGGGGATTTGTGCCACATGTTGGCATCTCCATCAACCCATATACATTAATATATCATATCCCTAGGTACATAGTGTGTTCATATAAGAGATTTTAGAAATCAAGCACATACCTGTAGGTTTCATCCTTGTGTGAGATGTAAACTAGTAATCATGAGGTGGTCTTGGGCCTTCTAAAGAAATATTTGCTCTATACAAACATGAGGATGATCCATATGCATTCTACATATCCACCAAGAGGGAGACATGACTTTGACAAAGGATAAATACATAAAAACAATCTCTAGGCCTAGTGGAATATAGGTACAGGCTCATCATAGGCATAACGATGAAGAGATTTATCTTGTGTGTTATATGAAGGATCAAGAAGTATGTATGGAAGTAAATAAGATCATGAATTGGTTTCCAAAAAATCTCCAAATAATACCAAGTTCCAATGAAATTGAAAGGGGTTTTGTACATAATAAGCCTAAGATAGTTATGTATAGGTTGTCCACAGTCAAAGGTTTGAGTTTCAAGTTTGAGAGTGCTATATGAAGTTCACATCTTCATGAAACTGATTAAATCACCTTGAAGGCTTGTTCGATAATTATAAAATCATTATTATAATCCTATTATATATTATAAATGTAAAATATACTCTTTAATTAAACCTCAAGTTGAAACCTCTACACACACTCAGGTGAACCTACAGCCATTACATTTTGGCTCAATCAGTTAGGCCTATATGCAATGTGAACATCTTGTGTGAAGGTCAAGAAGATGAAGACTAGTGATATGATGGTTTATTATATAAAGGATGATTTTAAAATTCCCCATTGAGTACTAAGATTAAGTTACTTCGAAGAGAAAAGAAAATTGATTGTTAAAGCTACAGGTCAACCTAACTGAGCTTTGATTATTTCCAAGGATAAGAAGTTATATGAAAGAGAAAAAAGGTGAATTTTGAATTTTGGATGAATAATAATTGTGCTTTAAACTTAGACATTATTTTATAAATAACCTCTCAAATTAGGATATCTCTCATGAAGTTACTCATAAGTCAGGTGAACCTACAGTCAAGCAAAATGAGTTACATTCAATGTATGTAATCACGTGAGAAAGCTTATTTGTAAGAGATGAAGTGAGGAATTTAGATACTTTAATAAGGTTATAATGACTATTTAATCCATTTAATAACCTATTTAAGGTCTTGTTTTCATCACATTCCTCATATAATCCAAAGAAATAGTGGATAAAATGCACACCTACACCAATCTACCTACAAGCAATTTTTGCAAAGAGTGAGATTGTTGCCAGGGGTTAAACTTGTTATGATATAAGATTGTTTAAATACATAATTAATATCAATACATAATTCATAAAACATAAAAATCAATACCTAAAAGTGAAAAACAAGAAAGGTTATAGTGTGAACAAGATTATGTGAGTGCATGGAAGGGAGATGGAAGGTTGCATTTGAAAACTGATTTTTGGTGTGAATATAAGTGCTTGTGAGGTATTAAAGAGATTGAAAGAGATGTATTGAAATAAATATAGATTATATATATTTAAAATAAACCTTAAAACTCATTCAATAGCTTTTGATGATCGTCTATAGGTTTGTTTAAGTAGCTACAACTGCTTTCAAACTTGAGAAGAGCAAATACATTATATGCAGTCTATGGGGGGTTTGGTGAATGAAAAAACATGTTGAAAATGGTTATATAAGGTCATGAATATCCAAATAAACATTTTAATTATCCTCTTATACCTAAATCATAACTCAGTTCATCCTACAAGCTTGTCATAAAGGGCATGAAGGAGTAAACCTACAGCCAACCTATGTACCATGTTTTGTTGACTATGCCTAGAGTATTAATAAGGGTCAAATGGAAATTTTACAATGGGTATAAGGAGGTGGATTACAAGTTTATAAATCTCATTAAACTTTGAGTAAGTCCTCATTATGGGTAAAACGTAAGAACATGTTAGTTAGGGTTAAGATTGTTGCTTTGTCAAGAAATCCTCAATCTCAGTCAACAAGGTTATAGATGATAAATAAGGAAAGAATAATGAAGGTTATAATTGTATAATTTCATCATATATTTTTTATATCTGCCTAAGGTCTTAAAAATCAAAAAACAAACTCCAATATGCTAGAACAAGTTCAGTCTCTCTCGCCAACCTCATGGAATGTAGTCTACCTAGCTAAGAAGGTACTTTCTTATGCTCATAATAGTATGGATATTTTGCATGGGATACTAATATATTTTGAGGTTTTATGGTACCTTTTTCAATTAAAAGTTTTGGCAATTTTTTTCTAGTTAAGGCCCTATCCTTTATGAACTATTGTTAAGAAGTTGAGTCACTCACAGGCTACTAGAAAAGCTAGTTTTGACCAGTTTGTAGAAATTGATCTCAAAATCACATAAAATGACCTGAAGTGATTTTTAAAACTCCTAAAAAAAATTATAGACTCAAAATTTGTTCTCACCATGGTAATTTCATGTACATGCACCTATACATATTCTTTAAAAAATGTACTTTAGCAAGATTGTTAGGGGAAAATGGGGTGTTGAAGTGTGTGGATGAATACAAACCATTGTAAGAGATGATTTGGGAGGTATTATACCTATAAATTTTTAAAAAACTATACAATATACCATATAAATGCTCAAATAAACTAGATTTTTAGGGCAGTCTAAAACAACATTAAGAAAGGGCTAGTTTTTGGGCCATTTCTTAGTTTACATACTTGCACAAGGTTATAGAAGCCCAAATTTGGAATGGATTAGGGTATTAGGTTAGGTAAATTTCATAAAATATTTTTTTCAGGTTTCACATGTGTGTGTGGTCATTTGGGCCAAATTTCTCTTTCTAAGCCTAGGAGGCCTAATTAGGCCCAATTGGAGAGATAAATGACAAAAAAGAGATACTTACACTAAGATTTGGGTCATAAAATTTTGTATGGAATTTAAATAGGATAGAGGGTACTAAAAAATATACTCATTTTTCCAAGGTGATACGTAAATTATTTTGGACAAGGATCTTTACTAGTTTTTAGGGATATAAGGAATGGATGGAAAAGCATACTATAGGAGAACAATTGCATCTTATCAAGGGTTTTATAGATCCAAGTGATTTTTTTCAAGTCTAAATTTGTGTTTATAATCCATCCATGAAATATATTTTCCTGATTCAAATTGAAACCTAGTTTTCTCTCTCCTACACCTCTTTACTTAAGGAGTAAAGTGATCAAATCACCAAATTGGTACATATAAGATATTCAAAAGGATTTATTGGTGTTTCTATCTCCTGCATATGTCTAATAAAGCAATAAAAAGTTAGAGTTTTATTTAAAGTAGGATTCAAAGGTTGAAAAGGTCTCAAGCACTCTTAATAAGACCTTCTTTCCTTCCTATGCCAAACATGTTGAAAGAGTCAAACTAACATTAATGAGCCTTTTAATAACCTAAGTAAGGTAGAGAGACCTCATGAATATATTAGGATAATATGTCAATGGAGAATTAATGACAATTGAATACCTATTTTTTATGAGGAAGACTCATTCTTCAACAAGGACATGTGATCAAGTATATAGGGTGTGTAAGCAAGAATGTAGACACTTGTATTGGTAAAATATTAGAAATCAATGCCATGAATTCTTCAAACCTTCAATAAAATTCCTCGTTTACCCCTATTACCTTTTTCAAAGGTTATATGAGAGATAATATATCAAATACCACATTAGATTTGAAGGAAGACCAAGTGGATGAGTCACTCCTAGTTTTGGGTTGCCTTGTCTCTCTCTATCTCTCCTTTCTCATTCTTTCTATATGTAAGCCTATTTTTAGAATTTTAAATAATCCTTAACCTAATTTTTTTCAAGGTCCTACTCATAAAAACACTGGTACTTGTCACTTTAGAATGAATATGATAGAATCCATGCCTCCTCAATGCTTATGACTAATGTATATTTATGGTTAGTTGATGAATGACAGTGATAGTGCATGCTTCCTTTCATTTTATCATTTCCTCTTTACCTATTTTAAAGTGTTAGTTCATATCTATAGGTTTTATAGTGTTATTTAATCATCTTATATGTATGTCAAGTTTAAACTTTCCTTCCTGTCTTTGAGAGACCTATAAATTAACTACCTTAGATCATGCATCAAGTTAAACTTGTATGTGAAATGTTGATGTTTAGAGACCTTCATTTGAGAAGTGAAATCAGATACATGTTTTTATTCATCCTTCTTAGTGCCTATTAGACAAGTTAAGGACACATTTTGGTGTATCACCTCAGTTAGATAGGTTTCCTTTCATTTTATCTTCTTCCCTTTTCCATGGCAAGCTAGTAGAGTAGAGTAGAGAGTGTAACTAATACATCAAGGGAAGATATCCCTTAAAATATAGAGATTCAATTCATCTATTAAGCCACCCACATCCTAGGATTGTCTCCATATTACTTTAGACTATGAAGGCTTGAAACTACCTTCACAAGGGTGCAAGTCTAGTAGATAACAAGTTATGCATAAGGTTATTGTGATGTTGATTATTTTTAAGATTCAGAAGATGAAATTAGTGTTGTATAATATGTTGTCATAGGCTATGGTTATCACTGGGTTTCTAGCTAGTATATAGTGGTAGTCTTCTTCTACTGGAGAACCTATTGAAGCTACTAAGGAAGAATCAATTAAGGCTCATCAACAAGTTATGTAATAGATTTAAAGCAATAAACATTCCTTTATTGAATGCCATGCTTGGTGCACTAAAAACTAAAACTATGGGATTCTATGCATTGGTATTTATGGGTGTATTAAAACTAGTTTTAAAAAGGAATCCAACATATTCTAACCTTTTCTTGTCTATTGATTTCTTAGTTTCTACCCTAATTTTACCAAGTTTTATCTGTAAATGATTCAAACTAATTTCTATCTATCCCTTCCTCTATGCTTTGCTTTCTTCTTTATAATGATAAATGGAGCTTGGGGGATGTGTACTCTTGAAATGAATTATATATGTCTTCAAATTATTATATGTGTCATATTAAATCTGCAATACTTCTATGATTGAACATAAATTCCTCCAGAGAATATTCCTTTCTTAGGCCAAATAATATCCTTCCTTGTAACTGTGATCTAATCCTATCTTATAACTATTTTACTATTATCCTACTTCCCTCTTTCTCTTCACTTTGATCCATAATATATATATCCTAATTTTTGTCTTCTTCCTTGTTACACCCTTCCATTCCTTGCTCTACATAATCTTCACATTTTCTAATATATATAACTCACATAGCCTCTCTCTAGGCTCCCCTCTCTTCAACATAATTTATTTTAATCCTACTCTTATTTTCAATCAAATTTGGATTATCCTATTTATTCCATCTTCTTTGTTGTCATAGTTCTCTTTCCAATCCCATAATTTTCTTCTCACTTTAGCTTTTTCCATTCTCCATATTCTAGGTTAAAGTTCAAGTTCCTTTTCTCAACTCTGCATTATTCAATCCTACATTGCATGCACTCCCATAATGCCTAAAGTGACTAATCCATGTTGGTAGAGATAAGAACCATGGCCTTTTCAATAACCAATATCTTGATCAAAGTAGGTAGTCATTTTATGAACTTTCTTCAAATTCCTCCAATAAATAATTCTTATATAACTTCAAAATCCAAATACCCTTGTACATAAAAATTTGTGTGTAACCATCGATGGTAGTCTTGGCCTAATGATCTATTGCATGAGTCTAATCAATATCTAGATTTTGTTATCTATCTAACATTTACTCCATCCTTCTTGGCTAAAAACATTAGTACTCCAATCTTGACAACCATGTAGCTAATAATCCCAATAACTCACACAAAAAAAATCATAACTTTCTACATATATATGCTCTTGAATAACTATTTTCAAAGACTTCTTGATTATTTTTAATTCTTATGTAAAGTTTTAGACTCTTTCATCTATCCATCTTTCTAAATCTCTTTGCATCAGTAACCATCTCAACATGTTTCACATAGAAGTTTATGTTGATGCACTTAATGTGCTCCCCATGTCACTAGGGAATGGGGGGAAGTAAGAAACTCAATTTTAAGTCCTAGAAGACTTAGGGATTGAGTTTTTTTATATAAATACTACTGTAAATAACACAATACAAAATATATGGTCACCAATTATGAGTCTACAAGTAGACCCTACTGTAGGGACAACATATATTATGCAATGACACTTTATTCTTGCTAATCTTTGTGAAATTGTTCTAAGTTTTACCAATTAATGCTCGAAATACAAAAAAACAATGGGTATTTATAAAATGATCTAAAATAGAGTGATTCATGGGTAGATCCAAAGGTTAGGCATGGTAGGGTATAAAATAAGGTTTATTTTAGATGATCAAAGTCACCAATTCTTATAACTTTTATGACAAAACATATAGAAACTAGCATTTACCAACTCTAGAGTAATACTCAAGATAAATAAATGAAGTTGAAGATTTGAAGTAAAATAAATGAATATATCTATAAGCATATGTTACACAAAGATTACTCATTCACAGTAAATTGTATATCACATTTAGTTACAGATAATATGAAAATAGAGCATGTATACTAGAATAATTGTCAGCCTAGTGTTAAACTCAAACTAACAGATGCATATATTACGTATTATTACCAAATTATTCAATTAAAAATAAACCATTAGTCATCTAAAAATGTGAGAAATAGAAACTACATAAATACACAATCAAGCACTTCAGACAAACTCTCAAATTCTTGACTCTCTTGTATTAATTCTTATAACAACTATTTCTGATTTATAATGAGGGGGGATAACCCTATTTATAGGCTTCATAATTGCCTAAATAAGTTCAAGTGGGCCCATGAAAGGCACCCAAAAATATCCAAGTTGATAAAATGCTATGCATTACAATGGAATCTTCTTAATTCAAATTTACAAAGCATAATGTAATATTCCCTAAGGTTCTAGAGGGGGTTGTTGGCTAGCTTGTTACCATTGCCTCTATTTCTTCTATGCCTCTTCCTTCATCCACACTTCTATGTAGGCTAAGTAATCTTCACCAAATTGGAAAAATTCAAAGATCATATCTTGGTAACCTGAGAGGAGCCACCATTACTCATTCTACCATGATGACTATGTAGTCTGGGTACAACCAAAAGCTACCCATGTCCCTCAATGTCTGCCTAACCTCTAAGGGAACCCTCGACACCTCACACTCTATGATTTATTTATATAAAATTAGATATAAGTATTTTACAATTATTCCAATATTGCACCTAAACTGATGAATGTGTATTACTAAGAAAAGTTGGAGCACAACCTATTATCACTTGGGAGACCATGAATTATGGCCTAGTTGGGTAGTTACACAAATAGCATCCAGTAAATAACTCATAATGAAGAATGGGTCACCATTCTTGTAAGTGTCATTCATTATGTATATCAATTTGTTTGTAATGATCTCCCCAATTGGGGGAATCTATTGATCCTCCAAGATTATCTACAATAGTAGGAGAGCTCTCATGTCCACATATCTAATATGTGGATTACCAAATATTCTATTGAGGAGATTGAGTCCAATCCTAACTCCCTTCTTTAATTACTGAATAGTTAGGTTCCTTTGGTCATCCATGAAAAAAACTCAAGTTGGGTTAGTCACCCATGAAGCCAAGACCTTCTCGAGGGAGTGCAACTCGTACCAATTGTCAATGATGGCTTGGGTATACTCAATATGTGGGGAGGGAAGGTCATAATATTTATCAAATCTTATCCCTATGATGAAATCAATGGGGAGTCTTTTGAACATCAACTAGAGCAACCCATATTCACATCTTGACCTATCGAAGATGCCATAGACTAGGTCAACACACGTCATGACCTCTAGTTTGGTTACAGCCTTGTGGAGACCAACAACATTGATTGAAAGGATGTCCAAAGCTAATTGGATTATGTGAGGCATAGTTTCAGCGTCATCAACTAACCTAGTTGATTTACATTGAAGTAAATGTTGTTGTAATGCATGTCCCCTAATGCTATGACCTTGAGGATGAATTATGTGACTTCAAAAACAACTGAATTACCATATTAAAATAGGAATTCATCATTTTTGAAGGAATTTCTCTTACCTAAGGTGGAGGGACCTACTTGTGCCATCTCTATAATATTCTAGGTAACAATCAATGATCTTCTATATCTCTCCATAACTTTCAAGCTCCAATAATCATAGTCAGGGTGTAATCTATGAATAGCTCAAGCTTCATCATAATAAGAGAATACAAATAGTAGAGAGAGAAAATGTGTATAGCTTCAAATGCAAATATCAATAGTTTAGTTGAGTAGCCTTTTGAAAGATCACTTTGATTAATACAATGTAGATGGTGATTTTGATTCATGTCATATTAATGGTGAGCTTATCAAATTTATATGTGTTTGGAATAACTTTGAGTTAATACTTTTGGAATTTAATTGCATTAAAATTCAAATTTAGTTCTAATTTAAATTTGAACCACCATCAATTTTTGCTTTAAAATTGAATATTTCCACCCTTTAACATGTGGCATGCCACCTTGGATCTAGCTAGGCAATTGTGGGGTCTAAATATGAGTATGCTGCTTAGTTGGCTTGAATTTTGGATATGTGTCACCTTTTGATTGCTCATGGGATTTTGGAATGTAGCTTAGCATGATGAATCATTTGTATCCTGCCATGTGGAATATTTTAATTTGTGGTAATCTCTTAAGTGGCCTTTTAGATTTGATTGGTTATGGGAGTACCATGTGTCACTCTTGTAGGAAATCATAGCTTTCTTTACCAGGTGACTCTCTCACAGGCAATCACAACTTTACTTTACTAAGTGTCACCTTTGAAAGGACCTTCGATAATTGTTAGTAACTTATCATTGATTACATGAGGTGGGTAGAGACATGTGTCTCTCTCAGAGGTGATATCATAGATCTTAGAATACATCTTCATAAGAATGACATGTGACATCATTGTGTGGGCCCAAAGGGGACATATATCACTTTCACAAGCTATTATTCATTCCTTTACCAAGTGTCAATCTCAAAAGTAGCCTCATACAGTTGTATACCATCTAAACTTGATCAAATGGCTCAAGGAAACTTAGATGTTTGCCTTATGAGCTCTCATGAGCTTTAGATAGATGTAATGTGGTGTGGACATGTGTTGATCTTGGATGAATCCTTAGGGGATACACCTCACTTTAGAGGGTTACTCTTGTCTGGTTGGTCACACTTGAGACATACGGTAGTATCTCATGATATTTTGGATTATAGTGGGATGTGTGAGGGCTACTTAGTGGCTTGGATTGAATGGGATTGCTCATGGGAGCTAAGATCATGACACGTAACCCAAGATTTGAACACTAATGACTAGTCTCCTTGTGAGCTCTCTAGATGGCACCACATAGCTTGCCAACTTTGTGGATTTACTTTAAGTGTCTTGTATAAGGCACAATGAATCCCTAAGGCATTGTGAGGCTTGGAAAGGTAGACACATATACTTTAGACCATAGTCTTAATTTTGACATCCCATGAGGTACCTTAAACCATAAATTTAAATTTACATCCTATGAGATCAAGGGAAAAACTTAAGTTAGCTTCTTGAAAACATCATTGATGGCCATTTTGGCCCACATGCCAAGCTTTTTATTGAATGGATGTGCTAAACAAAGTTCTAGATGGAATGAGTGGTCCAAATATCATATGTAGCTTGTAAAGCTTTTGAAACACTTTAAGTAAACTTAAAGTGTACTCTGTTAAATTTTGAGGGAGCGGGTTCTCATGGTGATCATGACCTTCATAGACATAAAGTAGGTTTCACAAGTCTCAAAAACTCATTTTGGGCCTTGAATGTTCTTGTACAAGCATAAAAGAGCTAGACTGTCATCATCACATCATGTAGAAACGAATAGGTCAATCTGATTGGAAGTTTAATAAATGCATTGGGAGAGCCTCTTAGGCTAAAATATCACATAGACATGAAGTCCCTCATGCCTCGATCATGCTTTGAAAATTTTGTGTCTTTATGAGCTTCCTATATCAAGATATAAAGCTTCAAAGTTAGAATTATATAGTGAAATGTGCATGGGGACATCAAATTTAGGCATTTTAAAATATCCATTTAGATTTAAATGTTTTAAGAATGAATGCACAAGAGAAAATAATCCAAATATCGAAAGCTAAGATCAAATATAATAGCAATCATCAATCTGATAGATGTTAGTGGGTCCCAAAGATCTAATGACATGTACTTGATCATGAATTGAAGATCAATGGTGAGTATCAAGTCAAAAGGTTAGCATAAATGCAAAAATGACAAGTGTCAAGATCTCAAGTGTCTAATCAAAAACTTAATAGTGTGCATTAATTGATAAGATTAGTGGGCCTAAATATATTGATGGTGTATTTTTCATCATGCAAAGGTAGATCAATTGCAAGTGATGGCTTAAATGGTTAGTGAATATTGAATAAAAATGCATGGGTGACAAGTGTCTCAACCATGTTAAATTGGTATAATATCTATGGTTCACATCCATTTATATAGAAGGATCCAATAGTGTGTGAGAGAGAAGATCTAATGGTTCTCATCCAATGAGGATCATAAATCATTGACCAACAATGAAGGTTGAAGGTGCCATAATCTCAAAGGCTCAAATTAAGATCAACAATTAAAATTAAAATTTGAAACATAAAGGACTTAGAGTAGAGTTCAAATATGCAATTGAGGTAAAACTAGAGAAAATGTTTCAAGGAGATGTCATGAGGGTAGACAAGTTGGACAAAGGATCTCGCCACCCCAGGTAGGTAAAATGAGTAAATTCAAGATCAAACATGATCTAAGTCACTAGGAGCAGATCTTGAAAAGCTATCTAAGACCATTAAATCTCTATAAAACCTCTTTAAATCTTTCAAACGTAGGTTTTACATCTTCTGATCAAAATCCCTAGCCTGCAAATCTTTAGTGCAATCATGACTATATGAAAACTAATAGGGTGATTAGTTTTCAACAATAATAGATATATATTTAAGATTTAGAAACAATGGAAAAATGATGACTACATAATAAATGTCATATGGAACATCAAGGAGCTCGATAAGGATTCATGCAGCAGTGGGGATTAGTTCTTACAATTGTTCTTGATCTTCACATTCTCCATACTGCCAAAGAAAGATATATTGACTTTAATGTAGGGGAAGGCTCAAGAAGGATTGTGGTGGTAGTTGTTCTAAGTGGGATTAAATTCATTAATGACCCCTTTAATTCCAATTTCTCTCTCTCTTACATTCTTTATTCCTATAAATACTAACTTTGAACTCTTGATTTACATCCCTCAGTTGGAGATAGTGAAGCTCTACCAAAATCACTTTGTAAAACTCTTTTGAAGTAATATAAGACAATTTTAGATTCTAGTTTAATAATAAGTTTACTTTATTAAGGTTTGATTTGTAGAATGTGTGTTGTTTATTCATCATTTTTAGGTCCTTCATGCACCTTGCTTTAAGGCTATTAGTTTCTTCCAGGCTGTGTGAAGTGTTAGCTAGTGAATTTTCTCTTGAAGTGTCATAAGTCTAGAGTGTCTTAATTAGACCTATCTCTTTTTGTCATTCAAGTTGTAGGTCTCTTTCATCCTTCATACAAAATACTCATGTTTGGAAACATGTCATGTAATATGATCAATCTTTGTCTTCATTAGATTCATTAGTAGTTATGAAAGTGTCCAAGTTGAGAGTGGATCATTGAACATTTGGTGCATCACCACACTTGAAGTAGGCTTTCATTCATCCCCTTTCTCCCCTTTTCATCCCAATAGATTAAGTTTTAAGAAGAGAGATTCAATTTTTCATATCTAAGGATTTAACCTCATTAAAAATCTTAGAATTTTGACCTAAGTTTAGGGAACCCACAGCCTAGGGTAATTCCCATGTTGGACTAGGTTTGAGATTAGGACTTGAAAACTTCTACTTTTAGCTAGGGTGCAGCCTAAGCCTCCAATATTTTTTGGCACACCCAGTGGGAAAAATCTAAGACATTATCCTTGGCATAGTTGAAGTTTAGAGATAATAAGAGATATTTGTAGAATAAAACATCCACCATCATCAGAAGCTAAAGATTCTCCAAGTTGTAAAGTTCATAGCAACATCCAGACAACACCTCTCAAGCCAAAGGTTACTAGAAGGTTATCTAGTAAAGGTATTCCCTTTGAATTCATTGAGCTACCTTCTATTTCCTATAAAAGAGAAAGATTCAATAGGACAAGTCCTTATCCCCAAAATAAATATTCATCTCCTAGTCATCCTATTATTTTAAGCAGTCCAACCCCCACTATGCAAATGGCAAGGCCTAAAATACAAGATTTTGTAACCTTTAATGGTGTTAGCCCTCTTAACCTTTCAATCCCAATACCCTACCCAATCCTATAATATACCCCCTTATCCTCCAAATAAAGAAGCTCAAGGTGAAATTACTCAAGGTAGATCTTATAATAGCTACAAGTAGCTCAAGATCCTTGGTTCTCACACAAAACAACCTTGCACAAGAGTGTCAATGTTAATCAGGAGGGTAGTCTAATGAGATGGTAATGGCTAAAATTGGATAAATATACCATGATCCTAATTGGTAGCATGCTCCTTCATTCTAAGGCCATGACATAATGCCTCCTCCACCATAAGGCCCTCTAATGAATCAAGATAACATGCTTTCCATGACATCATCAAAAGCTCTAATTCAACATCAAGGGAGCATGGGTAAGGAACCATATGACACCATGTGCATAAAATTTCAAGAAGGGGACCATATGTTTTAGCATGTAGTAGCAAACATGGGGCAGACCTCACAAAGGGTAGATAAACCTGTTACATCTGATACAAGGTCTAAGAAGAGCATGTTGGATGATAATTTGGGGTACCCTAAGGCTTCTTCAACACCTCCACAAGTCAATCAATATCCTACCACTTCAAATATAGATGTTAGAGCTCCTACAACTCAAAAAATTCCTCAACATCATGGACAACAATAGAAGTCTCCTTTTGCTCCTCATGTCACTCAAGTGTCAAGTGATACTTCTACTTACAAGGTATAGTTTAAAGGTACTAGTCTTCATTTCAATATTGTGGATCATATGAAAAAGGCTAATGTCACTATGTCTATATATGATGCCCTATCTATTCTAGGATAGAAAGAAATTCTTTGGTAAGATCTCTCCAAACCTTCTCGTGTGGACAAGATAGCTGATAAGGTGAACATTATTTTTACAAATAATAGTAAACCTAGTTCATTCAAGTCCCTAGTCAAGGTAAAGTTCATAACGTTGTTCATCCCCCTAACTTTTCCAAACCCCCTCCATTATATTTGTCAATCATCATAGGGGACTTTTTAGTACACAATTGTATGATATATTTAGGTGTTTCAACTTTAGTTATGCCTAAATCCATAGTAGATAAGCTTGAGCTTAAGTATGTGACTAATTAAAAAGGTGTTCTCTATTTGGATGGTTCCCCCACTAAAATAGTAGGTATATTAAGAGATCTTAAGATCACATTGGTAGATTTCCCAAATTGTGTCATCACTCAAGATGTAATGGTTGTATACCTACCCCCATATTTCTCCCTATGCCTATCTAGGGACTTTACTACAAAAATTGGAGGCTATTTCTCCTCTGATTGGTCATACATCATTTTCAAGACCAGATATGGGACTACAGTCACTATTAGGTTAGATCTTATCTCTAAGTTTGATTTAGAGCCCTATATGCCTAACCTTGCAAACATTAGTTGTACCATATTAGATGAGGATGAAAACGATAGTGAGCAAGAGTCTTATAACCATCTTGAAGGTATTTGAGACTTGTACTTAGATGAATGAGTAACTGAAAATAATGGATTTGATCCCTATAGAAATATTGAAGAAATAGGCTTAGGGGTGTATTATATGCATGAGGGTGCTTCTATACCTTGTCTAACTAATACCACTCAAGAAGAAGATGGTCTATGGACTTTATTATTTTATGGATCAAGGACAAATAATGGTACTGGGGTTGGATCCATGTTGGTTTCACCCTTAGATTAGAAGTAATATTTAGTTTCAATATTTCAATTTAGTTGCACTTCAAACATAGTTGAATATGAGGATTTTTTACATGGTTTGCAAGAGGCAAGAAGGAGAGGTGTTAAACTTCTTCAAGTCAAGGGTGATAGTGAGATTTGTGTGAAATAAGTGAGAGGCATAAGTGAAATCAAGAACCATCATTTGAAATCTTACAAAAATCATGTATGGGATCTCATAGAAGACTTCTTGGCATTTAATAAACAATCCATACCCAAAGAGGCAAATCAACATACAGGTAGGCTTATAACCATTAGAGATCAGTATGAGGTTATAAAAGGAGTCAAGGTCAAGGTCATATGTAGGCCAGCTATACCTGATAATGAATTGAGTTGGTAGGTATTTGATAATGATGACCAAATTATATGTTTTTTGATGCAGGAGGTAGAATTATACCATATGAATCAAAACAAATTCCAACATTAGTATGATGATCAGATAGTGAAATTGAGATCTAACAAGCTACTTAACGGGATTGTGACATTGGAAAGCATCTTCAATTAAAATGACCAAGTGATAAGAGGCAAGGCATGTATCTTAGCCAAGGAGGAACATTATGAAAGGATAGAGATCCTCAAAGATAAATTGTTGATGTTAGGAAAGATTAACACATCAGAAGAGAGAGATATATTTTTTTCTTTATATCAAGATTTATTTGATGTATTTTCATGGGAATACAAGGATTTCAATGTTTTTTGATCCCAAGCTTACACAACATACCATTGAACTAGAGAGCAAGGTAAAGCTATTCAGGCAGAAACAAAGGCATGTCAACCCAAAAGTGAAGGAGTTAATGAAGAGGGAGCTATTTAAGTTGATTGAATCAAAAATAATATTCCCCTTTAAACATTCCTCATGGGTGGAAAACCTTATACTATTGAGGAATAATAATGGGGAAATAATATTATGTGTTGACTTTAGTGACCTTAATAAGGTGTCCCTAAAAGACCATTACCCATTGCCCTCAATGGATCAGATTCTTCAAAGGTGGTAGGTTATAAAATATTCTCATTTCTTGATGGCTACTCTAGTTATAATTAGATTATGGTCAAGGAATAAGATACGCATAAGACTGCCTTCACCACAAAATGGGGCACTTATGCATATATTAAATTGCCCTTTGGACTATCCAATGATGGAGAAACTTTCCAAAGGGTAATGGATGTTGCCTTTGAAGGTTTTATCAATGACATGGTGCTCATCTACTTAGATGACATAAATATTTTATCAAAGGACCCAAATGATCACATTACTCACTTGAGGTTTGTATTTTAAAGATGTAGAGAATTTGGTGCATCATTAAATCCTAAAAAATGTATATTTGATGTTGACGAGGGTAGGTTATTAGGCCATGTAGTGTCTAATTATGGCCTTTCCATAGATCCTAAAAGAGTTGATTCTAGATATTACCTTACCCTTGCCTAAGCACAAGAAGGGTCTATAGAGTTTCTTAGGTAAGATTAATTGCATAAGAAGGATTATCCTAAACTTTGCAGAGCTATTCAAGCCTCTTAATCACATGTTAAGAAAAGGAAAGTAGTTTACATAGACCAAAGAAGGTAAGAGGCTTTTTGGGGCCATTAAAGAGGCCATATTTCATGCCCATGCACTTATTAATCCTAATTTTAATAAGGAATTCTACTTGTATGCCTTTTATATATTGGATGCAATCTCTACCATATCGATGTAGTAGAATGAGCAAGGTCTAGAATAGCCTATAATTTTATTTAGTCAGGGCTTAGAGGGGTATGAGGAGAAGTATATATTTGTATAGAAACATGTGCTTACATTAGTGAGAGGCTTTAAGAAATTAAGACACATGATCTCCAATAGTAAGATCATACTCATGGTGGTACACTCAAGTGTTAAAGTGTTTATACTCAACAGAGACCTTAATGAGAAAAGAGCTAGATGGGTGAAAAATGCATGCAGTATGACCTTGAAGTTAGAGTTAAAAATATTTTAAGGGGTAGAGGGTTATGTGAACACCTTAAAATAGAGGTAAAAAAAGATAATCAAGTGTTATCAGTCTATGACAACTAATAGGCAACTATAGACAACACACCTTTCATTTGGAGACATGATATACTTAGATTTATTGAGTCAGGCCAATGTCCTATGGGACTAGATAGATCAAATATAAGGCACTTTAATTTGTAAAGTATACCTTATGTCTTAATATATGGATTCCTTTTCAAGAGAGACATAGGAGGCATGCTTATGAGGAGTGTAAAATATTTCCAAATAGATAAGTTGCTTGAGCAGTTCTATGATGCTCTAGCTAATGGGCACTTTGATGCCAAGACCACAACCTCTAAGATCATTATATTTGGGTAATTTTAGTCTATAATGTTTATAGATGCATGCTCTTGGGTAAGGAAATTCCCAAAATGTGTAATGTTTGTTGGCAAACAAAAACTAGTTTCCCTTCCCTTGAAACCCATACAAGTAAAATGGCCTTTCATGCAATGGGGCTTAGATTTCATAGGGATGATACACCCCCTTCAAGTAAAGGGCATAAATATATCATTACAACTATAGACTACTTTACAAGGTGGGTTAAATCAACTACCCTCAAGGAAGCTAATGAAGATTCTATTTTGGACTTTTATGATAGCCTTGTGACCAGATTTGGTGTGCCTTCTACAATGATTTCTAACAATGTATTGGCCTTCAGTAGAAAAAAGGTATGTGAGTCGACTCTTTCACATGTAATTTATCTCAAGGCATCCTCTAACTATTACCTATAGGGAAATAGACTATCAGAGTCCATAAATAAGAACTTGTTAATGATTTTCAAGAGAATTATGGAGGATAGTCAGAGGGAGTGGCATACTAGATTGAGGACTGCCCTATGGGTAGATAGAGTGACACCTAAGAAATATATTGGACACTCTCAATATCTTCTTGTCTATGGGAAATAACCCAAACTTCCTATATCTCTTGAACATCTTGTATTGGATCTTACACATCAACTTGAGCTCCTAAAGGATGATATTATGCATATAAGGTTGAATGAGATAAGACAGATGGAGGAGACAAGGGACACTACTATGCACATTATGTGGTCCAATTAGACCAATTGAAGAGGTCATTTGATAAGAGAGATTCCTCAAAGACATTACAATAAGGTGATATAGTCCTCAAATGGGATGAGGACCATGTAAAACCAAGAAATCACTCCAAGTTTGACAGTCTTTAGATTGGGCCTTATGTTATCATAGGTTATAAAGAGAACAATACCTTTGAGCTTACTACATTAAATGGAGAGAGCCTTCCCATCCTTATCAACGGGAGGTATCTTAAATTCTAATACTAGTGTTATATTATGATCTTTGTACATAGGTAGATAGGTCTATCTTTACCTCCAACTGTTCTTGCACATTACTCTATTTGTTATTTTTATAATATTTAGGTATTTTACCTCTATTTTAAGGTGTTCACATAACCCTCTACCCCTTAAAATATTTGTAACTCTAACTTCAAGGTCATACTCCATGCATTTTTCACCCATCTAGCTCTTTTCACATTAAGGTCTCTGTTGAGTATAAACACTTTAACACTTGAGTGTACCACCATGAGTAAGATCTTACTATTGGAGATCATGTGTCTTAATTTCTTAAAGCCTCTCACTAATGTAAGCACATGTTTCTATACAAATATATACTTCTCCTCATACCCCTCTAAGCCCTGACTAAATAAAATTAAGACCCACAATATTGAAATGAAGACTAGTACCTTTGAAATATACCTTGTAAGTAGAAGTATCACTTGACACTTGAGTGACATGAGGAACAAAAGGAGACTTCTATTATTGTCCATGATGTTGAGGAATTTTTTGAGTTGTAGGAGCTCTAACAACTATATTTGAAGTGGTAGGATATTGATTTGACTTGTGGAGGTGTTGAAGAAGCCTTAGGCTACCCCAAATTATCATCCAACACGCTCTTCTTAGACCTTGTATCAGATGTAACTAGTTTATCTACCCTTTGTGAGGTCTAACCCATGTTTAATACTACATGCTAAAACATATGGTCCCCTTCTTTAAATTATATGCACATGGTGTCATTTGGTGCCTTCTGCCCCATGTTTACTACTACATGCTAAAACATATGGTCCCCTTCTTGAAATTTTATGCACATGGTGTCAGTTGGTGCCTTACCTATGCTCCCTTGATGTTGAATTTGAGCTTCTGATGATGTCATGGAAAGCATGTTATCTTGATTCATTAGAGGGCCTTATGGTGGAGGAGGCATTATGTCATGGCCTTAGAATGAAGGAGCATGCTACCAATTAGGATCATGGTATATTTATCCAATTTTAGCCATTACCATCTCATTAGACTACCCACCTGATTAACATTGACACTCTTGTGCAAGGTTGTTTTGTGTGAGAACCAAGGCTCTTGAGCTACTTGTAGCTATTATAAGATCTACCTTGAGTAATTTCACCTTGAGCTTGTTTATTTGGAGGATAAGGGGGTATATTATAGGATTGGGTAGGGTATTGGGCTTGAAAGGGACTTGGGTATGGCCTATATGAAGTCTATTACTGCCTCTCTATAGCCACTAGCTTGTTATTTTGTGCCTTCAATAAGCTCTCAATCCTTGAAAATTTATTTACTTGACCATCCTCATATTGGGTTTAATTTTCTAGAGTGGGTAGTAGATCAATGGTAGGTGGGGTTGGCTGAAGCTTAAGAAAACATAGAATGAGAGGTCTTTTTATGAGTTTCCCTGCTTGTATCAAATAGATTTTTACCCTTATAACTATCTCATAAGCCCCACAATATATTTGTTTGTTTGGATTCTAATTTCTTATTGTTTTTATGTGTCTCTTTGCTTCAAAATGTTTCCAAAAGTCAAGTAGAATCCTTTTGTAAGTAATACTTCATTGGTCTAGTCATCATGAGCAATCTTGATTAAATTCTAGGTTCCATAACTAGTAGGCTAGTCAAGCCAACTATGTCATAAGGAATGTCAGCCATTTTAGCCCACATGCTAGGATTCTACATGAATAGATGTGTTAAATAGAGTTATGGATGGAATGAGTAGTCTAAAGATCACATGTAGTTTGCAAAACTTTCAAAACACTTTAAGTAAAATTAAAATGTAGTTTGTCAAATTTTTAAATAGTAGGTTCCCATGATGATCATGACCTTCATGGACATAAATTATGTTTCACAAGTCTCAAAAATTATTTTGGGCCTTGAAAATTCTTATACAAGCATTGACAAGCCACACTATCATCAACACATCATGTAAAAACAAACAGGTCAATCTCATTGCACATTTAATAAATACACTGGGAGAGCCTCTCAAGACAAAAGATCACATGGGCATGAAGTCCTTCATGCATTGATCATGCTCTACAAATTTTGTGTCTTGATGAGCTCGATATCTCAAGATATAAATCTTCAAAGTTAGACTTACAAATTGAAACGTACATGGGGACATCAAATTTGGGCCTCATTAAATAGTCATTTAGATTCAAATGTTTCTAGAATAAATACACAAGTGACAAGTGTCCAAATATTAGGATCTAAGATCAAATATAAAGATGAACAGTGATCTGACAGATGTCAGTGGATCCTAAAGATCCAATGACATGCATTTGATCATGTATCGAAGATTAATGATAAGCATCAAGTCAAAAGGTTAATGTAAACACAAAATTGAGAAGTGTCAATATCTCATGTTCTTGATCAAAAATCTAACAATGTACATTGACTAACAAGATCAGTTGGCCCAAACAGATTGAGGGTTCATGTTTCATCATGCAAAGGTAGATTAATAATGAGTGATGGGTCAAAAGGTTAGTGAATCTTGAAGACAAATACATGGGTGACAAGTGTTTCAATCACATTAAACTGGTAGAAGATCTAGAGCTCATGTCCATTCATATAAAAGGATCTAATAGTCCATGAGAGAGCAAATCTAATGATGCTCATCCAATGAGGATCACAGATCAATGGCCAATGATGAAGTTTAAAGGTGCCATAATATTAAAGGCTCATCAAGATCAATGGCTAAAATTAAAATTCAAAAGCTAAAGGACTTTGAGTAGAGATCAAATATATGGTCAAGGTCAAACTAGAGCAAATGTTTCAAGGAGATGCCATGATGGTAGACACATTGGGCAAAGGGTATCACCACCTCAGGTAGGTAAAATGAGTAAATGGAAGATCAAACATGATCTAAGTCACTAAGAGTAGATATTGCAAACTCGTCTAATGCCATTAAATCTCTACAAAACATATCAAAAGCTTTTAGACATAGGTTTTATGTATTATGATCAAAATCCCTAGCTTTCAGATCTTTAGTGCAATCATGACTATATGAAAACCAATAGGGTGATTAGTTTTCATCCATAATAGATCTATATTCAAGATTTAGAAGCAATGGTAGGATGATGACTACATAATGAATGTTAGAAGGAACATCAAGGAGTTTGAGAAGGATTCATGCAACGATGGGGATTACTTCCTACAATTGATCTTGATCTTCACATTTTTCATCATGTTAGAGAAAGATATAGTGACTTTAATGTAAGTGAAGGCTTGAGAAGGATTGTAGTGGTATTTGTTTTGAGTGGGATTGGGCTCATTAATGACCCCTGTTGATGTCTTAAAATGGTGCTAGATCTTAATCAACAACAATGGGAAGTTTCAAGCTGTGGGACAATGCAGCTTGAAAACAACCTCCAGATTTTAAAGAAGCTGGTCTCTTCTTTTGTATTGGGTGTTGGGGAAAAGGGATAGGAGACTAAACATAAACACAAAATGCAGGAATTGAAACCTAACTATGGTGATGCGCCTGAGAGTAATCCTAATCCTAACCTAAGCACAGTGAAACTATTATGTGATTCTATTACATTTAAGAGCAGACAAGTGCATGATCAATGTAAAAGATTGGAATAACAGAAACAGAGGCTCACAACAGGGTGGGCTTTTGTTGAGATATAGGAATTGTCAACAAAGGCATAGTGTCCAATCTTCTTAATGGAATCCTCCACTCACATCAGAGGCACAAAAGTCATGCATAGTTATGTAGAACTTCAAACTCTAAAAAATGGAACAGAAGCAAATGACATTTCCAACCACCGCACTAGAAAATCTACAGCATATACTACCTTGCAAACAACACAGATAACATCAACCACAGCATGGAGCTCAAATTTCCTTGATTCATTCAGCCACATAAAGGGCACATAAACATGCATGATCACATAAACTTTATGACCCAATAAAATTGAGACAAGAGCTAAAGATATTATTGGTCAAAATTACAAGAAGTCTAAACTATGAGAATCTCCCCCCTTTTTAGATTTTACAATCCTGCTTATATAGATTCAGATGTCTCCCTACATCATCACCTTCTTTCCCACTCAATTTCAAATTTTGACATAACTCACAGGGGCAAACAGATGGCCCATTAATGTCTTGGGAAGGCCGTGTTGGAGAAAGGGTAGCTGCCCATTACTGTGGCATGGTGATTCTTGACTGGTACCTTCTTCTGCACCTGAAATTCAAATTTTATCACCTACTGAGCTGCACACCTGTCTATTCCATCTTAAACTCTGAGGGGACAAATAGTCAACTCATTCAATGCTTTGGGGGCTCCATAAAACTCCCTGATCACTGTTCCATCTACTTGAATTAACTCCAGCCAATTTTCCCTCCATTTTTCTTTAATAGATAGACAGACACTCTGTTTTACTAGATACAAGAGAGGACACTTAGCCGATTCATAAAATTTTCCCTTTATGGTCTAGAGGCATCAGAGGATTACACTTGGCACCTTCTGCCTGATTCATCAAAGACACGTGGCTCTCTCTGCTTTCCTTGTAGTAACACTAGGGGCATATATTGGGTTCTGCGAGATGGTGACATTTGGCAGCTCTTGTAGACTTTTGAAGTAACACCTGGGATGACCACCATTTTATATTTGTCAATAGGGTTTGGCAATGATTCTATTGAGCATTGACATGTGGGGGCTTTCACTGCTTTGAGGAAGATAAGTGGCCTCTTCCGCTACTGCCACTTGGCACTTTTTGTCTTCTCTATTGCTTGGTATGTGGCACAGTCTGCGGTTCTCTGGAAAGTTACAAAAGGGCTTCAGAGAATGCCAGCTGTCCAGCTAGCTTTATTGCAGAAGGTGACACATGGCAGCTTTCACTTGAATCTGATAAATAGGTAGACTAAATGAAAGAAACAAAAGGGAAGGGTAAAAAGGTCTCGTGGTCAAAGAACGACACTTGGCAGCTTCCTCTGCATTCTGACACTTAGTCAAAATGAACTGGCCCTCTGCATCAGGACTTCATAGCTTTGCCCAAAGAATCAAAATTGTAGTGCTCAGATCAAAGAATAAATTAAATATAATGTAGAGTAAAATTACTCTATAGTTATTGGCGACCACCAGGGCTTCTGAGCCTGCTCAAAAAGAACCTGACTCCCGCTATGTGGCCACATGCTCAAAGAATACTTATTCAAAAGAATAGAGCAAGAAGGAAAGAATGGGAAAATAGAGAAACAAAACTGAAAGCAAACTACTATATAAAACTAACTAGGTATATTTGCCTCCCTCCTGGATCAAAAGGAACATTTTTGAAGTCCCCTTCCTAGTGAGAAGACTTATGGTGGCAGACAAGTGGCTGAAAGAAAAAGGGATTTGGTGACCTGCTCCTCTTGCCTGTCACCTTGCTTGGCTTGTATTCGAGTGGATCAAAATTGAACATGCTCCTGACATATGTATACTCTGCTTGTCCTTGGAAGCTTGTCAAATGTTGGTCCCTTAGACTGGTGCTCTCCACCAAGAAATTAGTGGCTGCTAGTTTATCACCATTAGCCCTTTGTTCTGTACATTCCCTCTGCATATGTAATTGAGGCCCAGTGCTATGTTGTTCATCTGTAACCAATTCATAGCCATCTTGTAAATTGAGAAGAAAATCTGAAATTATCTCCTCTTCATTAGCATTTCAACTTGCATAACTTCTTGGGGATGCAGGGGCTCCCATATTTGCTACAGGTATAGCTACGACTCCTCGTAGCTTTTTGGTTCATGCGGTCTTGAAAGAGACTTCAAGACTCATCCCATCGGGTGTGCTAGAAATTGTTGATGTCTTAAAATGGTGCTAGATCTTAATCAACAACAATGGGAAGTTTTAAGCTGTGGGACAATGCAGCTTGAAAACAACATCCAGATTTTAAAGAAGCTGGTCTCTTCTTTTGTATTGGGTGTTGGGAAAAAGGGATAGGAGACTAAACATAAACGCAAAATGCAAGAATTGAAACCTAACTATGGTGATGCGCCTGAGAGTAATCCTAATCCTAACCTGAGCACAGTGAAACTATTATGTGATTCTATTACATTTAAGAGCAGACACGTGCATGATCAATGTAAAAGATTGGAATAACAGAAATAGAGGCTCACAATAGGGGGCTTTTCCTGAGATATAGGAATTGTCAACAAAGGCATAGTGTCCAATCTTCTTAATGGAATCCTCCACTCATATCAAAGGCACAAAAGTCATGCATAGTTATGTATAACTTTAGACTCCAAAAAATGGAACAGAAGCAAATGACATTTCCAACCACCGCACTAGAAAATCTACAGCATAGACTACCTTGAAAACAACATAGATAACATCAACCACGGCATGGAGCTCAAATTTCCTTGATTCATTCAGCCATATAAAGGGCACAAAAACATGCACGATCACATAAACTTTATGACCCAAGAAAATTGAGACAAGAGCTAAAGATATTATTGGTCAAAATTTCAAGAAGTCTAAACTATGAGAATCTCCCCTCTTTTTAGATTTTACAATCCTGCTTATATAGATTCAGATGTCTCCCTACATCATCACCTTCTTTCCCGGTCAATTTCAAATTTTGACATAACTCATAGGGGGCAAACAGACGGCCCATTAATGTCTTGGGAAGGTCATGTTGGAGAAAGGGTAGCTACCCATTACTGTGGCATGGTGATTCCTGACTGGTACCTTCTTCCGCACCTAAAATTCAAATTTTATCACCTATTGAGCTGCACACCTGTCTATTCCATCTTAAACTTTGAGGGGACAAATAGTCAACTCATTCAATGCTTTGGGGGCTCCATAAAACTACTCGATCACTGTTCCATCTACTTGAATTAACTCCAGCCAATTTTCCCTCCATTTTGCTTTAACAGATAGATAGACACTCTATTCTAATAGATACGAGAGAGGACACTTAGCCGATTCATAAAATTTTCCCTTTATGGTCTAGGGGCATTGGAGGATGACACTTAGCACCTTCTTCTTGATTCATCGAAGACACGCGGCTCTCTCCACTTTCCTTGTAGTAACACTAGGGGCATATATTGGGTTCTGTCGGATGGCGACATTTGGCAGCTCCGATAGACTTTTGAAGTAACACCCGGGACCACCACCATTTTATATTTTTCAATAGGGTTTGACAATTATTCTCTCAGGTGTTGACATGTGGGGCTTTCGCTACTTCGAGGAAGATAAGTGGCCTCTTCTGCTACTGCCACTTGGTGCTTTCTGCCTTCTTTGCTGCTTGGTATGTGGCGCAGTCTGCGATTCTCTAGAAAGTTACAAAAGGGCTTCAGAGAATGCCAGCTTTCTAGCTCTCTTTATTTTGGAAGGCAACACATGGCGGCTTTCACTTAAATGTGATAAATAGGCAGACTAAATGAAAGAAACAAAAGGGAAGGGGAAAAAGGTCCCGCGATTGGAGAATGACACTTGGCAGCTTTCGCTACATTCTGACACTTAGTCAAAATGAATTGGCCCTCTTCATCAGGACTTCACGGCTTTGCTTGAAGAATCAAAATTGCAGTGCTCAAATCCAAGAATAAATTAAATACAATGTAGAGTAAAATTACTCTACAACCCCTTTAGTGTTAATTTATCTCTCTCTCTTACATTATTTATTCTTATAAATACTAGCTTTGAACTCTTGATTTGCATCCCTTGGCTGGAGATAGCGGAGCTTTGCCAAAATCACTTTGTAAAACTCTTATGAAGTAATATAATAAAATTTCAGATTTTATTTTAATGCTAATTACACTTTATTGAAGTTTGACTTGCAGAATGTGTGTTTTCTATTCATCATCTGTAGGTCCTTCAAGTGCCTTGATTTAAGGATGTTAGTTTCTTGCAGGTTGTGTGAAGTGTTAGCTAGTGAGGTTTATCTTGAAGTGCCATAAGTCCATAGTGTCTTACTTAGACCTATCTCTTTCTATCCTTCAAGTTTCAAGTCTCTTTCAACCTTTATATAAAATACTCATGTTTGGAAACCTATCATAGAATCTAATCAATCCTTATCTCCATTGGATTCATTAATATTCATGAAAGTATCCAAGGTGAGAGTGGATCATTAAAAATTTGGTGCATCACCACACTTAAAGTAGGATTTCATTCATCCCTTTTCTCCCCTTTTCATTCCAATAGATTAAGTTTTAAGAAGAGAGATTCAAGTTGTCATATCTGAGGAGCTAGCCTCATTAAAAATCCTACAGGTCTGACCCAAGTTTAGGTAACCCATAACGTGAGGTCATTCTCATGTTGGACTAGGTTTGAGAGTAGGACTTGAACACTTCTAATTTCAGCGAGGGTGTAACCTAAGCCTCTAATAGTCACTACCCATCTTAATTAAATTAAACTAGTTTAAAGTAAAACTTTTGAAAATAAATGATTTAAACACAACACAATGTTAGTTTAATAGGATCCAACGAAGCTCGCATCCATGTCCATTAGAGATCCATATCACATTCCCTTGGTGAAATCCTATTTGCACACTCTTGAACCATCAATGGTTAAAAATTAATTATTTGAATGAAACTTTAAAGAAGACTTATAATATTTCAAATATTTCTAAGCGTCAATTATTATTTAAAAATGAATAATTAACCATAAAATACAAAAGCACAAGCATGGGTAAATCAAATCATTCCTCCATATAGTCAAATGGCTTAACATGTTTATCATATTGGGCATTTTGAAAAATTAAGAAAGGAGGGGCCCATTCTGGGAATAGGGGGTAGTTGGTCATCAACAAAAGGCAACCTTTATAGGGAAACATTACAAAATGTTAGAATCTAGATTTTTTTTAAATTATGAATAAAAAATTAGTTATCTCATTCTGATCTTTAGTCAGGATCAAAATTGGTTTTTAGAACTAATGAAATCCCATAGGCTAGAAATAGAGTTTAAACCTTGTAGTCAATCATAGTATGTGTGCGCTTTGAGGTTCATTGACTATTGCCATTGGGTTCATAAATGATAACATTCAAGCTTCAAGGCATTAGACATGAAATGACTTAATCATTATCTATATTTTATATAATAATGCTTTGCTTAGTTAAGGATGGCTTAGGCATTGCTCTGCTACCATCCAGGCATCCATAGCATTGATAAAGATACCTTTGGCTCCACTTTGAGCCTTGTTCTACTGCTAGCCAGGCATCCATAACCCTGGTAGAGGTTGCCTAAATCACCATTCATGGAATATGAAGGTAGTTCATGATTTCACTTCATTGGTGTATCATTTTTTTAAATTTTTTTACCTACATTCATAAATTAGAATGGTTGGGAATCAAAATTAACCAAGTGTAAGGTTTTGTCAAGACATAGCTTGGATGTAATTCACTTTCAGACATCAAGTTTTATCATGGCAATTTTATTAGTGAATTTAAGTGATAATATGATGGTACACATATATTCAAACTCTAGTTCAAGTGAATGTTTATTCATCTAAACTATATTACAATCTTAAAATAACTTAGGATTTTCATGAGAAAACTAACTTCTAATTAATCCCACCCAACTTTTCTAGATTAGAACACTTCTAAGGGTTTTCAAACTTTGGATGACCAATGTTTAAAACCAAAAATCCCTTCTTCCCAATTCTAAGATCAAATTAACACATATTGAGCCAGTGAATTCTTGTCCAGATGACTTATTAATAAGCTAAATCACACAACAGAAAACAAACAACAAGTAGAAAATAAGGAAAACATAACAAGAAAGCAAAGCAAGAAAGAAAACTACTCTACTCCTACCTATCCTAACTCTAAACAAGCTTACTATCCTTCTAGAATTTATGATAGAGTGACAGAAATAATGTTTCATGTATTTCCCATTGACCAGCAAGGCTAAGTCATTCCCTTGCAGGTCTTTGAGCCTGAATGTGTTTTCACCCAATATTTTTGCCACTTGATATGGTCTAATCTAGAGTGGCGTGAACTTATCATGTTGTCCTTTCTTCTCATCAGCTTTGTCACATAGTAGGACTAAGTCTGATATGTAGAATACCTTAAATTTGGCTCATTTATCATACCATCTCTTAACAACATCCTGATGCTTGCTAAAATACTTCAATGCTTATCTTTAGCATCTTCCATTTGGATAATGTTCAGTATCAAGGATTTCACTCTTTCATCATCTTCCATATACTCTACCATGAACTCATAGGTGGGAATATTGAGTGTGATAAGAAAAATAGGTTACTACCTATAAACTAGTAAGAATGGGGATGCCTTGAGTGCTTTTTTATATCTTATTCGATCTACCCATAAAGCATACTTTAGTAGGGACTGCCATTCTATGGGTTTATTTTTTGCATAATTCTTGATGGAATTTATCAAGTTATTGTTGGTAGAATCTAGAACTCCATTACCCTAAGGGTATTAGTTTGAAGCAGACTTGATGACTATCTAATTATCATACGCTCATTTAGTGAATTTAGCTGATGCAAAGGATGGGCCATTATTGCATACTAAATATAGGGGCATCCCAAAATAAGTGATAATATTTTATTATAATAATTTGATGACATCAATTACTCTACTATTATTAGTGGCCACTACTTCAATCCACCTAGTGAAATAATCTATGGTAGTGAGTACAAATTTGTACCTAGCTAAGGAGTTAGGATTGATTAATCATATAAAGTTGAGGCCCCATTGTGTAAATGGTTTTGCTTCAATTAAAGGTTGTAAATGCATGTTTTCCTTCATCTCTTATCAATCAAACACTTGACATTGATGGCATGTTTACACATAGGTGTGGGCATCTTTGAATATGATTTGCCAATAGTAGCTAGCTCTCAATATCTTGTATGTCATGATACGCCTTGAAGGGTGACCAATTCCCAATTTGTCATGGAAATTATCATAGTTTTTATGGCTTTAGCTCTAGAAACACATCTCAAATATATCCCCTCATAATTTTTCCCATACAGGATGCCTTTTTTATCATAAAATGAGATGATCTCAGCCTGAGGACCCTTTTTCTCCCTTTTAAGGTGTGGGGGACACACTCCATGCATCAAATAGTGGACAATGTCCTTGTTCCAATCACCACCAAGTACTTGACTTACTTTAACCTATACAACATTGATACGTGGATTAGTATTTTCAATAATATGGATTAGGCCTTGGCCTCTAACTAGCTTAGCAAATTTTATTTCTATGTCATTTTGCCCTAGCATCAACTTGGCAGCTAGATCAGACACTATGGCATGCCTTATTTCTTAGGATGTAGTGTCTAACTTCTTGACAACTTTTACCAGTGTGTAGGCTTGCTTATCTAGAATAGGATAGCTAAGCTCCATGTTCTTAAAATTAGTGTTGATGAAGGCTATGGGGTTATCTTTATCATATTCTTTGTGTCAAGATAGTAATAATAGTGTGATTAGAAGCAAAAAAATATAGATAAAAATCTTTAATAAAATCAAAGCTTATCAAAATAGAAGCTTGCACAATAGAATCCTTAATGTCTTGAAAGGCCTTCTTCACTTTAGTGGTCCATTATATCTTTGCATCTTTCTTTATCATTGTGTTGAGTGGTCTTGTAATCTCTGCAAAACTAGAGATAAATTTTCTTACAAAATTGATCTTGCTAAAGAAACATTTCAACTCTTTTTTTCTATTAGTAATTTCTACATTTGAAATTGAATTTATCCTATCAAGGTCAATATTCATACCTTCTTGGATGATTACATGTCCTAAAATTTTGCCTTCAGTTACATAGAAGATAATTTTCTTGGGGTTTAAATAAATTCCATACCTTTTATACTTCTCCAATACTTGTTCCAAATGCATCATGTGATCACCTCTATTTTTAGAGAAATCTATTAGATCATCCATGTAAATAATGATGCACTTACCCATTAATCTAAAAAATGTGTGGTTCTTTTCTCATTGGAAATTTTCTCCTACATTGATCAATTCGAATGGCATCCATTTGTATGCAAACATTCCCCACTTGGTGGTGAAGGCAATTTTCATTCTATCACTCTTATTCACTAGGACTTGGTTGTAGCCGAAAAAACCATTAAAAAATGACATCATTCTAGACCCACTTACCAATTGAATGACCTCATCCAAAGATGGAAGGGGATAATTTTCCTTCTTTAAGGATCTATTCAAGTTTATAAAATCAACACAGAGTTTGATTTATCCATTCTTCTTTTGAATAAACACAAGATTGGTAACCCATGGTGAGTGTTGTATGGGGAAGATTATCCTTTCATCTATAAATTTTTTCACTTTTTTATAAATCAAAGGTTTTAGCTCTGGATTTACTGGCCTTTGTCTTTTCCTAAAGGGTTTGAAAGCCTCTTTCAAGCGGATAGTGGGAGTAATCACACTAGTATCAAATATCTTAAGATCATCATATAAACATGCAATAACATCTTTAAAATTGGTTAAAATAGTAGTGGTTTCCTTTAGCTCTTCATCATTACAAATTAAACTAATTTTAACACTTTTCTCACTCTTAGGACCTCCCAAGTTATCTTGCTTATAGTATTTTCCACTCACCTTGGGTTGTTTACCTTCAATTTCTTGTTTATCTGGGTCAAACATCCTTTCCAAGGATATCATGCCTTTGGGTATTTAGTTCTCCTTAAGTTGGATCAATCCATCTTCATTACCTTTTAAACATTGTATAGAACTTTCATCCTATTCATCAATGATGTGAGACTTAAATACACCATCACTAGATATGAATTCAATTATCTGTTGATCATCATCAAAGACTTGAAAGTGATTGATGTTGTCTAGCATAGAGGGGCATGAAATTATCTCCATAATAAAATCTTAGAAGTTTAAAGGCTCTAGAGGCACCAAGGTTGTTGTTGATGAAGCTAGAGCATCCATTTATTAGTTTCTCTCCCTGGGCAAGGAAAAAATATTAAATGAGTCAAAATACTCAATTAAATCCCAAGCTCTAAATTGATACTTTTTTAGACAAGAAATATTACACTAATATCTACTCCTGACTTGGTTAACAACTAATTCTAAATTACCATAGACTAACAATTATTTTACTTTATGTTTAATTTCAAATTGAAGTCATAAAATAAGAGCTTCATATTCTATGAAATTATTATTACAAGAGAACTATAATCTATCAGAAGATAGATACTATTTTCCTTTGAGATTTGTCAAAACAATTCCAATGCTAGAACCTTGTTTAGCTTGTGCACCATCAAAGTGCAATGTCTAGGGACCTTTACTTTTTTCTTTCACCTTATCATCTACAACAATGTTAGTGGTCTAAAAATTGTAAACAATTAAGACAAAGGATTGGTAATTTACCTTTTCATTCTTGGCATTATATTCTATGATCGTGTATTTCATTTTGGGCTCTTGATCAATTATGATTTAATTCGAAATCTCTCACCAAGGTAGCCACATATGGGAAAAAATAGTGGACATATATCCATTCAAGGATTTAGTCCGGTCATGGCTCAGTAGCAATCCATAAGCCTCAAGTATGTTGAAGACTCAAATGTTAATGAACTATTGTATTCAGGGTTCATGAGAGAGTTGTATATAAATATTCAATAATTTGCCTACCACTTTCACTCTTAATTTTTCCAAATGCACCACTACCTTCTCTGATTTGACTAGGTTTAATCACATTTTTTCAAAAATTCCTAAAGGCATAATGTTAGCTAAAGCACCAGAATCAAGTAAGTAATTATGAAGATTCTTATAGTCATCAAAAATGGTGAAACTTCATTCTTACTTGTATACATTACCACATTTGCATGAGCCTATTTAGCTTTGTTGGAGCTAGGCTTTTCATTCAATGATTTTAATAAAAAATCATGTTATTTGATGATTTGAGTGAGCTCGTGTAATATTATGTTTCCTTGATATTCTTCATATCTTCCACTATGTTGTATCCACCTTTTGATGTTGTTCATTGATCCTCTACTATTAGTTGGCTTTGGTTACCTTTAAAGGGTCAAAGATCATTATTTATCCTACCATTAGGAGGTGTATCTAGTTTATTAGGTGGGGTAGAAGTTATCAGAGGTGGGTTCTGACCCTTACTTCTCAAGGCATAATTTCTCCTATGATATTATTGGAAAGCATGTAATTATTTGTAATTATCTTCAGGCTCATTTTCATCTTAATTGGGAAATTCATAGATCTCCATCATGAGGACTATTTGTTGAGCTCTAGAATCATCATTGGTACTATTAAAGCCTTTAGTATTGATTTGATCATTAGGATTAATCTCAAATGCCTCCATTAGGCTCTAAGTAGCTTCGAATACATGGAAAAACTCAACACAGTCTAGTTCTCCATGTCTAGAGATATTATGTAATTGACACCAGTTGGGGAAGACCATATTGTAAATGTTGATCTCAAGAAATTTGCTCAAAGGGAGTTTGTTATTATTTTTAAACCTATTGAATGGTTTGTTATATCTTTGGAATTTGTAATTTCTATTGGAACTCTCACCAGTATTTCCCATTTATTTCTTGAGATCTAAGAAATCATTAACAAGTTTCTAAATAGTTCTTTATATTGAATATATATCTCCCTTTAGAGTCTTTGAGTTATTATATTTGGTCATATTCTAATTTTTGGTGTTATTTATGGGAATCCATACTTGATTAACATTGTTTTGGGGATGTACTTCAAAATTTGCTTGGTTAAAGAATCTTATCTATTGGTTGGGTACAGCATGGCTCAAAGGAAACTAGTTGATTATTGGTAATTGGTTTAGTGAAGGATGATTCTGGTTCATGTTAGGTATGGCATTTAGATCAGGGATCATTCGGTCATAGTTTGGTATAACAAAGGCATGATAGCCTTTTAGGTGCATTTTTTCATCTATATGGATGGCTTCTACATATGTCAAAGGTAACATGTCAATATTCAAGGCTCTTCTTAGGAAGATAGTTGTCATTAGGTCCAAGTCATTTTTGTGTATTTCCAAAGCCAATCATCTTCCATATTATGGGGTGGAGATGTTAGGGTATACATCTTTTGAAACCCTATATTGAATGTTCTAATTGGTTCCTTTATGTCATTTTTTAGGGTGGTAAACTATTAGTACACAACTTCTAGGCTTACTAACCTACCAAATTGGGCAATAAAAGTATCATTAAACTAACCCCATCTTGTGATGGAATCATCCAACAAGTTATGGAACCAATCATAATCCACATCTCAGAATGTAAAGGGAAAAAGATGGTAAGGCACATCCTCATGGATCACATTAAGTAACCTCAAGATGCTTTAAAGGACTTTATATGTTCTTTAGTGGTTATGCTACTGATGGGGGTAAAGAGAGGCAAATATTTCTCTAGATTCATTATCAAATCATGCACATGTCTAGGGACATTGATGGATGAGCCAGTTAACCATGCCATGACTAGTAAGAGGGGTTAAAATTTTGGGTTAGATGGGGAATTTGAATATGTCCTAGACTTTCTACACCTACCTTTATCTACTCTAGACTTTCTATGGGTTTCTAAGGATGTTAAAGGGATCCTAGGTTCATATCAGGATTTGGTTCTAATCTTAGGCAACTCCAAGATGTTTAATGAGTATTAAGAGCAAAGGAACTTCAAATATAGCTTCATAGGCTTCAAATACCATAAATATCAGTCAATCTTTACAAAAAATCCATAGATAAAGTAGCTTCACCTAGATATTTTAGGATCTAAGCCTTGAAACCTCAAAAATTTTAGTACCTACACAAATATTGTTAGTCTTGCACATTAATCTACAAAGATCAGTGTCAAACTAGCATTTCAAAGTACATGTGTCTAATTTGACAACTTGAAAGTATTTGAGAACTTCAAAACAATCTTTAGACATGAATCTATGCAAATGTTCACTTAATTCCAAACTAAATAGAGCAATTATGATCTCAAATGCCTAGGTTTATTACAAATAAGGTTCCAACGATTGATCTTTGCACAAATCCTTATAAATATCCAGACTATTTACCAATTTTATGTGAAGATTTACAAATATGACCAGAATAACCTTTAATATGTCTAAAGGATGGCGTATTCCACCTATATTTGCATAAATTTAGGCAAATATCCAAGTTATTTACCAAATTTATAAAAATGAACACTAACTTTGATGAAATCCTTCAAAGAATGTAAAGATACCTACAAAGAATGAAAAGATTCATGTAAAGAATGTAGATCTTTAGTGTTTTTTAACAATATTTTTGTACATTGAAATAATTATGCATATATTTAATGAAGTACACTATAGTTCACAAATATGCATGAAAGTAATTGCATAGATTGCCTCCTTCTAGTGCCAAAAAATCTCCTTCTTGTTGATACACTTAGGTTGCTCCCTATGTCACTAGGGAATAGGGGGAAAGTAAGAAACTCAATTTTAATTCTTGGAAGACTCGAGGCTTGAGTTGTTTATACAACTATTATTGGAAATAACATAATAGTATAGATATGGTCACCATTTATAAGTCTAAAACCAAACCCTACTCTAGGGACAACAGATATTATGTAGTGACACTTTATTCTTACTAATCTTTGTGAAATTATTCTAAATTTTCCAATTAATGCCTAAAATACAAACAAACAATGGATATTTATAGTATGAGCTAAACTAGATTGTGTCATGGGTAGATCTAAAGGTTAGGCAAGGTAGGGTAGAAAACAAGGTTCACTTTAGATGAACAAAGGCACCAATTCTTCTAACTTTTATGATAAAACATATAGAAACCATCATTTACCAACTCTAGCGTAATTCTCAAAACTAAATAAATGTATTTGAAGCTTTGAAGGAAAATAAATGCATATATCTAGAATCATATGTTACACAAAGATTACTCATTTATAGTAAATTGCATAGCACATTTAGTTGCAAATAAGATGAAAACATAGCATGCATACTAGTAGAATTATTAGCCTAATGTTAAACTAAAGCTAACAGATGCATATATTATGTATTATTACCAAATTAGTCAATAATAAATAAACCATTAGTCATCTAAAAGTGTGAGGAACAAAAACTACATAAATACATAATTAATCACTTCAGACAAACTCTTGAATTCTTAGCTCTCTTGTATTAATTATTATAACAACTATTTATGATTTATAATGAAGGGGGATAACCCTATTTATAGGATTCATAATTACCTAAAAAATTTCAAGTGGGCCTATGAAAGGCAATCAAACATAGCTAAATGGCTAAAATACTACGCATTACAATGGAATATTCTTAATTCAAATTTACAAAACATAATGTAATACTTCATAAGGTCCTGGAGGGGGCTATTGGCTAACTTGTTGTTTTTGCCTCTATTTCTTCTATGCTTCTTCCTTCATCCACACACCTGTGTAGGCTAAGTAATCTTGGTCAATTTTTCCAAATTCTAATATAATAGGCCAAAACAAGTTAGGCACTTCCTGAATGAGCATGTCATGCTTTATGAGTACTAGCCCTAATGTTTCTTCAATGGCCTATACTCTCTCTAGCCTATAATTGTCAAATGCCATAATATTCATCACCTCGATAGTAGTCTTTGCACTAGATACGTCTTGTTAGAACTTAGCAACAAACACCTTCATCTGGGATCTAAATTTTTGTGCATCCATGAAGTTGCCATCAAGTTTGGTCGCCCTTATGACCATGGCATCCTTTAGTAAGAGGGCAATCTTGAATTCAATTTTCTCCAAAGATGTAGTTGCATCCTTGACCTGATCCAACCACCTCTTTAATATTTTTTTCTTATTCATCAGGATGGTATGTGAAAGAATGATATCCTCAAGTGGTAAAACCTTGAGGTTTGGGAACTTATTAGTCCTTAAAACTCTAGCCAAGTTTTCCAACTTGAAATCATAGAGTGCAAGTTTTTGGTCAAATTTTATGACCACATTGAATTACAGGGTTTCATCTTCCTACCTCCTTTTCATGACTTTATACAAATTAAAGACATTGATAACTACACTGATTATCTAAACAATGGTGTTATATATAACTATAGGTAATGTTAGTTCCTTTATTCTTTTCAACTATTGTTTCATCCCCTTCATCAAGTTATTATGGATTATTCCTTGGCTTGAACTTTGGACACACGGTCCTCTACCTATTAATTTACCTATTTAGGTCTAGCCTTACTCTTCCTTGTCAAAGTGAAGAGGGACTCTTCACTCTCATGGGTTGATATTGAGCTTGATTTTGACTTCTCAACACCTTTTAACTACCCTCTTCATCATGCCTATGGCAACATCAAACCTCATGCCAATTTGGGGGGAAACTACATGAGGCTTCTCCTATCTTACTGCACGTATGATGTCTCTAACCCAATTTGGGGAAGTAATAGGTGTTGTATGTGTGGGAGGTGGATACAATGGAGGTGCCTAGGTTGATGAAGAGGCCAAAAATATAGCAGGGATGTACAATTTCATTGGGTTTAGCTTCCCAAGTGTGTCAAATAGAGATTTGGTAGGGCTCATGTTAAGAATAAATGAAGGCAGATTTGAAGGCACACTCACCTTTGTAGTTGTGGTGATATTGAGTGGATTTTAAAATGTGAACTACTTTGAAATAGACTTCAATGGCCTCATAGGTGTAGGAGAACCAATAGCAAGTGAGGAGCATGTTGTGGTTCCCTAAGAAGAAGTAATGTTTGTAGTGTCATGAGTGATAAATGTGGGAAGGTGAATTTGAAGGAAGTACTAGCTTGGCTCATGTTAGTATTAACTAAGTAATGGGTAGAGGTGGTTGTAGTACTTGAAGATAATGAAGCTAAATGAGGGTTACTAGTGGGGAAGAAAACATGGAAGTAGAATCAAAAGCAGATACAGATGTTATTGGGAAATAAGGTAATGGGAGAGTACTTACATTAGGAGCTTGAGGTGAGCTAGTGGTAGTAAAAGTCTCCTAAGAATATTTTGGAGGAGGTATTAACCCTCTCATAAAAGTCATAGGCTCTTAGTTAATCCTGTAAACCTTCTTTATATTTCTTCCAACTAGCGCATGTAGTTTTTCCATAGATAATTCAATGCCTTATTGTAATTCACCAAGTTCAATGGTAGTAGGATCAGGTTGATCCAAGATCTAAAGAATAGATCCCATGGTAGATGTATAAATAAATGTAGGTCCTTAGGATGGGTCTGGTTTGCCTCTAGATCCTCCTTTCTTGAAGCTTAGAGGCATGTTTTGACTACTTAAAGTGGCCTCTAGTGGAGGTATGCATGGCCTGTTCTTAATGAAGGTAACATTGTCTTCTTCTTTCTCTTCTTGTCCCTCCTCATAATTAGCATTGAACATACTTCCATGAGTTGGTGGTGGTTGAGGCTTTACAATATCTTCCTTATTCTCTCTGTCAAGCTTCATTTCTAACTCAATGTTCTTTCTTGTAGTATTCTTGAGAACTACCTCATCATTCATAGCATCTCTATATATCCATTCATGGACCTCTTCTTGATGCTTATACTCCATCACATCCTTTTTGAACTTGGAAAGATGTTTTGTAATGACATTGTTTGGGTCCCAAGGTCTAAAGTCATCCTTAAGTAATAGGTATGAGTCCTTATGCCTTTTAGCCACAGTAATATCATGTCACTTTGTGATCTTAGTCCTCCCATCTTATAAGGAATCTTGTGGGGGACTATCCTCTTATATTTGAAGATGCCATCAAATCCATTTATTAATTGATAATCCATCTCTTCCTTGGCTAGATTCATAGGCACATATCTTGGTAACCTGAGAGGATCCACCATTACTCCTTCTACCCTGATGACTGTGTAGTCTGGGTACAGCCAGTAACTACCCATATCCCTACATGTCTACCTAACCTCTAGGGGAACCCTTAGCATCTCACACTTAGTGATTGATTTATAGACAATTAGGTATAAGTATTCTACAATTATTCTAATGTTGTGAATAAACTAATGAATGTGCATTATTGAGAAAAGTTAGGGCACAACCTCCTATCACTCGTGAGACCATAAATTATGGTCTAGTTGGGTAGTTTTACAGATAACATCCAGTAAATAACTCATCATGAAAAATGGGGCACCATTCTTGCAAGTGTTATTCGTCATGTATGTCAATTTATTGCTAATGATATCCCCAATTGAGAAAATCTATTGATCCTCTAAGATTATCAACATTAACAAGAGAGCCCTTATGTCCACATATCCAATATGTGGATTACCAAATATTTTGTTAAGGAGAGTGAGGCCAACCTTGACTCCCTTTATAAATTAATGAATAGGGAGGTTCCCTTGGTCATCCATGAAATCAACTTTGGTTGGGTCAGTCACCAATGAGTCCAAGACTTTCTCTGGGCAGTGTACCTCATACCAGTTATCAATGATGGCCTAGGTATACTCAATCTATTGGGATGGAAGGTCATATTATTTCTCAAATCTTGGCCCTATAATGAAAGCGATGGGGAGCCCTTCAGACATCAACTTGAGCAACCCATCTTCACATTTTGACCTCCCAAAGATACCATAGACTAGGTCAGCACACAACATGACCTTTAGTTTGGTTACAGCCTTATGAAGACTAACAATGTTGATTACAAGGATGTCCAAATATAATTGGATTATGTGAGGTATTGTATCAACCTCATCAATTACCCTAGTTTCTTATACATTGAATTAAATGTTTTTGTAATGCATGTCCCCTGATGTTATGGCCTTGAGGATGTATTTTGTGTCTTCAAAAACAACTAAATTGCCATATTAGAATAGGATGTCATCATTTTTGAAGGAAATGATCTTACCTAGGGTGGAGGGACCCACTTTTTCCATCTTTACAATATTTTGGGTAGCAACCAACATTATTATGTATTTCTCTATAATTTTTTAGCTCCAATAATGGTGGTCGAGGTGTAATCTATGAATAGCTCAAGCTTCATCATACTAGGATAAAGAAGATAGTAGAGAGAGTAAATGCATATAGCTTTAAATGCAAATATAAATAGTTTAGTTGAGTAGCATTTTGAAATATCACTTTGATTAGTACAATATAGAAGGTGATTCTAGTTCATGTCATATTAATGGTGAGCTTGTCCACTTTGCATGTGTTTGGAATAACTTTGAGCTATTGCTTTTGACATTTAATTACATTAGAATTCAAATTTAGTTCTTATTTGAATTTGATCTATCATCAATTTTAGCATTAAAGCTTAAGAATGCCACCTTTTTATATGTGGCATGTTACCTTAGATCCAGCTAAGCACTCGTAGGGTCTAAATATGACTATATTGCTTAGTCATCTTGAATCCTAGACATGTAGCACCTTTTGATTGCTCATGGTCTTTCAAAATGTATACTAACATGATGACTCATTTGTATCCTACCATGTGGCATATTTTAATTCAAGGTGAGCTCTTAGGCAGCCTTTTAGTTTTGATTGGTCATGGGAGTTCCATGCATCACTCTCATAGGTAATTGTAGCTTTCTTCGCCAGGTGGCTCTCTCATGGGTAATCGTAAATTTTATTTTATAGGTGTCACCTTCGAAAGGACCTTGGATAAATGTCAATAATTTGGTATTGATTGCATGGCTTAGGTGGAAACATGCATCTCTCTCAAAAGTGATCTTGTGGATATTGAAATGTAGATTTGTGGGAATGACATGTGGCATCATCGTACAGCCCAAAGGGGACATAAATCACTTTCCTGGGCTATTGTTTGTTCTTCTACCAAGTGTCATTCTTGAAATAAGCCTTAAATAGTTGTATACCATCGAAACTTAATCAGATGGCTCGAGGAAACCTAGATGTCTACATTGTAAGCTCTCATGAGTTTTATATGGATGTAACATGGTATAGACATGCATTGATCTCGAATGAATCTTCAAGGAACATGCATCACTTCAAAGGGTTACTTGGGTCTAGTTTGTTTTACTTAAAACATGAAATGACATCTCACAAGATTTTGGATCATAATGGGATGCATGGGGGATGTATGGTGGCTTGAATTTAATGGGTTTTCTTGTAAGAGCTAAGATCATGACATGTAGCTTAGGATTTTAAATTTAATGGCTAGTCTCCTCACGAGATCTCTAGATGGCACCACATAGCTCATGAACTCGGTAGATTTACTCCAAGTGTCTTGTGTAAGGCATGATGAATCCCTAAGGCATTGTGAAGCCCGATAATGTAGATACCTATCTTTTAGACTACAATATTAATTTTGACATCCCACAAGGCATCACAAACCATAGCTTTAGATTGACATCCTATGAGATCAAGAGAGAAACTTAAGTTAGCTTCTCAAAAATTTCACTACCTATCTTAAGTAAATTAAACTAGTTTAAAGAAAAACTTTTAAAAGTAAATGCTTTAAACACAACACAATGTTAGTTTAATAAGATCTAGTGAAGCTCGCATCCATGTCCATTAGAGATCCAGCTCGTATTCCCTTGGAAAAATCTTGTTTGCACACTCTTGAACTGTTAATGGTTAAAAATCCAATGTTTGAATAAAACTTTGAAGAAGACTTGCAATATTTAAATATTTCTAAGTGTCAATTATTATTGAAAAATGAATAATTAACCATAAATTATAGAAGCACAAGCATGCGTAAATCAAATCATTCCTCCATGTAGTCAAATGGCTTAACATGTTTAGAATCTTGGGAATTTTGAAAATAAAGGAGGGTCCTTATTCTAGGAATAGGGGGTAATTGTTCATCAGCAATTCCATGTTCACAAAACCATTATTATTAGAAGATCTTGGAAAACCCATCAAAACATGCTAATACAGGGATAACTAATGTGATATGTGACAAAAGAATACAACGTACTGTAGATCAGATTTTAACTTATCCATTAATTAACTAAAATAGGAATAAATAAGAATAAAATGTAGGCTTACTAGATACAAAAGATTTGATAAGATTTATATGACTAACAGATTTAGAAAATAGAGCATCACTATGTACTGAACAACCATAAAAGATAAGTAATGGAAAGCATTGTGGAACTATATATTAATCTCTATCACATTAGAACCATTTCAAAATACAACTGAGCATTATATAGAGAGTTTTACAAGGCATTGTCACTTCATATTCCATCCTTTCGTTACATCCATAGGAAAGACTCTCTGTAATCCAAATACTATTGTTATGCTTACAAGGGCCAAGTACATACAAAAAAGTATACAAGAGAAAATAGTGTAAGTTGCACATGTGTCCATCAATTACACTCTATGATTTTGGTAGCCCTATTATACTCCTAACACTTGGGGAGTTCTAAATGGATAGACCATAGTGATATGATCATATGCTTATACATGTAATAATGTGGTTGCTCCAAGACTGCAAGTGTGTAAATCTGATGTAAATATGTACAAGTCTTAATATAAGTGGCTACACCCTCAATAATTTATAGTATGAATCTCCTCAATCGATCAAACAATATCATACGTGTGATACAATATCGCCATGGTTCTTCCATCTATTTCTACAAATGACACAAGTATGTAACATATAAATTTTTGAAATTTCAAAACATATTACCATTCAATCTACTCAAGTAAGACAATGCCACCTTGATTGGCACCCTATCATCTACATATCATATATTTATGGGCCCATTGAATTCATCATAAACCCTTTGCATCCATAACAATGGATCTCTCTCCAACAGTGGGTAATCATAAAATATGCCACACATCCTCAAGCGTGATGATCATTTTGCACATCAAAAACCAAAAATAACATGTATCATGATTCCACTTCTCAGTCAATGTAGTCATAGAATGTATATTGTACAGAACTTGGCCTAATTGGTTAATGTGTGCTAAAGCAACCTCCTCTAATATATTTCAATCAAAATTATTTGACCCAAGCTCTATCAATTTACCTATAGTATTCCCACATCAAAACTCTTGTGCATGTATATCACGCTAAAAAAATAAAACACAAGAACAAAATCATATTAGTTTCAAATCCAAATAAATGAAATATACATGCAAAACTATTCACCAAATTTATCAATAGTAAACAGGACACCATCGACCAAACAATTCAAAAATGTTGGATAATAACATCACATTTAAAAGAGTAATGTCACATGTAAGATAATAATGTCAGAAATGGGATGATCTTATCTTGAGGGGTTAAAATAATTAAATTATGTAATTGGACTTTCAAAAAGGATAAAATGGCACAAATCTTAAAAAATCAAAATTTCACTAAAAATACAAGTCATATTATTTACTAGACAAATCAAGTAATTCAAATACATACCAAATTATTTGTAGATGGTGTTTGTAAATTAATTTATAAGTGATCCAATCATAATGGAAATGCAAGTCATCAGCTTGGCATGATGGTGGATCAAAGATCAATTAGCACAATGTAACAATGAAAATGAAATTACAAAAAAAATCATCCTATTATTTATGAGTTGACTTTTTACAATATTATTTACTATGCCTATTAGGCAACTTCTATGATTGATATATTGGGTCATGTTAACATGTCATTTTTATTGCATTGGGACACATGTGACACATTATCCAACATGATAACACTATTTTGTCATCTATGCCAACTTCAAAAAAGGGTCAATTTTACAACTCACAATACAAACATCATTGCCTTTGGAAATCATATTAATAATCGAATGCAACCATTTCTCATTCTATCATTAATGTTATGTTGTTACTAACATGATCTACATAACAACAACATTCCATTATTATATGTAATATTATAATTATTATAATTAATGAAACTTATCTAACTCACTATATCTTTTGATTTGACTGATCCATTAATCTTATCCCTTTCCTCGAAAGGGGGGCATATAAGGGAAATTAAAAAATTACTACTTATGTGAAATTGACATAATTCAGATATTTAATTATTCATTATCATATAGTGAAATATAAGGAGTTTATATATTGACATATCAACATTGTATTTTGCACCATATTCATCATACTCTGCACACAAAAAAAATTAGATTTCAGATGATATATTACAGTTTAAGTTAATTCAAGATGGTTACAAATATTAGTTATTAGAACAAATTATGGGGGAATATGCCATGCATATGAATGTCATATTATATGATAGTATTAAATATTCATACATTGTTGGTGCATATGCATGGGCATATCCACACAAACTTCAAATAAGTTACAAATCTACATTTACATACAATAAAATTTTCTATATTTAACATATGGATGCATAATATGCCATATAAGTGATACTAATGCAGGGGTCATGATAAATATTTATGCCATAATTTCATTATTAATTTTTATCCACAATCATGGTAGGGGCATGGATGATTATCCATTCTATTTTTATCATGCATATATTAACTAAGGAACAAAGTGATAATTAAATTTATAAAGCCATTTGTAGTGGTAGATTCAGTTAAAGTTCATAGTGCATAACTTTTAGATTCAATGCCCTTCAGCACTATAGCTTCAAATCCATTATGGATTCCAACACATTTATATCTTGGGATTGAAAATATCAATAATAAAAATTGAGGTTTCTACATCCCTTAATGGGTTTTATTTTTTATACATGTATAATGTAAATTGGGGCTTGATCACCCTCAGATTCTCTAATATTTCAAATAGAGTAATAAGATTTCCCAATAGTATGGATACTTGAGTCAAAAAATTTAGGTTTGTGCATCCCTAAAAAAATTTATACTCATCACATTGACCACTTGAAAGTATCCCTTTCCTTGACGAGGAAACAAATAGATGTTACAAGTTCCTCTTCTTCTCCATAGTGATTAGGTCAATCCTTGACCCTCGACATTGGTAGTTTTCCATGGAAAATACATACTCCATGAGTAATTTCAAATGGCATGCATACATGTTTATATTTTATTTGAAAAATGTTTTCAATATTTCATTTATGATTATATATCTTATTTCACTTGGATAGTAATCTATCTAATATATACATCTTCATTTTGTAAGAACACGTTGGATCATTATGATGAAGAACAAGTACACTTCATGATATTTTACAAAATTTTGTATTATATTTTTCCATTTTATCTACTATTTATATTTCCTTAAAATTATATATTAAAGAGGGGGGAAATGTAGACACCCAAATTTGATACAAGCCTTATTTTACAATGTCTTTTAGAGACTTTGCTTATATGGGTCTTAGATAGGAACTAAGTACTTAGTGGCACATATTTTTTTATGTTTTTCCCTTTTAAATTGTGATTTTATATGACTTTATGATCCCCATTTATCCCCCATGTTACTTGAGTTATGTTTAAAAATAGATATCTCTAACCCCCTTTGTCATTTTGAGGTTGTGATTATCCTAGGGAAAGATCAACTACTAGGGTCAAGATCGATCATCAATTTTGATCCTTTCCAATTAATCCAAACCCTTGATATTTTGAATCCTCTTTTGACATGTTTCCATTTTTGTTCATTGATTTTGATCCTTTTGATGTTCTTTAGGTGGGTTTTACATGCCACTATATTTTTAATTCAAAATTTAAAAGGTTCCTATATATACATAGTTGCTAGGAGATATTTAGGATAACTATTCTCACATCACAAGATCTATACAAAAGTTAAATATTACTTACATTCAATCACTAGAACTACATCTAAAGTATTTTAACATTTTGTATGTGTCAAGGGTGAAATATGAGAAGAAGCATCTAGTTGTGTATTCATAATCACACACACACACACACACACACACACACACACAAAAGTAGGATAAATAAATTTGAGTATGATTCCTATTTATAGAATTGAAAATGTGCAATAATTTTTATTTCAATGGGGATTGAACAAACTTGGTCCAACTCAATCCCTTTCACATGATTCCCCTATTTGATATCTCAAGTTCTTGTGTAAGAAATTAGGGTTTGATATTTCAATTACATGGGTGCATATTGAAAAGATTGTAAATATGGGAAATCAAATTTATGATGCATGTGAAACATCATAGAAAGAACTATAATATCACTTCTACATGGTCAAGATCGACCCATAAGGGGTAAAGATTAAAAATTGATATTGTTCACTTCCAACCATTTCTGACCTAGACCAAAAAAATAATCAGCTTCAAAGAACCTATAATCATAGGGTCAAGATCAACCCATAGGGGTCAAGATTAGTAGAAAAGTCTATCCACTTCTATTTGGTTCTATCCCAGAAAAAAATAATCAAAATCCTTAAATGAGCATAATATAGTTACCCCACGTAGCTTTATATCAGAAAACTAGTTTATATAGATTAGGGAAGTGGGACAAATAAGTTAATTATTTTTCTATCCTCTTTTATTTATTGTCTAACTTGCATGTTGAATTATAGTTGTAAAAACTATATTTTTAAAGGGTTATTATTGTATTTATCTAATTTTAGATAAAATAGTTTGTTATTTCCTCACTAAAATGGGAAAAAGTGCATTTGGAAAGCCCACTAAAGCCAATGTGTTGTAGCCTATCCCAAGTTAGGATTTTCATTTTTATAAATTTCTAAATAAAAACATTCGATTTTGGCATATTGGTTGGGCTCCAAATCCTACCCTAATTCGTATTATAGTCACCACAAATGAGAAGATATTAGAGGTTAGCTTTGACTGAGTAAAGATTTGTCAGGTGGCCATACCATATAAAAACATCCTCTTTATTATAATGGATAATATGATGTGATTGAAGAAATTCAAAAAAAATCTGCTATTGCTCTCTAGAGAAAAGGAATTCCTATTATTTGGGGTCTCTTCAAGTGAAATTAAGGACACCACCTGGTAAATATTCAACTTGATAATTTTGTACTCTATGTCCCCAATTCATCTAAAACTATAAATTTACTTGCTCTAAAATAAGAGTTGGATTTGGTTATATAGTTTTATAATTTTTTTAATTATATGTAAAAATTTAAAAAAAAATAGTATCTAAATATTTTTTATTCCTCTTTTTTTTGTATAATTTCTCATTTTTTATAATGTGCTTAACTAGATTCAGGGTAAGCTTGAATTGGCTCATATATTTATTTTTGCATCAAGGGGTAGCCTTAGTATGACGTATGAATCCTACCACATGCATTCCTCATAATCTCATTCTAGTAGACCATCTCCCTTTGGTCGACCTTCATCTCATAATGTATGTCCCTTAGATACGCCTGTTTCAGTTGATGTTGTACACCACTTTAAAATGTCTTATTTATCCCCTTTAGTTGAAACTAAATTCCACATAGACCTACCTCCCATTCATATTCCTAGTATATGGGATGTGAGTGTTTAACCATAAATTTATATATGTGTGGTTATTTAGGGTTAATGGGTATTAGATTAGCTTTTACACAAGGATGGTGAACTAACCTAATGAGCATACCAATTAAATAGAAAACTCAGATAAATAGTATTCAAAATTTATATAATTGAGATTTTTTTAAAATAGTAAAGTATAGCTATTGATAAATATCTCAATAAATAGGGAACAATGATACTTGTTGGTTTACTATGATCATATAGGTATGATTTGGGGAAGGATATAAATGGACTGAAAGGTGATCCTAGAATAGTCATTATTTATTAAAAATATTATTTGTATGGCCTCAAATAGTTACATCAGATTTGGATAGTTACATCGATGTAAGTGTCTAACCATATCATAGGTGTCCTATATGAAATAATGATTGGATCATGATGTGACCAACTGGAGCCTTATGAGTTTTTTATCACCTTTATTTTGATGTCTTTAGATAGCATGCACGGGCTATCACTCTTTGTCAAATGATCAAACCCTAGCTTCTTTAACCTTGGAATGACTATGTGAAAAATGGGTTAGTGGGCTCATGGTGTACAACTACCTTTAGGACCCCTCTATCAATGGGCACTACCTAGATATCAAATACTCCAAAGATGGCCTCAAACTTATATATTTATCCCCTATATGTTTGATTGTGTGTCCATAAGAATATATTGTGTGAAAATCAAATACATGAAGTGACCTACCTTGTAACTTGGAAAACATTGCTCATGAACTACTCTTCTAATGCTTCAAACATGTGAGAATACTTCTCATATGACTGATATATAAATAATGAATAGGGTAGGTTTTCTCACTTGAATGGTGTACGAAGTGATTTTAGGTATATGCCTTGTGAGTTCCTGGTATTTTCTAGGTGAGAAATGAATGATTGTTGATCTTGTATATATACTAATACCTTTTAAAAATATCTTGCATTAAAAAACTTAGGCAGACCTTCAATATATGTTTTATTTACAAGATAAATGACTTTTGGGCACACACTTTGTAGTAAACATGGACACTTGAGTCGATGCAGGTGTTTGTTTGGGATGCAAGTATCTATGAAGTTATAAAAATAAGTACAGGTCCAAAACTGATAGTGAAGGATAATAATTAGGTTTAGATATTTTTCACATTATAGAAGGCCTAGTCATCAAAATGATAGTGGTCATACTAAGAGATAAGCAATTTAGGCACAAATATATAGTGAACGTGAGCCTTTCAGAAGTAGGCAAGTCTATAACTGAGAGGTATAACCATGATAGGTATTTTCCAAGTATACAAGAATGAGGTACTACATTAATCATATTTTAGTATTTACATTCCACCCCATCCCATTTAATCTAGTAATGAAATTTCTATTTTAAAGGAAATAAATGCATACCTAGGTTATATAACATACCTTATCTTTTGTGAGTTCAACTTGAGTGGTTTTATAGTGACTGACATGCAATCAAGAGCATATTACATTATATAATTAGTGTATGAAATCTGAAATTGAAATAATTTGAAATGATTGAAAGTAGAAAGAACAAGGTTAGGAATACACCTATGTGTTGATGCAACCATCTTGTCTCTTGGAAATTTGATTTGAAAGGATGCCTCACTATGAAGCATTGAATCTGATCTTAGGACAAATCTAAACCTGCAAGTGCATATGCATGCATGTATGTATGTATATGGACACATGCCCCCAACCTAGGTATAAAGGTGGATTACAACACGTCCATTGAGCTTGTTTCATCTCAATCATGTAACCCAAACATTTCCATGATTTTGTGAGTGTGAGAAATTTAATTAAATCATAATATATATATGGTGAGGGTGGATGATTTAATCAAATCTAACCTATAAGTCTGGTAAAGTTAGATAATTTAATCTACTATAGTTTATAAGTTAGGTAGGATTAAGCGATTTAATCAACTTAACCTTCCAAAGGTGAACCAACTACTATAGTAGATTGGCTTGATAATTGTCAATAAAATTCCAACCTGGGTATGATAGCAGTCCATAATAGTATTTTAAATCTAAAAATTGATTTTATTTTACAATTTTAGGTGCCCTTTTCATGGCATGTGCACCTCATATATGTCTCAAGCTGAAATCTAGGTATAATAACAGTATCATTGTATAGAATGCTACCAAAAGTGTATATATGAATCATATACTATAAAATATGGTGAATCTAAAATCAATGCAAGTGTGGAGGATATGTTTTTATGAAATGCCTCCTTTGAATTTGGGGAATATGATAATTGGTGTAATTATGTAGAACATGTTTCTATAACATGCCCCCACTATAATTGTAAATTTTGAGTACTAAATAATTGTGGAGGTCATGCCTTTTTGACATGCCCCCACTGATATGTCCCACCCCCACCCTTTTGAGGTGAGGGTAAATATAATCTAGTAGTTACATTAACTCAAAAGGATAATATAATTGTATAAGTTGTGTATGGATAATGTAACATATAGGAGTAACATGTTTAGGTATATCATTGAGGCACATAGCATGTGATCACATAAAGTCCTAAGATGCATGATGTAGATCATGGAAACATCTAGAGAATAACAATACAAGTTCAATAAGCATTTAAGTGTGCACACACAAGAGCACTCAAAATTAATTCAAAAATAAAGGGTCTAAGGAGACCTCATACAAGGGGCATGTTTGAATTTCATACAATCTAAGGGACATGAATGACATATTAAAATATCCATACAACAAATAATGATATATTCAAATGTCAATATAGGAAAACAAAGGCACAAGGGTCACAATCAATGGAGCATTTTCAAATGTTCAAAAATGCAATAGAATGAAAGATAATATCAAGTAAGGAATACGTTCAAGGAAGTGTTAAAATGGAAAATTAGGACAAACATAAGCAACCAACATAAATCTAGCATCCTAGTTCCTAAACATATGTTTTTGTAAAATGTTATGTACATAGCATATCATGTACACTATGAAAGGTATAAGCATGGATATAGGCATGTGTAAGTGTATATAAGCTCAAACATGATAATTCAAAGTGATCATATAATAATGTAACCTGGGTGTATCATGATCAAAGAAGCATATGCCCCTAAATTACTTAGGATGTGAGGGGAGGGAAATCCCAACATTTGTATGTTAATGTATCATGTATCTAGGTATACCTATATTAGATTCAAATACAGCATGAATAATATGTGTATATTTGAAAATAATTATATGTTATCTACTAATATGAAGAAAATAACATATGCATAAGAAATAGTAAAATTAGGAACACACTAAAGTTTTTTTAGTATTTTTGAATTTTTTGAATGTTTTTGGTATTTTTGAAATATTTGATTTTTTTTTAATTTTTGGTTGTGGAAAAGTCTATCCAATTATCCCATCTAAGGGATGCTCATCTGAATGTACTCTAAACATTGGATATGGCATGGTAAATTAGTGGTATTGTCAAGAAACATGTATAGGTGTAATATCTGGCATAATAGGCTTTATAATGATCTATGTATGTATCATAGGTATTTGTGCTCTCGAAGAGATAATAGGAGTATGGTTTCATAACACCCATCATTTTGTGCTCTGTGGTGTATTAGAAATATCAATAATAGGAACATGTTTAGTTGTTTTGTATAACTAAGTATGTTGTGAAGTAGTAGATGATGATTTTGTGGAATCCACTATGTATCTATGATGCAATGGTATTTCAAGTATGGGCCGCCTAGAAAAGGAGATTGCCTATTGCTTACCTTTTCATAAAAGATTATCTTTAGTAGGTTTGATAATTAGCTATCTTGGAATAAACTATTTTTTTTAAGTGGATGTTCATATGGAATTATAGGAAATGTGACTACTCTATTCATATGAATGTATTTAATACACCTATGCACTATGAAAGGTACTATGCAAATTTTATGTATCCAAGATAATCCCAATAACATATTAAAGACTCTTGTGTATGGTATAATTGATAAGGTAGTGACTACATATGTTGGACCTACCTATAAAGGTAAGTCAATCTCACCAAGAATCGATTGTGAAGCCTCATCTAATGTTCTGACCACTTTGGTTGAAGGGTGAAAATCATCATGTGTATATCCCAAATGTGCAATTAATGACAAGATGCAAACATTTTTTATAGCATCATTATCGATCATAACACTGTGAATAGGTTGGTGATCAAGGTATGCTCAAATAAATAATGAATGAACATATGAGTCATCATCCACAATCTCTATCATCAAAATTAACAGAGGGTGTTTGAACCATAGGAGGTAAATATCATGTATAAGTACCAATAATCTCATCTAATGGGTGACCATAATGTGGTGGAAGGTAATGTGCATTATATTCCATTTTCACTTCCATATTCTTCTGAGAATGATCTCGTAATGGATCACTAAACATATTTCGATGGTTACCAAGTTGTCACCTTGAATCTTCGGGAGGATCATCAAAAGTAAATTGTTGGTTATTGATAAGGTATTGGATATTATGCTTTAAGATATAACATTGATTAGTAGAATGCCCATGGCCATGATGATAGTCACAATAAGAATTGGCATCATACCCATGAGGTATAGGTTTATGTTTCTACGCTAAATCTCTTTCTACAATCAAAAGATAGAGAAATGAGAAACTTAAAGAAAATAGACGAGGGTTTGTACATACCCAGATTGTAGACGTGTGCACTAGAATTCAGACGTTGTGAGAACTCCTCTTTGGTTGTGGAGGAATGACACCTGAAAGAGAAAGACACTGAACACGAAAAACGTTAGATGACAAAAGGGTGGACTACCAAGCAAGAGCTTGGTCCTAGAAGCACAAAGGCTCCTTAGAGGATGTCAGTCCACTGTTAAAAATAGAATGCTAATCAAAAACAAAAAGTAATAAATGATGGAAAATAGAAAGAAAGAACTTAAGGCAAATGCATACCTGTTTAGAAGCTATCTACCTTTGCATAGTCACCGACGTCGGTGGTATTGCCAGCGTCGGTCAAAAAGGTCACCAACGTCAGTTAGACTATCGACGTCGGTAGGGGTACTGGCCAAGGTCGGTCGGGGTAGTAGTCAGGGATGATTCAGGCCAGGTTTCAGGACTGTGGACAGGTTCTATGGACGCATAGAATGGATTGTGGTCTTGTCTGAGGGTCAGGGAGGTCTGTTTAGAGGTCAGAGGGACTTGTCTTGGGTCTGAGGGACTGAGAATGTTGTCTGGGACTGGACTGAAAGGGTGACAGGGCAAAAGGAAGATGAACGGGAGACAGGGTCTGAGAAGGCTTTTCAGCCTCTCAGGGGAAGGACAGGGCAAGTGGTAGACAGTGGATAGGATAGGTAAATGAAATCAAATGAAACAATGAAATGAAATAGTGAAACTGCTTACCTCCTGCTTGTTGATTGAAGAATGAAGGAGCCTATTGTTGGAGCTGTGGAAGGCCTGTTGCAAGAAGAAATGACTGATGTAGAGTGCCTATACCTGCTGCTGTTGCTGTACGAGGTAGAAAAAAAGGAGAATACGAATGCCAAAGAGCGTCCAAAGAGTTCTATTCACGGGGGGGTAGAATGGTTGCAGAAAATTGTTTTGAAGGGTGCCGACACCGGCAGAACCACCGACGTCGGCCGAATAATGATCGACGTCAGTGAGGGCAGAATGGGCACAGAAGCTAAAATTAGCCTCTGTTTGTTCTTGCACGCTGTCGGGTCAAGGGGTCGTGGGAAAATAGTTGAGGAAGACATAAATGGACACGAGAGGAAGGATAAAGGGGAGATTTGGGCAATAAAAGCTAGGAGAGAGGTGGGGGGATCCAAGGAGGGGATCCAAGGTGGCAAGGGTGAGGTGGAAAGGGGCCAAATATTTAATTATTTTAATTTGATAAATGGAGGGGGCTAGGACAAGGGTTAGGATATGGGTCAACGGGGGACAAGGGGGGAGGACGAAAGATGACCAAGGTGCAGACACATTTTCAGTGTCTACATTTGCCCCTTTTTGTCTTGTTGGTTGTTCTTAGCGAACTGCAAGACAAAAATAGGAGTTGGTTGCCCCAGGTATGGGATGAGGTATTCCCCCCTCAAAGCGAGAGTCAGGAGAAGGGAACCTGAGATCAAGTGTTGATTTGACAGAGAGATGGATAGAGAGAGGGTGAGTGTGAACGTTGCAATAGTCGTGATTGTGCGTATACCACTTCACGGGATGGTCGAGTCAAATTATTGCAGGTCGAGGGTCGAAGAGTGCCAAAATTGAAATAATCAGGCCCCAGCTTTTGGTTGTAGCTGATCGGGTTATTCAATCTAAGTTAAAGATCCAATGGTCATCATGTCCCAGGTATCTTGGGCTCAAGAAGTGCTCTCGAAAACACAAAAATGTCACAAGTAGTGGGGATCAACCAGCTTGTGATCTTATACTTGTGGGGGTCAAAAATATGGGCTGCACACAATTTTGCTAACCATTCATGGGGTAGCATACATGCAAAAACAACCAAGGCAACATTGTCTTGGAAGTGGTCATGGTCAGAGGAGATAGGCATGATCTCCAATGGTCATGGGTTAAGACGGGTTGAGATAGATGATCGATCGAAATGTGCCCCATGAGGAGTCAGAAATGACTTCGACATTGGCAAGGCTGGTTAATTGGTCAAGGTGGATGGATGGACGAAAGGATGTGGCTGAGCTAACCTCAGAAGACTGAGTGCTGCCTACATAGCCCTTGTGGAAGGGCCTCAGGCCAATGTAGTTCTCCCAAAGAGGGAGGAAGAGGGTCGAAGTGATTGATTGGCTGTGGCTGAGGTCAAGTCATGGTTAGAAGAGGATAAGGTTTGTCCAGTATGTAGATGAACAAATGGGGGTGGTCGAGTTAACCCCAGAAGATAGTCATGTCATCTGAGCCCTGCCTACATAGCCCTAGTTGTTAGGTGGGCCTCAGACCGATATAGTTCAGATCAAGAGATAAAGCGGTTGATGATTGGTCTAGTCATGAGAATGGTCTAGCACGTCCATATGTCTGAGGGAACATGCTTGAAATGATGAGAAAAATTCAAGGTTTTTCACCCCTAGCAATTGCCCATATTAGGTGATGGACATATGCCAAAAATGAAATGAGTCTATTTATGCTTCAGTAAGTAATGGTTTATGCTGAACATAAATTGAGTGGTCTATAGTTTCCATGTGTATTGGTGTCCATAGAAACTAGTGTGAATAGGTTAAGGTGAGTGGTCAGAAAAGAGGGTTGAGTTGATTTGGTAAATGACAAATGATTGAATGTGACCAAAGTGTGAAAGAAGTGAAAGGCATAATCGCCCTTTCATTGACAAGGACTAGAATGACAGCATAGATAGGGGTTGTTAGAACTAAGAGCCCCATTCATGCATTACGTCGTTGACCAGAGGTTGTGTTAGAGTGGTAATCAAATCACTTTGACATTAAAGTGAGCTTGAAGTCCCTTAAGTAGGTGTTAGGATAGGAGAATAGGGTAACCCATTTAAGAACAGAGATAACCTTGCCCCCTTTTTATAGGAGACCCTAAGACAACTATAAGCCAAGTCCATGACCCATTTTTTTTCTTTTTTTTTTTGAGCAGACTGATCAATGCGGGAAGTCTGTGAAGAGATGTCATTTTTCTTGGTGGTCAGTTGTGAAGCTGATCGATGCGGGAAGCTTCTAATAAAGGTGTTGTTTGTAGCAAGAGTTAATCATAGCCATCCTTCAAGGGAGTGGTCTATATTTTTGCTTTATATATAAGGGCTTTTGAATAGCTATCCTTCGAGGGAGCAGTCTATTAGCTACAATAATGATAGTACATCTGTCTTTCGAGGGAACAGTCTACCTTTTGATTTTGATTTTGTGACCTTGGATATTTTGACATCTTGCCTTTTTTTTTTGACAGAAATGTGAGTCATGGACAAGACTACAGAAGGTCAAGGGCTCCCTTTTATTAGGACAAAGCATCCATACTTTATAAAAGGGTCATAGAGGATTTGTTAAGGGAAATAGGGTGAAAAGGGTTGAGGATTAAGAAGACATGGATTGCTCAAGGGATGAGCTCAAGTTAAATGTCAAGTGGATGAGTACTCGACTAACAGTAGAATGGTCACAGATGCAACGCATTAAGAGGCTCAACTTCTGGCCGTCCATCGAGAGAAGATAGATGATAAGTCCCTGACCCATACTTGTGCGTGATGATGAAAGGTCCAAGCCAATATGGGGAAAACTTGCCTCGTTTACTTTGCTCCATATTGCTCACATGCTGATTCTCTTTGAGGATGAGGTCTTCGATGTTGAAATCTCGTTCTTGCAGATTATTGTCATAGGCTCGCTTAATGCGATTTTGATAGGCATGGAGGTGATTGAGGGCAGTAAGACGACGCTCGTCAAGTAGCTCAAGTTGAGCTAAGTGATCTTGACGAAAGTCATCATTGGAGAGAATGTCATGCAGGGAGATGCAGAGAGATGGGATCTGTAATTCGAGAGGTAGGATAGCCTCTGTTCTATACACGAGAGAGAAAGGAGTAGCACCCATAGAGGTTTGGATGCTAGTGTGGTAGGCCCACAAAGCGAAGGGAATGTGAATGTGCCAATCCCTTCATGTGTCGTTGACCACCTTCATGAGAATTTTAGTCAAAATTTTGTTGGAAGCCTCAGCCTGCCCATTTGATTGTGGGTAGTAAGGTGAAGAGAAGCTAAGTTTAATGCCAAATGAGTCGCATAATTTTTGGACAGTCTTGTTTTTGAAGGACTTGCCGTTGTCGGTGATGATTTTGTGAGGAACATCGAAACGATAGATGATGTGGCTGCTGATGAAGTCGACAACTTTGTCAGCTTTTATGGAGATGAGAGGAATGGCTTCCACCCACTTGGTGAAATACTCAATGGCAGTGATGATGGATTGATGATGAAGAGACGAGTGAGGGTTAATCTCACCTATGAGATCTAAGCCCCACAGAGAAAAATGCCAAAAATCCTGAGCGACTTGTAAGGCATGGCTGGGGAGATGAAGCAGATTAGAGTGCTGCTGACACTTGATGTAACGCCGAACATAGTCGCTACAGTCTTGATGAAGGGTGGGCCAATAATAGCCCAGGCGAAGGATGCGCTTGGCAACCGAGTTCCCACTGAAGTGTCTACCACAAATCCTATCATGGACTTGCTTAATGGCTTGAGAAGCTTCAGTGGAGGTGAGACAGTGGAGAAGGAGGTCGTCGAAGCCTCACTTATAGAGAAGACCCCCTAGCATGGTATAGCGAGCCATGTGTTTGATGAAAGCTCACTGTGCATTGCTAGAGAGATTGGGAGGAGTGACAGAAAGAGATAAATAGTCCACAAGTTGCTTATACCAATGATCTCGTGGACTAGAATTTATGGTGGTGACATGATTGATTTTAGGAGAAATGTATGAAGGCAATGGCACATGATGCACCATGACAAAAAGTCTAGATGAAGATGATGAAGACAGAATATGCGAGGCAAGAGAAGCCATGGTGTCAGCAAACTTGTTCGTGGATCGAGGAATAGTCTGCAAGAGGTAATGGTAAAAATATGCTAGAAGAACGTCAGCACGGTTTTTGTACCTTTGCAAAATTTCATTTTTGCAGAGGTATGAACCATTGACTTGATTGATGATGAGCTGCGAGTCGCTGAAGATATTGATAGACTTGATGCTGAGAGAAAGGGCAGTCTGAAGTCCAAAAATTAAGGCCTCGTATTCGGCCATATTATTGGTACAATCAAAGTCGAGCTTGAAATATAGAGGCATGGGCTCACCTTCGAGTGGGATGAGAATGACACCCACACCCCCACCAAGTTGACATTTGGAGCCATCAAAGAACATGGTCATTTGGTAGACGGTGTCATCAGTGGAAAGCATGGCGATAGACTCGTCAGGGAACTCACACTACGAAGGTTGATTGTCGAGAAGAGGGGCCTCTGCCAGTTGGTCAGCGATGGTTTGCCCCTTGATAGATTTTTGTTGGATGAATTCAAGGTCAAACTCAACAAGCAGCATGAGCCACCAAGCCATATGTTGATTTTGATATGGCTTGGAGTGCATATACTTGAGAGGGTCGGTGTGAGTGATGATGAAGGTTTTATGGTTAAGAAGATAATGGTAGAGCTTGGTAGCGGCAAAGACTAATGCCAAATAGAGTTTCTTGGTATGGGTGTATCGAGTTTCATAGTCGACCAGTGTTTAGCTGAAATAGTAGATCGCTTGCTCACGGTGGTGCTCATCTTGGTGCGCGATCATGGCACCTAACGAATGGTTGGTGGTAGAGATATAAAGGTAGAAGGGGTGGTCATATTTAGGTGGAATGAGGAATGGTGGAGAGACCAGATAGCATTTAAGGGCTTCAAAATCCTCTTGACAGTCCTTATCCCATTTAAAGGTGACATCCTTCTTAAGGAGGTGATGAAAAGGTTGGCAGTGATCAGAAAGCTGCGAGATGAAATGGTGAATGGACTGGAGCTTCCCTTGTAGACTGCGAAGCTGCTTGAGATTGGTTAAGGGTGGCATCTCGAGGATAGCGCGAATCTTGGCGGGATCTATCTCGATGCCACAAAAAGAAATGATGAAGCCTAGGAGCTTGCCAGAGAGGACCCCAAAGACACATTTCTTGGGGTTAAGGTGGACATTGTATTGAAGAAGGCAAGAGAAGATGATCTTGAGAATGGTCAGATGGTCACGGTGAAACTTAGACTTGTCGAGCAGGTCATCCACATAGTCCTCCATGATTTTGTGGAGGAGATCATGGAAAATGTAGGTCATGGTGCGCTGATATGTGGCACCAGCGTTCTTCAAGCCGAAAGGCATGACCCGATAGCAGAAAGTCCCCCATGGGGTGATAAAGGTGGTCTTGTGCTGATCTTTTGGTGCAATCAAGATCTGATTGTATCCTGAAAACCCATCCATGAGAGATAGCATTTCATGGCCAGCCATGAGATCAACAAGCTGGTCAATGTTAGGAAGAGGAAAGTTGTCCTTGGTACAGGCTAGGTTGAGGTTGCGATAGTCTGTGCAGATCTGGATCCCCCCAGTCGCTTTGGTGACTGGGATGATGTTAGAGACCCACTGCGAATAATCGATGGGCTGGATGAAAGAGACAGAAAGAAGGTGCTGAAGCTCCTCTTTGACAAAGAGTGCAACGTGAGGATGCATCTTTCGAAGCCTTTGCTAGATAGGCTTAGCCTCTGGTTTGGTGACAATGTTATGGGTAGCAATGGTGGAGTCAATGCCATGCATGTCACTGTAAGTCCAGGCAAAGGCCTTGCTATGGTCAGAGAGGAACTTGGTATAGTCAAACTACTCCTGAGCGTCTAAAGATTGGCTAATCTTCAAGACGTGAGGAACATCGGAAGAAGGGAGGTTGATGTCAATGGTTGATTCATTTAACATAATCTGGGTCTCAGAAGGGAGGGAGCGCTGGATGAAAGAGTCATCGGCGCCCATGTAGGAAAGGATGGCATCATCGTCAATGCAGTGGACAGTGTGAATGGTCACCGACTCATCCTCTATCATGCTGGGATAAATGAGAGGGTAGGACCTAGACACCCCATTTAGCTGATAGGTTAGGGGTTCTAGGCGGATGGTGTTTATGGAAAAAAAACTAGGAGGGATGGAAACCACCGACTCTGTAGGTGAAGGAGGAGGAATGGGTGAGCCTGGAGGAGATTGGTCAATGGGTGGCTCAGGACAAAGGTCTGAAGGGGCCTAAGTGGGGTCGTGATATCCCAGGCCATACTGTTTCTTGGCATCATCATCATTGAGAGGCTCAATAGGTTGATGGGAGCCTTGCTCATAGCATTCGAAACCAAAACCCTTCCATGCACACCTGTAAAGATAAGTTTGTGCAAAGGCGGGGTTGCCAAGAAATGAGAAGTCTGATGTGAATGGTTGGGGTGAAGAGAGAGGGTTGCCATCAATAGGAGTTTGATTGAGCCCCCCATAGACAAGATTGGTTCAGAGGTGAGGAGGACCATAAGGCACGACCATCCCGATCCGATGGTTGTAACTGGGGCTGTGGTGAAGGCGTCCATACTCTTGTGGAGTTTGGAACGTGTCTAAGGCCAACAAGTGATATTCCCCCAGTGAAATTCGTTGGAAGATGTCTTCCATGGGGTCTTTAGTCGTTGCTTGCAGAGGAGGGGTAAGGGCGATTACCAGTTGCAAACTAGTCGAAGCTTCTGCAGATGGAGGCGGTGCCGAGGTTGATGGCTTAATAGGAATGAGGACGTCATTTGGATGGTAGGTTGTGTTACAAGTTTTGAAGGGTGATGGGTCAGTGGGAATGGGGTGGACTTGTTCGTCGTGCTCAAATTTCACACAACGATGAAGGGTGGAGGGGACATAGGCCATGACGCGGATCCAGGGTTGGCCCAGCAACATGTTGTATTGAAACTCTCATTCGATGATATAGAAGAGCTCTGAGACTGTGCGTGGACCAACGCGAATGTGAAGAATGACTGTGCCAATGGTCGTGGCAGTGGTGTCATTAAAGGAGGGTAAGATTGCATCAGTTTTAGAGACGCAATTCTTGGGAAGAGCCAACTGATCAAAGGCATGGGTGGAGATAATGTTGATGCTGGCACCTCCATTGATCATAACGTGTTTAATGCGTGTTTCATCAACATAGGTAGTGATGAAGAGGGCGGCATCCTGATCTTCTGTGTTGGATGTGGGAATCTCAGAATCACTGAATGTGATGGAGGCAACAGGAGATAAAGAATGGATGAGGGCAGCGAGTGGTTGGGGGTCCTCGGGTTGGAACTCCGCTACCTGCAAGGCTCTGATGAGGGCTTGACGATGCTGAGGCAAGGTTTGGATGAGGTCATAGAAGGACATCTTCATAGGCATCTGGTGAAGCTGTTTCAATATCGAGTCATGAATCGGCCCGAAAGAGGAAGAAGAAGAAGGATGAGATGCACCAAGGATAGAAATTTTAGGCTGGGCACTAGAGGTGGCTTGACGAAAGGGTAGGTCCAAAGAATGGCAGATTTTTCTTTTGCCTTGTCCTTTTACGACCTAGTGGTTATGTGGATAGCATTGATTTCAAAGATAAGAGGTGAAGAAGGGGTCATGGCCCGCTGGTGAGATGTTGATGTGGTTGAAGAGGTTGGATGGGAAGGTGTCGAGGGTCAATCAAGAGTGTCCTCAAGGAGAAGAGTGTCCTTCTCCATTTAGTGGTGAATGACGGCCTTGAGGGCACAGCAAGTCTCGGTATCGTGTCCTGGCGTATGATGGTATAAGCAAATCTTCATGTCATCAAACCAGGAGGGCTTAGACCTGAGAGGTTGGAAAGGCCAGATGGGTGGAAGGGTTATGCTAGAAGTCTGCAAGAGTCAGTGTAATATCAATGAGTATGAGCCCAATAAAGGGTCCATGCTAGTTGATATGTGTGAGGTAGGTGACCTTTTCTTAGGTGAAGCTAGAGGAGGTTTTCGTACCACCTTGTGGGTTGATGGTGCAGTGACAGGCATAGACGGCACTTTCTTCGTGAGAGGTACCACCTTTTTAGGAGAGGGTAGGCTGGAGGTAGGTAAAGGAAGCAAAGGAGGCAACTGGTTTTGATTAGAGGTCAGAGTGGGAAGGACTCTGGTCAGGTTCGAAGGATGGGGGCCCAAAATGGAAGGTAATGGTGACGGGGGAGGAGGCATTTGCTTCTATGGTCTGGCAGTCTTCTTCGACTTGGTTGGAAGACTACTATTGGTCGAGGTCTAGTCTAAGTCCACCTTCACTTGCGGGTGAGTGAGGGTAGAGACAGAGTGAATGCCAAGTGACTTGATAGGTTTAGATGGGGTAAATATGGGTTTTGGTTTTGATGGGGTCAGTTGAGGTTTAGAAGAGGGAATCTGGTCTTTGTTGAGAGTCTGAGGAGATTCTGCCTTGGGAGGATTGGCAGCATGAGACGAGAGGGCACGGGCATGCTGAAGAGCTTTAAGACGCTCCCACAATACCTGATGCGTCACTTTCCTTGAAGGGAGAAGTCCGATTTTCTCCACTAATCAGGAAAATGGCTGAGAAGATGTTGGACGAGATTTGGGTTCTTGAGAAGATGTTGACGGTTGCGGGGCCAAAGACGAGATGGGGGTAGCAGTCTCGGTCCCAAGGCATGGTGAAGTTGTGACAGGTTCGTCCTTGATTGGAGACGAAGGAGAGGTAGGTTCTTCCTTAGGTGGAGAAGAAACTAGAGAATGAGGCTCCTCGAGCAGGTAAAGGGCAGGGATGATGGTGCCCTCCACTTGTGGTCGAGGAGTAGGAAGGGTTGGGTCCTCCATAGGCAACAAGAAGGAGGATGGTGAGACCGATGGTGCTGGTAAGGTCGAAGCGTCCTCCAAAATGAGAGAGGTTAACGGAGAACTAACTGGGGAAGGAGGCTCGTCCACATGTGATGGACTGATAGATGGACTCACCTCTTGAGGTTGGTCGAGGATGAAGGGCGAGACCGTATTGACTGTTCGAATGTTGTGTTCATGAGTGTCGTCAATCAAGGTCTGGACATTGTTTTGAGTCAAGGGATGATTGGGGAATGGTTACTTGAAGATATCGATGCCCTGATTAGGGGGTGCATTGGGATTGTCTAGGGCAAGGTCACCCTTTTCAAGCATGTCTTGGATTATGTTTTTAAGGGTTTTACAGTTTCCCGTGTCATGTCCTTTAACATGGTGGTAGTTACAGAAGTCATTTTCCCAATACCACGCAGGGATGGCATGTGAGGGATCAAATTATGGAGGTGGTCGGATCTAGGGGAGATTGAGAACCCCCTGTTTAACAAGTTTTTCTAGCACAGACGCGTATGATTCTTTGAGAGGAGTATACTGTCATTGTACGTACCTCTGCTGGAATTGGCGGGTGGCACTCTGAGATGTGGATGGCTCAGGACGATTAGTTGAAGGCGAAGAGGATGAAGGTCTAACGACCACAGCGTTAGCTGAAGCTTTAGACTTAGGATTGGATGATGAAGGTTTAGAAGAAGAGGAGTCATTGGTCCTAGAGCTGGGATTCTTGCTCTACAACTTGACTTTATTCTCCTTGATGGCACACAATTCAAGCTTACAGGCCATCGTGAAGGCTTCATCGAAGGTGCAGAAGGTCTGAACCCTCAAGGTGGAAGAAATATGTTTGGCACAAGCTTGGGAGAAAAGTTCAATAAGTTTGGGCTGGGGTAAGGAAAAGGAGAGTTGATTGATGAGGCCTCTCCAGCAAGCAAGGAAGTCAGCTATGGATTCGTCCTCAAATTGGCAGATAGAATAGAGGTCTATGATTGAGACCTTCTTGGTGATGTTGATGGAGAAGTGATCAAGAAAGAGCTAGGCCAACTGTGTGAATGTGAAGAGGGAATGGCTGGCAAGGGTGCTGTACCAATCAAGTGCAACACCAAAGAGGGACATAAGAAACGTGCGTAAAAGCAACGCATCATCATGGGCAATAAGGTAATAGGCATGTTTGAATGCCCGTAAGTGTTGTTGTGGGTCTTCCTTGCTTTGAAAACAAGAAAACTTAGGAAGTTCCCACTGGCTGGGATATGGCCTGATCGAGACAGAAGGATGAATGGGCTCATTGCAAATTTTCTCGTATGAGAGAGCATTACGTGAGCCAGAAACGGAGGTCTCTAGGCTAGACATCTTGTCCATCAGCATTTTGATGATATCTACTGACGGATTGGCGGGTGGAGTGCCCCCTAGGTTGTAGGGCGCTTGGAAGAGGTTAGAGGAGGCATACGACGTAGTTGGTTGTGCCTATAAGGGCGCAACATAGGGATAACTAGTTGTAGGGATAGAAGAGAACACTAAGGGTGTTGGGTGGAAGGCATAGCTAGGCTCGATGTTGCCATGAAAGGTTGGATTGTGGTAACAAGGGCCAATGGATAGGTAGCCACCCTGGTGTTGATAGGGGCCAGGGTAGGCGGAATAGATACAACCAGATTTTGGAAAGGAGTGGAGAGCGGTTGAGTGGGCTGAGGTTGATAGGGGCCGAAACCCCAGTGGAAGTGGGCCCCAAGATGGAAGGAGAGGACACACTTAGAAGGTTGGTCAAAGGCTAGTCATTGGTCGAGGTGATAGCTTGGGTGTCTAAAGGTTAAACTACGGATGCTATCGATATGGCCGTAGTCGTAACAAGAGAGGTTGACATTTCATAAATCGGATTGCCCAAGGAGTCTCGCGTTCGGCTATGCACGAGATAGTGTTGCAAAGCTTTGACATTGAGGTCCAAGAATCATGCAAAATCTTGGTCCCCTTCTGGGACAATAGGAGTCTGGGGCAGGGTCGGGCGAGTAGGAGTTCTTTCAGTCTCTGGGTGGAACTCCATTATAGGACTGGTTATGGACGGAGTAGACGGAAGCGGTTGATGCCTCGCGTGGTTGACTAGAGCCTTGGCTTGACTACGATTCAGAACCATTCAAGGCAAGAAAGGTCATCCTCACAAGCTCAAACAAGCAGATAAGAACAGAAAAGATGAAGAGCACAAGCAAATCCTAAGCGTTAAATCCCTAGAAATTTATTAGGATCATGGTGGCTTATGCCTTAGAAATGTGTGTAGGAAGATTGGCTTTTGAGTCGGGTCCTAGAAGAGGTAGTCTATGGATGGTTTCAGGTTATGTTTAGGTGCTCAAGAAGTCTGGGTTAGGTTCCGTACATGGCCTAGTGCTAAGGAGCAAGCTCCCCTCACTTCACGAGCCCAGTGATAAGCTGGTCTCACTTAGCCAAAATATACTTTCCCTAGAGATTAGACTCTGCCAAAGAACAGAGTGGGCTTTCCCCTTGGTGATGAAATCCAAGTAGGATCGCCAGGACAGGTAAGGTATCCACTGGGGGATGAAATCCCAGTCGGGCCTTGTCTCAAGTAAGTTTGATGTTTAGATTTAGTGCAAGTGGTTTAGGTTGTGTAACATCAAGTGATCTACGATTAATTCAATATGCATTTTGTTAATTATTAAGTGTGGACTAAGAAATGCAAGCACAAGCAGAAATGGAATGCAAAGTGTTTTAAGCCCCAAGTCGAAATGTTAAGTTCGAATGAAAAACAAGTTGAGAAAGGGTTGAAGGATATGATTTTTGACTAGTCTAGAAATGCAAGAAAAGAAAAGAAAAGTTCTTTTTATTCCTTCTTATGATGTCATTTTAGAAAAGAAGAAAGAGGTGAAAAGGGAGGATCCTAATGCACCCTATATGAAAAGAAGGAAAGAAACCCAAGGAAGACCCTAGGGTCCCACCGGGCGTGCCAGAATGTTTCTACGCTAAATCGCTTTCTACATTCATAAGATAGAGAAATGAGAAACTTAAAGAAAATAGACGAGGGTTTGTACGTACCCAGATTGTAGACGTGCGCACCAGAATTCAGACATTGTGAGAACTCCTCTTTGGTTGTGGAGGAATGACACCTGAAAGAGAAAGACACTAAACACGAAAAACGTTAGATGACAAAAGGGTGGACTGCCAAGCAAGAGCTTGGTCCTAGAAGTGCAAAGGCTCCTTGGAGGATGTCAGTCCACTGTTAAAAATGGAATGTTGATCAGAAATAGAAAGTAATAAATGATGGAAAATAGAAAGAAAGAACTTAAGGCAAATGCATAATTGTTTAGAAGCTATCTGCCTTTGCACAGTCACTGACGTCGGTGGTATTGCCGACGTCGGTCAGAAAGGTCACCGATGTCGGTTAGACTGCCGATGTCGATAGGGGTACTGGCCGAGGTCAGTCAAGGCAGTAGTTAGGGATGGGTTGGGCCAGGTTTCAGGATTGTGGACAGGTTTTATAGACGCGCAGAATGAACTGTGGTCTTGTCTGAGGGTCAGGGAGGTCTGTTTAGAGGTCTGAGGGACTTGTCTTGGGTCTGAGGGACTGAGAATGTTGTCTGGGACTGGACTGAAAGGGTGATAGGGCAAAAGGAAGATGAATAGGAGACAGGGTCTGAGAAGGCTTTTCAGCCTCTCAGGGGAAGGACAGGGCAAGTGGTAGACAGTGGATAGGATAGGTAAATGAAATCAAATGAAACAATGAAATGAAACAGTGAAACTGCTTACCTCTTGCTTGTTGATTGAAAAATGAAGGAGCCTGTTGTTGGAGCTGTGGAAGGCCTGTTGCAAGAAGAAATGACTGATGTAGAGTGCCTGTACCTGCTGCTATTGCTGTACGAGGTGGAGAAAAAGGAGAATATGAATGCCAAAGAATGTCCAAAGAGTTCTGTTTGCATGGGGGCAGAATGGTTGCAGAAAACCATTTTGAAGGGTGCCGACGCCGACAGAACCGCCGACGTCGGCCGAATAATGATCGACGTCGGTGAGGGCAGAATGGGCACAGAGGCTAAAATTAGCCTCTGTCTGTTCTTGCACGCTGCCGGGTCAAGGGGTCGTGGGAAAACGGTCGAGGAAGACATAAATGGACGCGAGAGGAAGGATAAAGGGGAGATTTGGGAAATAAAAGCTAGGAGAGAGGTGGGGGGATCCAAGGAGGGGATCCAAGGTGGCAAGGGTGAGGTGGAAAGGGGCCAAATATTTAATTATTTTAATTTGGTAAATGGAGGGGCCTAGGACAAGGGTTAGGATATGGGTCAATGGGGGACAAGGGGGGAGGACGAAAGATGACCAAGGTGCAGACACATTTTCGGTGTCTACAGTTTACTCATATCAACCTATATCAGAGGAGGGAAAGATATGAGATGAAAATCTACAAGCTTATTAATTAAAGAAGTTAGAGACTTGGGTATTTATGTGAATATTCTCTTTAGTGTATTGGATAAGGCAAGATGATTAGGTTGTTATGAAAATGCATTAACAATTTTAGTTGTGTCCTTTTTAGGTTATGTAGGTTTTGCCTTATAGGTTGGTTTTATATGAAACTTAGTAGTGGATGTAGTCAGTGTGTTAGCTACATACTTAAGCTTGTTCAATTAGATAAGTTTCATTTAGAAATATCCAACAATAGGATATAAGTCATCAAATAATTTAAACTTTTTGAAAATAATGGACTCATGTAATGCAACAAGCAATTTTTTATTCAAGATGTCTTGACGTTATTTACTTACCATTTGGTTTGTCATTTTTGGCCAACATTGTCTTACATCTCAATACATACTCCTTGATAGGTTCATTGGTTCTTTGTTTGATTTTTGAAATTTGGGCATATGATATCTTTTTAGTAATGTTGATAGAGAAATGTGCTAAAATTTTATCTAAAAGAGGTTTGAATGCTTTTACAAATTGGATTGGTAAATCATAGAACCACCTTAGAGCATAGTCATTAAGGCTCCTTGGAAATAGTTTAGTCAAAATTTTATCATTCGAGGCATAATCAAGTCATGTCGCAGAGAAATATCAAAGATTTTGTTCAATACCACTATTTCCATCATAAAATGTTAACATACGTGCAACAAATCGAATTGGCAAGGGGTGTAAATATATTTCATGTGCAAGAGGGTTATGCAACACCTCTTGTGAATCAATAGCATTAGGTAACTTCCTTGAATTTTTCTCAATATTTTTAACCTTGGCTTGTAAACTTTTATAGTTTGGATAAGATCTTGCACATTTTGATCACTGAGGTTTGAAGTTTGTGAAGTCACCAAAGGATGTGTACCCACAGTTTGAGTTGATATAGGCATTGAAACTAATAACTGGGTTGAAGTGCCAATGCTTCCCATGGAGGACGTAACAATAGTAGGATTTTTTGGGGGGATCATTGGTTTAAACACATAACCCATGCCCCCCATTATATGCATGAAGTGATGATTTGCTCAAGGGGAGGGTTACAATAATATAGGGATGTCCCAAAGCCCTAATAACATGATCAATAGATGCACCTGGTTGTTCTTATATGCTTCTTCATTTTTTAGTTTCTAATATGGTTTATAAGATCTCATCAAGATCTTGAGGGTTTTGACAGTTTTACTTTTAAAACATAGAAAGATCTTGTACTTGCTCTTCATCTATTTTCTCATGTTCATTGCTTACATTAGATTCATTATTGTTATGATCAAAATCATCTTATATGATAAATTCTTCAGTATGTGGTGAAGTTTTATTATTGGCACTTTCATTAGGCATACCATTGTATATTTCATTGATTTGAGCCTTATGTGTAAAATGAGTAAGATCCAAGTGTTTGATAGAAACAAAAACTAATGTAGGGATACACCTAGGTTGCATATAAATAATAGAATAAATCTATAAAAAAATAGAAATAAAAAACCTATAGAATTTTAATACCATAGGGAAAGCTAGGGTTTACATAAATAAACACAGAGGTCAGGTTCACCAAATATTTAACCCTAAATTTAGATGTGTGGTTATCTAGTGTTAAGGGGTATTATATTAGCTTTTACACAAAGATGGTGAAATAACCTAATGAGAAGACCAATTAAATAAAAAACTTAGACAAATATTATTTTAAATTTATACAACTAAGATTTGTTGAAAATAATACAGTACAACTATTAATAGATATCGTAATAAATAGGGAACAATAATACTTAGCACATTTACTGTGCTCATACAGGTCTAATTTGGAATAGGCTAACAGTGGACTGGAAAGTGATCCTAGAATAGTAAACATATTCTATAAATATTCTTTATGTGGCCTCAGAACACTTGTATCATATTTGGATAGTTTCATTGATGTAGGTGTCTAACCCTATCACATGTGTCTGGTATAGAATATTGACTAGATCAAGATGCATCCAACTAGATCTTTACAGGTTTTCTATCACATTTCCTATGATATATTCACATCACATGCATAGGTTGTCACATTTTTTCAAATGATCAAATCCCAAATTCTTCACCCTTAGAGTGATTGTGATAAAAATGGGTTAATGGACTCATGGTGTAAAACTTTTACAAGGGGCCCTATATCAATCGGTGTTACTTACATATCCAATACTCTAAAAAGAGTCTCAGACTCATGTAGTTCTCTCCTAGATGTTGGATTGTGTGTGCACAATATATAATGTCTAATAATCAAAGACATGTACTAACCTAAATTTTAACTTGGCAAATATGGATCATGAATTTCTCTTCAAATGATTCAAACCTATGGGAATATTGATCCTATGACTAATATAAGAATAGGGATGAATAGGGTAGGTTTTCTCACTTGAATTCTTGATTGAGTGTTTCTTGGTAAATTACCTTATGATTTCTTGACATTTGTTAAGTGATTAATGAATGAGGGTTAATATTGTATATATACCAATCTATTTTATAAACATATTACATTAAAACACTTAAGATGACCTTTAGGATATGTTTAATTTATGAATTAGATGATTTTTAGGCACTAGACACTTTGTAAAAAAAGTGGACACTTGCATCGACACAAGTGTCTGTATGGGATGCAAGTGTTCAGGAAGCTATAAAAATAGGTATAGGTCCAAAATTGACAGGGGAGGATAATAATAAGGTTTAGATATTTTTACATAATATAGAAGGCCTTGTCATCAGAATAATAATGCTTGGATTAATAGATAATAAATTTAGGCACAAAGAGATAGTGAACGCAAGCCTTTTGATAACAGGAAGGTCTATAATAGAGATGTATATCCATGATACGTATACAAGATTAAAGTACTACATAAATCAAATTTTAGTATCTATAGTGAGGAATAATGATTGTCCTAATCCATCTCCACCTACATGTCCTCATAGAGAGCCATCACCAAATAGTAAGGAGGATAAATAATTGCATCAACAATTTTTTATGGACAAATATACAACATATTTTTTTTACATCATGAATAGGACTATTCACATAGATGTATATTAATATGTACTAAATTTATTAATTTGTAAGTAGTCAAATATTAACCATTTTTTTAATGTAGGGCATGCAAGGCCAAATTAAGCATTTTAATGAAGAAGGCAACATAAGACTATTTTTATGTCTTCTATGCCATCATCCAAAAAAATTAAAAAACATAGCTCATAAATGAAACTAAGGATGCATATGATAACCTACTAGATGAGGGTAATTTTTTAAATAAAAATAATTTGAAAATTTATGTAATTTTTTACTATGTTACACTTTGCATTTTAACTTCTTTTTATACAATACAGTCATCGTAGAATCGTAGGAAAGGGATTCTTTATGACGAAGGACAACCTAAATAATAGACTAAAGGAGAATTTTTTAGGATTGAAGTGGAAAATTAATGAGAAGAAAATTTTGTTTGTGACAGTTATTTTTAAAAAAAATGTTGTATCTTATAAAATTTTACGTCTTTAATTTTTTTTGAAAATGTTGTACTAACCAGTTTTTTACTTATAATAATTTGCATACCCTCTTTCATAACCCTAAGCTTTGGGCGAGGCTTTATGAGTATTGGGATTGTTGTGACCTTCAAGGTGAAGCAATCTAGTATCAACTAGTTGCACAAATTTGAATTGAGTATGAGATAGATGTCACCAATCTTGCAAGACCTATGGGACTTTGAAGGAGCATGCACCCAATTCGTAAATATGTGAGTTTTAACTATTTACCGCCACTAAATGTTCTAGTTTAAAAAAAAAATTGAAATGCCATTAATTATTATATTTCTATTTTCTAACAGGGGGGGGGGGGGGGGGGTTATGAAGAGTTGCTCAAACCTTGGCACAAGAAGCAAATTCATACTTATAGATGTGTTTCTCTATAAAATGAAATGACAACAAATACAAATCAAAATAAGTAAACTCTTTAAATTGGTTACATAATATATTTATAGAATATATTATCTATTAGTTTGTGTTTTATGATTTTATTTTATGATATTTTTAATACTCATTTCATTGTATTTTATATAGAGGAAGCACCAAATCCACCCAAATTCAGAGTGGAAGAGAGTTTCTAATTATCCATGGAATGATCAAGAATGTTTTGAGAGATGTGTGTGGGTCCCAACCAAATTCAAGAAGTTGGAGTGTTGAAATTAGGGTCAATTGGTGAGATGTTTATAGGAGTGTCAATCATGATTAAACTATATAACTATTTTTTATTATATTATTATATAACATTCATTTTTTATTGTATTATTTTATGATCGTGTTTAATATACTATCATATAGTTAAATGCTTAATTTATGTTTACATTCAAATTTTTTTAAAGCACCATAATTAAACTTTATTCATTTTTATATATAATGTCACAACTAATATTAATATTATAATTATATTAATTATATATATAATAATTATGATTATATAATAAAATAATATTATTTTATAATTGATAATATTAAAAAATCTTAATTATTGAAAAATTATTATTTTTATAATAAAATTTCAAAAATTAAATTCCCAAAAAAATCAATTTTAAATCAACTTAATACCACATTAAGAATTAAACACAATTTCGTAGACCTAGTATCACCTTTACATCAGATCTAATGGCACGCTTAAAATTACTTTTAATAATGAATTTAAAGTCCAAAAGAGGGAAGTCCACCCCTATTCACACTACCATAAAAAATAAAAAAAATAAACATTTTATTGGACTATGTCAATAAAAGCATCAGTAAACATAGAATCATATTATGCTCTGCAACAAGATTTGGTACTCATACAAAATTACATTAACATACAAAATTTAGCGTTATTAAAGTACAAAATGTGGCTGCCCCTCTAACACATGGTTTTGATACCACTCCTAATGCTTTACATATTGTTATGCCATAAGTGGAACCTTGAATCTTTTAGATATTTCCCGACACATCAAATTCTTATTTGTTTACTATTGAGAAAATTCAATAATAATTTTAAAATATTAAAAAATTAGTATCATCTATCACATTTATAAATATTAAAATAATTACAAATTTTTGATATATAAATATAAATAAAATTTTATTTATAAAATTAATAAATATGTTAATATCTAATCACACCAAAACTTTATTTTTTAAATATAAATTTAAAACATAAAATAAATTTTAATACAATTATTTTACTTTTAAAAATAAATTTATAATATAATAAATTAATAATATAATAAATTAATATATATTTATAAATAATAATGTATAAATAATTTATCATAAAAAAAAATTACACTTATATTCTTTTTGTGTCAATCAATGTGATTAACTTAAAATATTGTAATTTTTTAACTTCTTGTAATAAAGGGTTAACATATATTATCATGTTCAAAGTATTCATCCAAAAAAAACTATGTAAAATACGGTAATTAATTATTATTACAAATAATTATCTATTATTGTTACTAATCAACTAACATCATAAGATGAAGTGTGACTTACAAATTAATTAAATAATTAATTGACTTGTTTATTTATTTATGAAAAAATTAAGTTTAAAAGTTGTTTCCAAAATTACCACATTTCATGAGGGTCTATTTTATTATTTTATTATCCTTTTTACGACGGAAAAAAAATTAACATTAATAAATATAACTAAAGTGTACTAACACGAAGGTCTCCTCTAATTATATTTTCTTTCACTACTTTAAATGTATGAAAACAAATGATCACTTTTATGAGATCAAATATAAGCAAATAAAATAATATTAGATCTAGGTTATAATGTACATTTGGTAGGGCTACCATCCGATGGCTATCAAGAGAAAATTATTTATTATATTTTTAAATAAGCTTCACTCCTACAGAGTTTTCAACTAAAGAAAATTTATTTTGTTATATTCACCATAAAGGCAACAAATATCATTTCATAAAAGCATAAAAGAAGGGTCAACAATTTTTCAACGCACAAATTAATCACAATAGGTTTATTTAATTATTATAGTAGTGATCCATCAAAAGAGTCATAAACTAACATGAGAACTAACGATGTAACAACCCTAACCTAGCTTATTATGTAGGACATGATGCTCCCACATCTTAGGCAGTCTACATATCTACTCCTCAAAATCATGGTTTGATGTAGTTCTACACTTGAACTTGTAAAGAGTCTCTTCCACGAGACTTCATTATCGAAAGGGGGTTGACGATCTAAACTAAAACAAGGAAAAATGGACTATCGTTACATAAACAAGTTTCTATAAGCTTTAGACATGAACACCCAAAATAAAGACTACTACTCTAAATTAAATTTTAACATAAGACGCTTCAACATCCTAAATTCATTGTGCTAACACAAAAGCTTTTTTTCTGCAAGAGTACATTTGAGTGTCCATAGAAATAATAAGAGAACCTATATTCCTTTATCCTAGTTAATTAAGAAGTCCTAACAACATTCAATTTCACATTACTCTGAGTAACTCTAAATCTCAAGAGTATATTCATTAACGACCAAGACATAATTGTTAGGTTGTGGAGCTAAAAGCTTCAACCTTTGCAAACTAGGAACTGAAGGTTGCTGAGTTCTACAGGAACCGGCGTCGGCAGAATGACCGACGTCGGCAGGATCCAGTGCAGAAGGCAACCGGCGACGGCAGGAAGTCGGCCGACATCGGCAGAACCAGACCAGCAGGGACCGACGTCGGTCGCCTGTGTGTTCCCGAAGTGTTTGTTTCACGGACAGTTAGTTAAGTGAACTATGAGTTTGCATGTCAAGACCAGCCAGAGTCTTGGGCTGCGAGGATAATTGTCTAAATTGAGAGTCCTAGTTATTGTTTGAGTTAAGGATCTATTTATAGACCCATTGGCATGTATTGTTTAAGGCATGAGATAGAAAGGAAGAGTTCCTTCTAGTTGTAAGATCTATGAGTTGCAGGTTGTTGCAAGCTCATTGTGTGATCTACATGTAAGCTTGGTCTTTGAATTGCAGGTTGCAGGTTCATGAGAGATCAGCTTGAAGTGCTATAGAGTGCTTGATGTACCGGCAGGGTTATTACTGACTGGTTGGTGAGGTGAACACCAATTCTGTGTGTGAGTTGGTTGTTGGGACCGTTTTTGTGTAGGAGAGTGTGTGTGAGAAGAATTACTGTACACTTGAGGTGTGGCGAATCTCTGTAAGGTGAAAGAGTGTGGCGGCTCTTTGATGTATTCTTTTCTGTTAGTGTTAATACAAGATAGTGTATTGTCTCTCATATTCTGTGCTATTGGTGAATTCTAGTTACTTGTGTTTCTGGTTATTTCCGCATATTCAATTGCTTATATATTTGGTAATCATACTGTGCTCTATCTGAGGAGCAAGATCCTAACCAGTGGAGTCAGAGCATGTTTGTTGTTCTCTTGATTTCCTGACAATAATAAGATAAAGCCATGTTTTTAAGTTCATTAAAGTAGCAAAACAACTTGGAGCACTATATAGATAAACAATTATAGCCACATAATTAGTCATCCTTACATATTACAAGGTTACTAAATATAAAATAACACTTAATGCACAAAAAAATATATCATAAATTTAGTGACAAGTGCCCACACTAAGGAGAATGCCCTAAAGGTTATTAGTTAATATTCGCACTCACTTCCTAAGCTACCTACATATTTGTTACGACCACATTCATATGAAGAATCAAGGCTAGTTATAGTTCAATAATTTCCAAAATGAGTGTTAGTACTATGAAGGCAACCAGTCTTCACCACTTACCTTATAATTCATGCTCTCACAATTACCCTTGTAGGTGCCTCAGCGGCCATTAACTCCATTCCATGTGAAATTAGATACTACCAAGGTTAAATATGAGACACCCTTGTATGCAAAAGAATGTTCATTAGACTACCTAAATCAAACACATGATTAATAAGAGTTTACCTGACTCTACTACTAATTGATAGCCTATTCAGAGCTAACTAGAAGCAACTAAACCAATATCAAATTGAGATAAGTTTAAAATACTTAATTTAGTATAGGGTTTTAAAAGTATTTTTTAGACTGGTAAAAGTGTAGAACAGTGACCAACTAGTTTAATTTCGATCTAACATCACAATTTGCATAACAACAATCAAAACACTAATCTTAGTACTATTATTCCAAGGTAGGGAAAAGCTAAATAAACAATATCTAATTAATTATATAGAAAACTTATTAAATTAATTAAATAATTATACCTTACTTTTAATATTATTACAACATAAATAAGTCACGTATACATTTTATTTAGGAAGGAAAACATTAAAATAGTCACGGTAGAAAACAATGGTTTTAAAACAATATTTTCACTTTAATTTCAAGTTGATAAATTAGGTTTAGAAACACACTTAAATTAATTTACAGAAGAAGCAATAAATTATTCTGATATACACACTTTCTAAGCTAGAAAGAATACGATTTCAGCAATAGATAATTTTTATGTAAGATTAAATAAAAAATTAACTTATCATTTTGAAAAACTTTTAACAAGCTAAAAAAATGTTTTAGCAAATTTCACTCGTGAAATTGATTTGGATTTACGATTCTGAATAATAAAATTATTTATTTATTGAAATGATAAATTCTATCCATTTAAAATATATTTGATAAATTTTATTTTTAAATGTTTAGTCTATCTACAATACAAATTGACTTTAACGATATATTAAAGTACCAATAATTTACTAGAGAAAAAGACTTCCAAGAACAACTCATTTTAATAAAAATTGTTGATAATAAAAAATATCTAAATGTTGATAGGATATTTCTCATCCATTTTCATAATAGTTTTAGTTCTAGATTTAGATAATTTTGATAAAAGATATTTATTTTCATTCAATTCCAAATGGGTTTGCTCTTTTTTTTTTTTTTTTTTAAACATTAAAAACTTTAATTGTTTAGTTGAGACTAAGTTTAAAGTTTTCTACTTTAATAGGTTTAGATTAGACATGGAATCTATTTCTTAAAACCAAAAGGGTTTATGGTAAAAGGATTTGTTTAAGTTGAATACTTGACTCTACGACAATATTTTTCATTTATTCAAAAATACCATATGGATCCTACTTAAGTCTTGAAGTTGACATTTAGATTTGCTTTCAAGCTTAGTTTATACATAGATGATTATACATTTATGTGATTAGACTTTAATTATAGTATAGTTAAGTTATTCAAGACATTTTCCAAAAGTAGTTATTTAAATAAAGTTTTTAGAGGAAAGTTAAGAGGATTTCAAGAATCATCAAATCAAATTTAAAAATCAAGTTTAGAAGTCGAGTAAATGGCTTTAACCGACAAATTTATTAAGTTTGTATCATTACATTGTGACCTTAATGCAATGGTCAATTAATTTGCACTTCTCATTTTATTACGTTGAAAAGTCTTAATTACTTCTTCATTTTATTTATAAGTTTAAATTTTGTGTTAGAATATATATAATTTGTTAAAATGTTTTTTATCCATTTTTGAATATTTATAAGAACATGCTCTTTAATTTCAGGTAATAGAGCAAATTTATGTATGTGTGTATGTGTATGTTCTCTCTCTCTCTCTCTCTCTCTCTCTCTCTATATATATATATATATATATATATTATATATATGAATAAAACCGAAGTAAAAAAAATAGAAGGAAATTGATTTTATTACAGTGGGTGGGGGGCATCATGTCCCACCCATGGCACCATAGGATGGATTGTCACCACCCTTAAGGGGGTATCGCCCCTGCCTGCCCTTAGGATTGCAATTTTCTGACCTAAGCCGACTTTCCCTTTAGAGCAGGGATTGACCAAGCCTCTCAATTGGCCCTCTAAGGTGATTTTTATATTTATATTTGTTTATTTATTTTTATTTTTATAAATTGTTTGTGTTTGAATGTGCGTTTTTGCCATAAAAATATAAAATAAGGATATTGTGAGATATATACACATATTGAGTTTTTTTTGAATATATATATTTCTATAATAAATATTTTAGACAAACACTGCATATATATATTCAATGCATGGAGTAAGAAGAAGCCAATACAACAAGTTATCTTTGAAAGGAAGGAAATCCACTTAAAATTAGGAGGAGATATTGAGAGATCGCAAACAAACTATTTATATATCTTTTTTTTATTTTACAAACAAAACTAAAGTAAAGAATCCTATCTCCTCTCCACCACTTGTTGAATCAAGTTCCAAGCTTCAACACTCCTACCAAAATATCTCCACAACAATCTCTCAACTTCCTTCCTTCAACAAGCTCCCAATAATAGATGGTCAACCCTAAAATGAACCAATGGTAGAGAATTAAATAAAATTTTCTTCCATAAAACTCTACCAAATATAATTAATGGCTGGAGTACCTTCCTTACAAAAATATTTATTTCTTATTATATACCTATATTTTTCTTTATAATGTTTATGTGAATTCACTTGTACGAATAAACCTACTCTTACACTTTTCCTACAAAATCATTAAATTCCCTTATAAAGCCCATACTTATAACATTCTTATTTAATTCTCTTACATATACTTTTTACATTCTTAAAACCATATTATTTATCCACTCATCAAAATTGTTACACTAACGCGTAACTTTATTAATTAAAAATGTAACAAAATTGTTGTCTATCGCTCAAATTATCGTATTTCTTTAAAGATATACAATTTCCGTATATTTACAATACAATTTTATTTGTAGTGTCACACTATTATTGCTGTGTCTCCATCAAATATAGATGGTTGGTTGTGCTAATTTCAATCATAAATTTTTCTTTTCTTTTCTTTGTTGAATAACTAATAAGGTATTCGTCGATCTTCCATTTATAGTTTCGAACAATGTTGACAAAGCAGTAAAACCTTGGAGAAATCATGGAGTGTAAAACTTCACCAACGCGGATTGCAAATTTTGATAATTTAAGTTAGTATTTTAAAATATTGTCCATTGGGATCCAATGATATCATTATCTTTTTCACATCAATGATAGAGAGCCTCGCCACATTATTAGTAGAAATATCGATGATTATGAACAAAGTTTTTAGATTCTTGTGGGATACATTGTATATTAGAAAATGTATATTTTATGTAATTATTATGATTCTGAGTTCATTAAATTTAGAGTGGATTGGTTAAGAGGTTTGGTTATGTTTAGTTCTATCCAAGTTTAAATTTTAAAGAGTGTATTAGATTGGTGGTAGTCATTGGAAATGTTCGGAAAGTTAAAGTTGTTAGTGATGTTGGTGTTGTTGGCGATAGCATCCCGTCAGGTGATGTTAGTGAGGCCGGTAGTGGCAGTTGGTAATTATTATTTAAGAGATTTGGGCTTCCTGTATGTATTTCAGATTGACTCGTATCAAAAAAAAATTATAGCAACCCTGAGCTCACCGAACTGACTTACGCAACAAGCCTTCTTACTACCTAGATTGACCCTCAACTTGGACAAATTTTATAATCATTTAGTACTTTTTCATTGCATTAGTAAACAAAATCATGCCACGTAATACAACTTATGGTGACACTCGCTTCATATTACATTTACATATGCGAGATAGGGAGATAAAATATTGTGCGTGGACATCAGAGTGTTACATCTCGATTTCACCCTATGATTTATAACCTTTGAATTCGTAGATTAAAAATGGTTATTAACTGATTTTTATTACTTTGATTTGAGTTTTATGATATGAACTGTTATGAACAGTGATATTGTTGATTAGTATACATGATGTGATAGCTATATTTTATTATTTTGTACATTGTGGATGTATACTTGTTAGTTTTGCGTAATTGGTTTATATATTTATGATGACTCAGACTAACTACCTACTTGTTACGAGGTGGATGTATGATTGGTCCTACCCTGAGATCATGACGAGAGAAAGCATCACCGAAGAGGATGGTGCAGATGGGACGATTGGGGGATGACAGAGGGGACTGTTAGTAACTCAAACTCACACACCACCATAGATTGACTTGTTAACTCCTTATATTGATCTGGTTTGCTAGTATTATGCTTGTGAATGCTTGAGTAGTTTGCATTCATCATGTTTCAAGTTGTGCATTAAAAAGGAATCATTTCATTATTTTATAGTATTAAAATAGATTCTACTTGGTTGATGTGATCATTGTGTTTGTATATGCTATTCTCGGTGTTCAAGTAAAACATGTTATTTAATGCATCTTTAAAATGGTAATCGAAGATAGTAATCAATGATGTGGTTGACTCATCAAATAAATTAATGAAAATAGCGTAGACTCTTTGAATGTAGACTTGACACTTATTGTTTATTAGTGTTTGACATATTACTTATGCTAAACACCTAAGTGAAATATCCTAATTAAACACTAGGATGAACCTATTCATTAAATGACTTATCTAGTATTAAACAAGGTTGACTTTATTACATGACATGATTAATTGGTTGCATGTATTCTTCAAATGGTTTGGTTTTTGAAAGGGATAATTTTGAGGCTTCGAAGAAAAGGTTAAGTTTAACTTGTTATGACTTGTGTAATCCTTGAGTATAAGGTTCGAGCTAAATTAGGGATTGCATGAATAAGATATATCACTGTGGAACTTGACTTACAACTCGGTTTAATTTAAGTTCCACCATTACTGGCATGCAATAATTTGAAAGGTGAATGGAAGGAAAAAGGGGTTTTAAGAAGGAAGTGGAGGAGGCTTTGAGGGATAGGAAGGAGAGCAGAAGATTTAGAGGAAATAAAGAGGATATCAAGCTAAGGAGAAGGATCGTTTTCAGCATAGAGCAAATTGTTTCAGGTTGGTATTGTATTGAAATTGCTTGTGTAATTGACCACCGAATGAAATATGTTTGTGGGTTTTTATGTTTTAATTTTGTATAGAACAAAACCTGTAGGGTTCGGATGGAGGGACCCATGGATGGCTCGGCATCCACAGACCCCTGTATTCAACCCTGAAAATGAGCAAAATTATACTTGGTAGTTGGAGTGGGAGATTTATTATTTTGTTTGAATGGGTAATGAATAGGTTGTAAATTGAGAGAGATTTTATAAAAAGATGGATCTAGGTTTTTATTTACAAGGTTTGTATATAAAAAAGGGGTTTAGGTGGAGAGTTATGTAAATGGCTCAGCGATCCACAAACCCCTACACCCAAACCCACCTATACCCAAAGTAAACCCAATTCTGTAAATCCTTACCTTGAGCTATGCACAACGATGAACATACAATTAAATCCTTTCAATCCAATAATTTGTGATAGGATACAGAGATATTTCAACGGGTCTGGAAGTTCATTTTTTATTGAGATTAGTTTGAACTATTTACATTATGTTGAATTATGTTCAAACAGAATCAAGGGTCGACTATATTTTTATTGTTAAAGAATAAATATTGAGAATTTTATTAAAATAGTAGTGTGTGTGCATATATATACAGAAAGATAAATGTTCATTATGAAAACATAGAGGTAGTTATATATAAATATTCATGTGTGTGTGTGTGTGTGTGTGTGAGGTATGAAACATTACAAAACTGTAGTTTAAGAGTGACAGATATATGTATGTGTGTGTGTGTGTGGGGGGGGGGGGGGGGGGGGGGGGTGGGGAGGGGGGTGTGAAACATTAAAAAACTATAGTTTAACAGTGAACACACACACACACACACACACACACACACACACACATATAGAAGTGGACATATATAATTATATATACTTTGGAAAACATTATTTGTTTTAACATAAGGATTTAGTCATGCAAATTTTATCATGCATAAATGAGACATGTAGCTTGTAACATTTCAATTATAATGGAAATAATTCATTAGGTCATTGTATAGTTGAATAACTGTGTAAATTGGACTTTCATAACGAATAAGGGTTTTCAATGGGCTAGATGAACAAGAATTCAGTTGGTTGTCTATATTTAATGATTTGATTTATAAACCTGAATCAATTTGATAATCTTACTTGATATAAACTATAGTGTCAATATGGAAAGACGATGTGAAAGGAGTTTAACTTGGTAACCTAGTTTATTCCTCGGAGAATATATATATTACTAGTAAAGTTTATTTGGGAAAAACTAGTTATCACAACTCAATATTTATTCTAGGAATTAAATTATAAGGGATATAAAAAATAGGATTGTGTATCATACAAATATGAACACTGTATTCAGTTATTGAGACATGAGGCAATGATTGCTTTAGGAATGAAACTACTTCTCTAAGCATTATAAATAATAAATATTAAATAATAAAATAAACTTAAAAGAATTAACATCAAAATTATAAATATAAAATAATCATGAGAGCATAAAATAATATCAAAACTATATCAGAGCGGAAAATCTAAGGGAATTGAAATAGATTCCGTTATATGCCAAGGTATGATATGTTCTAAGATAGACAAAAAGGTATTTAAAAATATTTGAAACTTACTCATTAATCTTAAGAATGTGGCCACAATAATATGAAACATTGTGGAGCGCCATTTTCCAATCCGTAAGCTTTTGTGAAGTGTATCTGCCCTTGGCTTCGTGTACGGAAAATGCATTAGCATAGATTCCTTTTCCTTCAGCCGCCCATTGGAGATCAGAGGGCTCAACGTTGTAGAAGACGGGAATAATTTTTGTTCCAGTTTTAAGCATAAATGACAGCTCTGCCAAACACCAAGGAGATTGGGCATAATTTGGGGAAAAAATGATTATATGAAGAGAAGAACAATCCATGGCATCTTGTAGTCGAGTTGGTATGAAATCGCCCAGTTCCAGCTCTTCTCTATCCAGAAAAACTCGGACTCTGAGGCGATCAAGGGCGTCATATATAGCAGAGGCTAGCGTGTGTTTGACGTCACTACCACAATGACTGATGAATACATTGCAAGGCGGCTTCTTTGTTAGTGTTGAAGATGAAGCAGATGCAGATGGCGGTGCAATTTCCTCAAAAGCATTTGTCATCTCAATCTCTATTGCCATCGAATTGTATTGAAGATAAACTGAAAGAAACAAGAAAAATGAATGGAGGCGGGCTTCGTTTGATGCAGATCAGGTGCTGCTCCAATGGCAAAGGCTAAATCGTGGCATATCCAGAAATAAATAAGAAATTAAGGACATAAAGTGTGTATAGAGAATATCCTTTTTAGTTTCTTGAAATGTACCCACCAGGGCTTTACGTAGAATGTTGTGTGAAGATTGTAATCAATTGTGCAAATATGCATTTACGCTGTGGTAACTTAGTAAGAGCAGTTCTTGAGCTTACTTGTTTAATATAAGATGAAATCTTATATAGATTTGATGGTGTTATTGGAACCAAATAAAATTGTGATTGAACAGTATTTATGGTCCTTTTGTTTAGTATACTTGGATGGTATAAACTAGTTGGTCTACGCTTTAAATATTTGTTATAAATAAGTAATTAAGGACTTTTTATTATCATACTCGGTTGGTATGATCTTGTCAAAACTATTCTTATTTATATCTGATATTGTATGTATGTAATTATGGTCTTTTGTTTAGCATATCCAGATGATATGATTGTGTATGGAGCATATATTTGTTATATACATAACAATAGAATGCTTGTAGATTTATTACATGCATTTGATGAATAAAATGTAAAGTTAAGATTATTTCCATATTTAATATATTCATATTTCAGATATTAGGAGTAATTTAAATGAATATTTTAAGTTTAGTACTATGTTATGTTATATATATTATGCGTCTCACATTGATGATACTAAACAAGTAGTGAGACAGACTTCACTAGCCAAGTTAGCATCACCAATGCTAGATAAGGATAATCTGATCAAGTGGTGTGTTATGAAATTGACCGATCTTGGTGATCATATGTTATTTAAAAAAATTGACCAAAGTAATGTTAGATTGACATTGTCATTTCATATGTTTGATTTGCATGTTATGCAATATTATGTTAAAATTTTATTTTATTTAAGATATACGTCATGTAGTAGAAATATTACAACACATGGGGTACTAGCACTTATATATTTTTATAAATAGCTTATTTATACTGTTATTCGAAGTATCCGATTAAATCCATGATTGTTAAATTAACCAGCATGTTACTTAAGACATTCAAAAAATTATGGTCCTTGTTTAAAAGCATACACGAATGGTATGATCTTTGTAAATATTGTGTTTTATTATACAATGTTATATATGTAATAATAACATGTTTTGGATTCTTTATATGCATTTGATAGACAAAATATAAGATTATTGGTTCATGTTTGAGTAGGATACTCACGTACAATTATCTATGATAGTATGGAATGTCATAGAGTTCTATAGTAGGAAAGTATGTTATACTCGGATGATAAATATTGTATATGTTATGTCTAGACCCACACCTAAGTAAATGTATGTGTGTTGGTTGTTACTTTGAATAGTATGTTTAATGATAGTTAGTAAGATATCATGTATGTGTGCATACCATCTTGAGAGTGCAAATGAATGTTAGTTTATATTTGTATGTGTTTGTATGACTTGTTTTGTTATATGTGTGTGTGTGTGTGTGTGTGTGTGTGTGTGTGTGTGTGTGTGTGTGTGTGTGTGTGTGTGTGTGTGTGTGATTCCATGTATTTATGACTACTTTGTATGATTGATTATGGAGAAACTAGTAGTTATGTTTTAGAACACTAAACTATGATAATATGGGATATCATGTGGTGTAGTCATATTGATATTATTGTAGTAGTTTGGAAACTGCAGTTTAATATGAATTTTATCCAAGTGATATAAACTGTAGGTATTATTTCTAGTATGAGATAGATAATAGTGTAAGATTTATTCATGTGTTGATGGAATAAATGTACACTTTGTTTACTCATATGTTTAGTATGTGATGTGATATGATTGCTAGGAGGATGTAATTAGTATGAAACTTGTGGTTAAATAATGTATAGTGAGACAGTATCTTTTGGTGTGTATGATTTATATGTTAGTATGATATCTTGCAATAGAATGAGTTTTCTATGATACACTACATGTTCAATTTTATAAATCATACACACTTGGGTACTTACTTATTCTCTAGTTTCTAGCACCATCACAATATACTCATCCATGAAGAGAAGGTGATTTCCTGATGGGATTAGTGCAGGAGATCGTTATTATATGGTTGATGTAGAAAAATGCTTGAATGGTGTTCTCCCTCCACACAGCAGTACTACTTACCTAGAGACTACACTTGATATTTTTAAAGATACACAAGTTTATTCGACTCAAGCTCTGGAGGGCATGGTATCTATAGAAGGAAATTTTGGCACTATATGGATTTATCTATGTAAATTCAAACCCAAACATAAAACTACCAGGTAAAGTCTATAGTCATTAGAACTAAGTAAAATTAGATGAATAAATCATTCAAATCCTATACTTAATATCCTAAAGCTAAATGTTACAAACCATGATTAAATGGATGAGAAATAAAAGGATTGTATTGGCATACCTTAGACTCAATAATTTGACATTATGATGCCATGATTAAGGATGATGGATTGATTTAGCATGGAGGTGTTATGGACATCTAAAATTGCTGATTGGACATGGATATAGCATGAGAATTCAAGTTTTTTTTTGGCTCCAATGGAGGAGAGGAGTGGTTTAAATAGAAATACGAAGGAAAGATCAATGGTGGAGATTCAAACTTGGATGAATGAGGTCAAATGTTTAAGTATTATTTAAGAAATTTAAAATTCTTGGGAAGACTCTAGATTTAGAGGCTTCTAGAGAGGAGGGGTGAGAATAGAGAAGGTTATATATTTAGAGATTTTTAGTATCCTTATTAGGTTAGTTATGATTAAAGGGAGTTTAGGTGAGTGTTAGGTGGGATTAGAAGGTGATTAGGTCATGACTAGGGGAGTAGGCTTGTTGGAAAGCTTAGGAGTAGGCTAGTGTAGGTGGGTAGGTGGGTCATGAGAATTTAAAATTCTCAAATAATGAATAAGATAGATTAAGATGGGATTAATAATTATTAGAGAAATTAATGATGAAGTGGGATAGATTAATTTTATTGGATGAAGAAATATTGAGGGGGGATATTAGATTAATGATTAGAAAGGGGGGATAAATTAGCATGATAAATTAGAATAAATGGGATTAGTAGAATTAGTGTCAACTAGTAATAATATTAGTAATGATAATGTAGATGAATAAATTTAGGTGCATACATTTTTCCCTCTTTTAAAATACATTATAAGTGAAATGAAGTGGAAGGAGTAGTGGTTTTTTTAAAGAAAAACCATGTCATAGATGAATGTTAGTAGAAAATGATGTTAATGGATATGACGCCCCATCGAGGGGCCATGCAAGGAAGAATGAGATGGATGGCCACTCAAAATAAGAAACAAGGGGTGGGATGCGATAAAGAGATGAGGGGATGGGATGTGATAGGTGAGATAGCTGAGGAGATGAATTTGACTTAAGCAATGAGCTATAAATTGATGATGCCCCTAGAAAATACACATGCATAGGGAGGAGTGATGATGGGTGTTACAGTTGTTAACACATCCCAAGAGGAAATCAATTGTAACATAATGATGATAAGATTAAAAGGTCATAAGCTTTAGACATATCCCAAGAAAGGATGCATTCAAGAGAAATCTATTGGCCAGGATAAGATGATGATTTGGTAAGATTAATGTTGGGTGTAGCTCAAAACTAAATCAATCAATATGATGAAGAGGATAAGATAGAATAAATGATGTGATCGAATGACCAAAAGACTGGGGATGAGAATAGATGATAGAGATAGTGGTTGAGCTATCTTTGGGCATTGAAACATGGCCAAGTATTGTTTACATAGTCTGAAAAGAACTCAGGTCAATGTAGTTCTAACTAGAGGATAGATGATAATGATTGATTAGAGGATGAAGATGATGACTATGATTAGTGATTAGAGGATGATGTTAGTGATTAGAGGATATGCTCTAGATGATGAGAGGAGGATAAAAGATTGGATATTAGTCGAATGGATTGCAATGATTAGATTAGTGATGGGAAGGAGGATGGATGAAATAACTAGATGAATGTTGGAGATGATCAAGCCATCGCAATTGTCATAAGGCTCATCATAGTCTAACCAATCTAATGAATATATCACTTTGCAGTTTCTCCCATGATATAAGCATAACCAAGAGGACATTGTGTCACAGTGCATGGGAAAATGGTGAACTCTACATCATCAAGGGCATTGATAAGCATGGTTGTGGCCTCATAACATCCTTTTTCATTACCCAATAGATAAAAAGACACGATGAAAACAAAACATAAGACAAATAATATAAAGACATACAAACAAAACAAATAAGTAACACACACGAGTATCTATATGTAGTGTCCCAATGTATTTTCTAATGATGGGATGAGTAACTAGGTGATGGGTTGGATGATCATGATGTGATTGTGGACTTAGGATGGACTTGGATTTGGCTAGGGTGATCATGATTAGGATTGGGCTAAGATGTTGCCCCTAGTTGAGAATAAAAGGATGGAAGATGGGAAAAGGTCATTGAATATTGATTTGGTCTTGAAATTGAATCGAAAAGTGGCCAGGGAAGGTGATTTATAAAATTGATGTCCAAATATTACCAATATACAAGGCCTTACAAGAGTCTCATATAACAATAAGAGGATATAATGATGGGATCAAATACCTTCCATACTAGCAAAAGAGTGATTGGATAGGTGCTAGGTATGAAAAGGTAATGATAAGGAAAGTGATGGGATCAAGTACCTTCCATACTAGTAAAAGAGTGATTGGATGGGTACTAGGTATGAAAAGGAAATGATAAGGAAAATGATGGGTGCCAGATTAAATTCTTTGACAAGGATATGTGTGTTAATAACACTTAGTCAAAAAGATGAGGAAGATATGGGAAGATGGGTGACCACTCCGATTTGGTTCCAAGATGGAATGTGGTATCCAAAGATGGGAAAATATGAGATGGATGAAACTAGGGGGTTATGCATAAGACAAGACATAATGGACTTATTTTAGGATTTTTTACATTTTATGATTTTTAAGGTTTTTGATATATTGCAAAATTTTAGGGCTTTTTTAGAATATGTATGTACAATATACAAATGGGGTTATTAGTAAAGGGAATACCAATCCTAGCAACTAGGATGAGGATGGATGATGTTTAAAAAAGGATAAAGGTGATGCTAAAAATGGGAGGAGGACAAAGGAATAATAGACTAAGGATTTCCAATGACCACATTGTGAAAGAACTAGGTAGTTAGTTGTTTGAGTGTTCATTGGAGGATATGATAATATGGTTCGAGTACATTTCTCAAGACACATTCCACTTATTTTCAAAGGTCAAGGTAGGAAGGAATGTGATAAGTTTGATGAGGGATGAGATAATTATGGATGATTTTGATGGCCAAAAAGGATGGATTGTGCCCCCAAGTGTTGAGGTACAATGCAGATAATTGATTATTTTACCATGATGCTGGAAACTAGTTTTCATCATGGTGTTTGCCCAAGGTCTCAAAATACTATTTTTCACCATTGGATGAATGATTTTTTATTTTTATTTTTGTATGACATCTCAATTTATTAGATACAGGTACAAGATGCAAGAATTTTCATATTGGCTAGATCCTTAACCAACACCAATTCTGAAGATGTGTGATGTTAGGACCATGTTGTTATTGTTGGATGTATTAGGGTCTATGTGACCCTTATGGATTATTGATTATGACACCTCCATATATTTAGACTAGGTGTCTTCATCCCCCCTATAAGAGACAATTTTGCCTAGGGAGGTGATGTGAACCAGGATTGAATTAGATCATGATGTTGGTGGGGGTGTATTGGACTAGAATGAATGGTAGGACTTGATAGGATTATGGGAGTGTGATGGGATGGTGTGATGGGTGGTGGAGGATTAGGAATATTAGTCACACACATCATTGGAGATTTTGGACATTCTATATTTAATCAATGTCATGTGATAAAATATTGCAAGAGATCCAAGATGCTTTGATGATGTGATTCTTTGATCCGATGATTTAAAGGATTATCAATTGTATGGATAGTGATTTTAACATTATTTTGATTTTGATGATGGATTTGACTCTGATGTCCCCCTGGTGCCTAATTTTAGTCTTCACCTAAGGAGATCGATTCATGAACATAAAGATTATTTTGACTTTGATGGTCCCTTAGTGCCTGATATTAGGTTTCACCAGGGAAAGACAGTTTTGGATTAGATCAATGATTTGACTTTTCTTGATTTTGAATCACATGATAAAAGATGATTTGATCATGATGTATGACTTTTAGAACATGGTCTTGGACCTTTGTATTTGTGGCACACATTATATTACTCAAATAAAGATCCAAAGATGTATGTTCTTATTTGTCCCTATGGAGGGAGGTGATTAAATGATCATTGACGAGAAGAAAGGGGTCTATTATGGATGAAGATGTTGGAGGTGATATGATGAGGTCAATGAGTGGTAATGGGGTAACATAGTATTCATAGGGGTTCCTAGGAGACCTATTTTTGACATCAAAGAGAATCTCCTCAAGATCAACAAAAGGATCACGAAGACTAGCTATAGTAGACACATCCAAAATAGGATCAAATTCATTTTGAAAATCTTCAATAGATAAAGCTTTCAAGAACTCTGTTATGACTTCATCATCCTGATTGGGATCCAAAGGTATGCTTGGTGATGGATTAGAGGTATCCAGATTAGAAGAATCCTTAAAAAGATAAGCATTATCAGTATCTGTTATGATATTGATGAGGGATGATGTTTTAGATGAGGAATCTAATTTGGATGCTAGTTTTGAACATGATCTTGATGCAGATAATAATTTTGATGTTGACTTTGGTGTACAAGATACAATGCTAGTAGAATAATGATTTTCCATGATTAAGCTCTCAACAAAAGGTATCTTATGTGATGGGTGAGAGGGGGATGATGGAGGGATAATGGTTTTGATGAAAAGAGGACTATGGAAGGACTCATGAGAGATGGGAAAACTAGGCTCATGGGGAGTAGACTTAGATTTAATGGGTATGGTGTCTTGACCTTGGCTTGGAAGGGGAAGGGATTGATTGTGAGTGGGAATGAAATCTTGGAATTCCTTTTCTTGTTCACCCAGGGGTATAGATGAATCTGGTTCATCTTCAATTATTATGTCACCATGATTGATGAGATCTTAGACATAATCTTGAAATGGATGACATTGATTAATGGTATGCCCCCATGTTTGGTGATATAGATGGTAGTCTTTTGCTTTATACTATGAAGGCTTAGTCTTAGTGGGATCAAGATGTCATATGGGTGGATAGACCATCATGTTTACAGTGACTAATTATTTTAAAAGGGCTTCCAAGGACATAGGAAGGGGAGTATAAGGACCTACTTCACTTGGTGATTTAGAAGTGGAAGCATTGAACTTATGATTATATGGTAGTTGATGTAAGGGTGTGGAGGGAGTCAAGGTGGCCAAGATTGGATTCCCTTTGCTAGTATGGGAATGGGTATATGATGGTTTATAACTAATAGATGGAGTATTGGTATGGAACTCGCATGAAGGGGTTTAGATAGGAGGTGCAATGAGTTGAAAGGGATCGACACCTTCGAGGAGTGGAACACTGTCATGTCCCCTTTTTCGTGGACATTGACAGACTTGATGGTTAGCCTATTATACGACCTTCGTAGGCTAATAGGATGGATAGAGGGTCATAAGGGAGCTTGGCTTGACTTTGATTCACAGAATTTCTACATTTGGTTTTCATTCAGGGTATTTCAGATGCATTGAGCCTGAGCTCCTACTTTTTAGGGATATTTGATATGTAGTGGAGCACCTTTATTTTTGTATGGTCATGTGTGGAATCACTCCCTGATTCACCTGCTTCGATCGGTTTGAGGATCCGACGTATATTGAGGGAGATATTAATATTTGATTGATTTAATCAAATATTAATTATTTGGTCTCATTAATAATTAATTATTAATTATTTGCTCTAATTTTAAATTAGAAACCCTAATGCTAATTTAAGAAAACCCTAATTAGGGCAAGCATATCTTTTGAGGGTATAAGGGTTTCACATGGAGGCCATTATGGATTATGCATAGATTATTGATTATTGAAAATTGAAGAAATTCTTCTGTGAAGACTGAGCCAAGGGTTCCAGGATTCCATTGCAGTGGAGAACGTCAACTCTTCATTGTGTGCGATTCAGAGGTTGTGAAAGATCAGCCGATCTATTGCCAAATTGAGAGATAACTTCACCCAGAAGTTATCAAAGTATTACAGGTATTTGAGAGATAACTTCATCTAGAAGTTATCACAGAATTTTAGGGTTGAGAGATAACTTCACTCAGAAGTTATCACAGTATTACAGGTATTTCTTAATTTAGTTTTCGATCCAATAAGTTATACAGATATAGATCTGCTGTGTTAGAATCGTATATTCTTGAGATCAGGTTGTTCAGCTATCAGGGGTTAAGCACAGACAGGTTGGCGGCCGTACTAAGTCCGTACAGGTCCATACAGATCAACTCAGGAACCGACCTTGGCAGACAGAGGGTTTCCAGTGACCGACATCGGTCGACTGAAGACCGACGTCGGCAAAAACCTGACCTGCAGTGACCGACGTCGGCAGTTTATCGACCGACGCCGGTGACTGTGTGCTCGACACAGCAGGCCGAGACCTTCCAGAATCCAATTTTTGCTTCCAGTTTTGCTAAGTCAGGGTTTTTAAGATTGTATTTCATATTTATATGCATAAGAAAGGACTGCAATTGTAATAGTTTAGAAGGACAAGTGATACAATCTGTAATTTGCTATTAAGAGACTATATTATTGTGATCATTCTGAATTTATTTAACAGAAGTTATATCTTGTTCAGAGTTTTTTGTGTTGCTATATTTCCTGTTTGAAGGGGCTATTACAGTGGTATCAGAGCTTCTTGTGTTTGCATATCCCTACTGGTTGGGGACATCATAGTGGTATCAGAGCTTATTGTGCAGATAAAGGAGCCCCTAAGTAAGGGACATCACAGTGGTATCAGAGCTTATTGTGCAGATAAAGGAGCCCCTAAGTAAGGGACATCACAGTGGTATCAGAGCTAAATTCCTGCCATCCTGTTGGGCACATCAGAACTAATGTCTTGCCATTCTGTTGGGTAGTTCCAGGTTCAATTCGATTATCAGTATGGCTCTAAGAGGGGTCAAAGATTTGGAAGAAAGCATGCACTATGCAAAGAAGAAATTAGATCATCCATTTCAGCAAGCAGATGACACTCTAAAAATTTTGGAGGAGTTGGACACTTATTTAGGCAAGGTTGAGCATTCAAATACTTATGAGATGCAAACAGCGTTATTTCCAGCGTTTGATTCGTTGGTGAAGCCCCAATTATTGAGACATCATGATGAGGTGGTAAGACTTGCAGCTCTCTCTTGCATTAGTGAAATGATGAGGATCATAGCTGGCTTTGATTTTCATGATGATCAGATTATGAGAGAGGTACTTTATGCCATGGTAAAAAGCTTCGAAAAGTTGGATAACATTAGAGACCCTCATTTCTCAAGGAGGGCAAGATTACTTGAAACATTTGCAAGGTATGGGTTTGAAAACATTATGATGTTAGTAGGTTGTATTGGTGAAATTCGCATGATGTTTAAAATATTTTGGAATATTTTAGATGAGTTTCATTCTAGCAATATATTGGCATCAATGCACTCTATTATGTTCACAATCTTGTTTGAGGAGGAGGATAAAATTTCCAAACTCTTGGCAGAAGATTTATGGTATGTCTGGACAAAAGGGAGAAATGTCTCACCTAGAGCTTGCATGTGGTTAAAGAATTTAATTAATAGGCCCAAGGATCGTAGTGCTTTCCCTATGACATGCAGCCACTTGCATGATGAGTTTGACAGTCATGCTGATCCAATACAGGGAGATATTAACACATCTTCAGGTAATGATTTATCTGCATTATCTTCACAGGCAGGAGTAGTTGAGGATGTTGTGGATGAGCTTTGTCTTAAGGTGAGTTTAACTCAGGGGTTAGACAGTGAGGATGAGTCTGATGCTTGCATTCAGAGTGTGGAGGTGTACTCAGATGTTAGTACACTGAGTGTGGGTGATGAGTATGTTTCTATAGCTGCCTATGAGGAGCATGTGGCTGAGGCTCACACACATATTCAAGACTTGGGAGTACCTGATTTTGAGGAGTTTGGGATACCAGTGGAGTCGAGTCTCCAGATTGATTCTTCTCACACATTTGATAGTATGGTACAGTTGGTTGTGCGACCATTACAGAGGGATCAGTTATGGGATGGATTAACACCATCTTTTGTAGATGGAATTTGCAGTTGCCAATTACACAGCCTAAAGTATCGACACATCCAGGGCAGTTGTGATTTCAGAGATTGGTTGAGTTGTGTTCGCCAATTTGATTATGGGTTCCTCTTTGTTTTACTTCTGATGATATTGCAGGTACTCACATTGATTCACAGCAGTGCAAAGCATAACTACATTTGGGATCCAGGTGGATCGAGTAGTTCATTGTTCTGAGATTGCTTGGGGACAAGCAATTTCTGGAGGGGCGGATTGTCATGTCCCCTTTTTCGTGGACATTGACAGACTTGATGGTTAGCCTATTATACGACCTTCGTAGGCTAATAGGATGGATAGAGGGTCATAAGGGAGCTTGGCTTGAATTTGATTCACAGAATTTCTACATTTGGTTTTCATTCAGGGTATTTCAGATGCATTGAGCCTGAGCTCCTACTTTTTAGGGATATTTGATATGCAGTGGAGCACCTTTATTTTGGTATGGTCATGTGTGGAATCACTCCCTGATTCACCTGCTTCGATCGGTTTGAGGATCCGACGTATATTGAGGGAGATATTAATATTTGATTGATTTAATCAAATATTAATTATTTGGTCTCATTAATAATTAATTATTAATTATTTGCTCTAATTTTAAATTAGAAACCCTAATGCTAATTTAAGAAAACCCTAATTAGGGCAAGCATATCTTTTGAGGGTATAAGGGTTTCACATGGAGGCCATTATGGATTATGCATAGATTATTGATTATTGAAAATTGAAGAAATTCTTCTGTGAAGACTGAGCCAAGGGTTCCAGGATTCCATTGCAGTGGAGAACGTCAACTCTTCATTGTGTGCGATTCAGAGGTTATGAAAGATCAGCCGATCTATTGCCAAATTGAGAGATAACTTCACCCAAAAGTTATCAAAGTATTACAGGTATTTGAGAGATAACTTCATCCAGAAGTTATCACAAAATTTTAGGGTTGAGAGATAACTTCACTCAGAAGTTATCACAGTATTACAGGTATTTCTTAATTTAGTTTTTGATCCAATAAGTTATACAGATATAGATCTGCTCTGTTAGAATCGTATATTCTTGAGATCAGGTTGTTCAGCTATCAGGGGTTAAGCACAGACAGGTTGGTAGGCCGTACTAAGTCCGTACAGGTCCGTACAGATCAACTCAGGAACCGACCTCGGTAGATAGAGGGTTTTCAGTGACCGACATCGGTCGACTAAAGACCGATGTCGGTAGAAACCTGACCTGCAGTGACCGACGTCGATAGTTTATCGACTGACGCCGGCGACTGTGTGCTCGACACAGCAGGCCGAGACCTTCCAGAATCCAATTTTCGCTTCCAGTTTCCAATTTTCGCTTCCAGTTTTGCTAAGTCAGGGTTTTTAAGACTGTATTTCATATTTATATACATAAGAAAGGACTGCAATTGTAATAGTTTAGAAGGACAAGTGATACAATCTGTAATTTGCTATTAAGAGACTATATTATTGTGATCATTCTGAATTTATTCAACAGAAGTTATATCTTGTTCAGAGTTTTTTGTGTTGCTATATTTCCTATTTGAAGGGGATATTACAGTGGTATCAGAGCTTCTTGTGTTTGCATATCCCTACTGGTTGGGGACATCACAGTGGTATCAGAGCTTATTGTGCAGATAAAGGAGCCCCTAAGTAAGGGACATCACAGTGGTATCAGAGCTTATTGTGCAGATAAAGGAGCCCCTAAGTAAGGGACATCACAAACACCTATCATAAGAAACTTCAAGAGGATCTCACCCTTATGGGAAGATATATATTGGTATATGAATGTGGTGTCTATCTCCATGGTGATGGTTGAGAAGTGATGTATGATGGAGGTAGGATAAGGATTGGATGGGGTTCTTGAACAAAATAGGTCAAAAGAACCAAGCTAGTATGATTAGGTGATGATGGATGAATGGATTAAAGACTATGATTAAATTTCAAAATGATAGTATAATAGGTGTCAATGAATTATCCATAATGCTTAGGTGTCAAGCTAACAAAAGGTATTAGGGGTTTGATGGGTGCCTAGGTTCTAAAACTAGCAAGACGATGATTGGATGGGTACTAGTTAGGAGTAGGCAAAGATGATTAGACTAAATTGATGATAATGGGTTTGTTATATTGATACTAAAAAATTGGAAATATGATAGTAGGATATCAACTAGGTATGATATTTGAACGTATGATGAGTGATAATGGACTAGGATGATAGGATGATAGAGATGGATAAGACTAGCTCAAAACTTTAGACTGATTTACTCAAGATAGGATGGGATATGATTATGTGATGGAAGATAAAGGGATAAGGGCTAGTATAGACAGGTGATGATGAAGGTGATTAGGGATAAGGATGGAGTTGTATTAGGACCTGAGTGTGACTTAAAGGGCCAACTAGGATAAGATTAGCCTACAAAACAAATGTTAGTAGTTTGCTTGATTTTAATCTTTGACCAATCATTTTGTAGATCAATACAAGGCCACCTGCAATGAGAAAGTGTTAGTATTTTGAACAAAAGTTGATTCTCTAATGTCTAAAATTTCTTAGAAATGATAAGACAATAATATGTAATTAACTATGATAATTTAAAAAGCAAGACTTATGACTGTTAATTTAAACAATTATAAAAAAAATGTGCCTTATGACTATTAAGTTACCACAACATGTAACTAACTTAAATAGTCTAAAATTTAATATTGACCTCCTTCATCTATAATATTAAGAATGATATCTATCAAATAATAGCTATGAAATTTTAAACAAAAATCTATTACGTCTTATTTAATATAACCGAAATGCATCAGTCAAAACTTAGATGATGGGCTTAAGGAGTGTGATGTGTACCCAAGTGGTCCTTCCACTTTGGAAGAGTTTAGATGCCTGTAACAAGAGATTTTATTGAAAATTTTGAGGAATTATTTATTTTATTTCAACTTAAAGTGCTTTTGGCTATCCTTTTTTTTAAATGCAAGATGTTTTTAGCAGGATTACACAAAAAGTGAAATCATGGATTATGTAAATAATAATAAGTTATATGTTTAGATAGATTTAAACTTATAACAATCAACCCAAATGCCAGTTTGATTGATATATTAAGGAAATACTTCAAACAGACATGATAGCTCACTAAAATTAGGTGATAATTAAGGAAATGCTTTAGATTGACATGACAGCTCACTGAAAACCTCAAAGGATACAAGTGTCAAACTTGGGGCACTTTTCCTTTACCCAAATACACATAACCTTTGATTAGCATCTTGAAACATGTGGTACTTGATCTATTTGACAAAATAACTCAAGAAAATAAAAATATTAGTTACAAATTGTTATAAATGGTATGACACCTTCACCAGCACATCTTTGTGCTACATCTGAAGTGCAAACAAAATTTGAGAAAATTGTTCAATTTGTAAATAGCATAAGTATTCATGTGGCCTATTTTGATAGCATAAGACCTAGATTTAGACCCTATGAAAAAATTGATTCCAGAGAAAGATGATAATTATGATATTAGCAACTTTGCAAGGATTTTTGGTTGCCTATATAAGTAGAAACAATCTAAGAAGTAGTTAGGAACACCACAAGAAGAACTTAAATGTTGGGCATGTCATGTTTGACTAAATTTCTCAAGATGAAAATTATTTAATGAATAGGGGTCTTTTACTTTAAGAAACAGGGGATTTTATGGACCGTAAAAGTTTTCACATAATGGGTTTGATAAAAAAGCCTTAAAAACTTTTAATCAAATAAAATTTCCCTATGTAAAGCCAAAATCCTCTCCTCATGTGCTAAAATAGGAGATTGAAGATATGGTATGGACACCCATTAGAGTGCAATAACAATAGATTTTACTAGATATTATGCTTACTAGCACACTAGTAGACAAGTATGTAGAATGTGGAGAAATAAACAACTATAGACCATGTGAGCTAGAGAAGTTTGATGGAAGCATATGGAATATTAAAAATCTTGATCCAAGGAGCTTACACAATTGCTAAAAAGTACCATCTAAATACTCTTGCAAGTTTTTATTTATCCAATGCAACATAATAAATCAGAGCATACAGAATATAACAAATGCACAGAGTAAATTAACATAATAATTAAAATAATGGACTAGAAGGCCTATTTTAACCTACATCAAAAATGGAGTACCTATAATGATGCATGAACACACTTGTCACAAAAGGCAATTCTAATCAAAATTATAGATTATTTCAAAAACATAATGTTGAAATTACTAATAGAAAAAAGGATTGTAGACAAAAAAATGAGACTTAAAGCCATTGCCTTCATCCTAAATCTTTCTTACATGCATCATTATCACACTTCAATCTCACAAGATTAGTCCAAAAGGATAACCATTCCCATTGTGGTCTTCATTTGTAGAAGGAAATTTGGGCACTATATGTATTTAGCTATGTAAATTCAAACCCAAACATCAAACTACCAGGTAAAGTCTAGATCCATTATAACTAAGTGAAATTATATGAATAAACCATTCAAATCCTACACTTAAAATCCTAAAGCGAAAACCTCCAAACCATGATTAAATAGATGAGAAATAAAAGGATTGTGTTGACATACCTTAGACTCATTAATTTGACATTATGATGGTATGATGAAGGATGATGGATTCATGGATTGATTTAGCATGGAGGTGTTATGGACTAAGATTGCTAATTGGCCATGGATATGGCAGGAGAATTAAAGTTTGTTTTTGGCTCTAATGGAGGAGAGGAGTGGTTTAAATACAAAGAGGAGGGAAAGATTAATGGTGGAGATTCAAACTTGGATGAAGGAGATCAAGGGTTGAGGATTATTTAAGGAATTTAAAATTCCTTGAAAGCCTCTAGATTTAGAGGCTTATAGAGAGGAGGGGTGAGAATAGAGAAGGTTCTAGATTTTAAGGTTTCTAGAATCTTTCTTAAGGTTAATGCTGATTAGAGGGAGGTTAGGTGAGTGTTAGGTGGGATTATAAGTTGATTAGGTCATGACTAAGGGAGTAGGCTTGTAGGAGAGCCTAGGAGTAGACTAGTGTAGGTGGGTAGGTGAGTCATGGGAATTTAAAATTCTCAAATAATGAATAAGATAGATTAGGATGGGATTAAAAAGTGATTAGTAAAATTAATGATGAAGTGGGATAGACTAAGGTTAGTGGATGAAGAAATATTGAGGGGGGACATTAGATTAATGATTAGAAAGGGGGGATAAATTAGTAGGATAAATTAGAATAAATAGGATGAGCAGAATTAGTATTGACTAGTAGTAATATTAGCGATGATAATGTAGGCGAGTGAATATAGGTGCATACATTATCTATTTTTATATTAATAATAAATGCTTGAAGTAAATGTAATCATATATATTTGCATATTTAAACAATAATTTTTATATTATTGGACCAGTCGTAGATAAGCCTTAATGTATTTACTTTATTTACAATTGTAATAAGTTATATTGAATTTTGGTATTTGAATTTGGAATTATTATTTTACTAATCTATTGTTTGGATAAGTTGTTAAGTATGTTTCTATGAAATAAATGTAAAGTATTTACTTTTTAAAAAAATACTACATTATTCTAAGTACAGCTTGAGGGGTTGTTACATGTAGTATCAGAGCTAAGGATCGAACTCTAGGACCTATTGAGTCCATTAACATTTTTATACTTCTCCATTTAGTAGAGGGGAGAAATATGAATATATGTATGGTACATTAAGTGTATACCCTAAGAACATTTGTACCCCCTTAGATTTGTTAAAGGGTCAATTTATTGAGTGTCTCATTGGTGATGGTTATTTAAGGTATTTATGTATTTAAGTGCATAGCATAGTTCATGAGTTGTGAACAAGGTATCTCTATCATATTCTTGATCTTTTGTATTAAACACCTTAAGTTTGATTACATTTTTCTTGGTAATCGAATCACATTTACCATTTATGTTCTCTATTGTGAGTGTTTTTAAAAGCATGGAGTGCTTCTCACTTAAGTATTTATGCATTAGTTTTGTGTTTTACTTACACAGATCCAAGGATTGATAAATCTTATAAAACCATTCTAGATTGGCCCCCACCTAGTGCGGTGGGAATTTTCTTATAGTTATATATATATATATATATATATATATATATATATATATATATATATATATATATATATATATATATATATATATATATGTCTTGATTGTGAATTACTTTATGTTAGAATTTTGTTTATGTGGACTTGGGAAGAAGTGGTATCTCTCTTATCTAGCTTAGAGGTGAGTTGAATGTTCTTTCACTCTCCTCATACATAATTCTAAGCTACTGAGAAGATGCATATTTACAGAATGTTAATTTAGTGTTTCCTTAAAAGAAAACTTGTTTCTGAAATGTTGTTTGATCTTATTCCCTTGAGTTCATGGGATAGTGGTTTATACTTATTGTTGAGAGAAGTTGTAAGATTATATGTATTGATGCATCTTTGAGGTTATTATTTTCCTTCTGGTTGTGGAGGTAAGTTATGATACTATGAACTAGGAATTTGATGAAGGGGAGATTAGTATTATGTTAGTGGATAAATCAAATCAAAAGCACACTAAACTAATACCTTCATACCTAGTTACTAGGGTGAGCTTAATAAAAAACAAATAAAAATAAAAAGTAAAAAGTAAGGAAAAATAAGAATCCTTCACCTTTATTGGTTGCTCCAAAGGCTTTGTTGTAGTGGCTTGCTCAGTTTGTGTTCATGAAGTCTGCATCAATGGAAGCTTGACTACCTCCATATCTCCTTGGAACCTTGCTTGGAATTGGATTTAATATTTTGGCATCATAAATTTGGCATGTGAGAGATTTTTGGAATCAATTTGGCATGTTAACTTTGCACAAGTTAAGCTTAAAATTCATGTGGCAAGGCCTCATATTTATAGATTTTAGAAAATGGCTAGAATCAACCTAAACCGTCCATCTCAAGATTGAGATGTGTGGCTAAGGATTAATCCAATTATGTAATTAAAATCCATAAATAAGCTCATTAATATTTGGGATAGAGGGGAATTTAAAATGCATGGGAGGTATTGATGAGGCATGGGATGGCATGAATCCTGATATTTATGGCATTTATGGCCTAGGGCTGTCTTCCGAAGAAATGAGGTCACTTGACGATGCAAATTTCAATTTTCATTTCTAAAAATAAGTATTCAACAAGTTTCCATGGAATTCTTAATTAAGCTCTAATTTGATTTAATTAGATTTTAAGTATGATTAAGCACTTTGTGCATAAATTACTCAAATTGATCAGACTACCTTGTTACTGGTCTAAAACTTGACTAGATTAAAATTGGAAGTCAATGTCAAATGTGATAGATCCGTTATCCCATTTAGGGTGTTACCAACACCAAATAACAAAGGCATGTGTCTCGTGTAAAATATTTGACAAAAAAGAGCAATCCAGAGCACCTAGGTACAAAATTGGCATTTTAACTCGAAAAGATCTGATCAAAGTCAGTTGGCCCATAAATTGCACTACCCCATTTAGGGATACCTTGGCCAAAATCAGAACTTGACTATATCAATTTCAAAGCTTTTAATGTGCTTTAGTGTTTTTAGGCCAAATTATGCATTTTAGTAAGAATTGGTCAAAATCCTAATTGGAGGTTATCGATGGCCAGATTTAGGTGTATATAGTTTACCCCTATTTGGGAAGGTGTTACAAGATATAAGCACAGTAACCTATTCTCAAATAATGAAAAAAGAGTACATGCCTACAACTATAATTATGATAAACTAACTATATGATGCCCCCTTGAGGGAACAGTTGGCACAAGTAGGCTGGCAAACGGTCCCTCAGAAAGAAAGAAGCGAAATGAGGGGACCAAAGAAAGGAAAGATGATGGGGTGAAAACACAATGATTTTGAAAAAGTAGTCAAAATTATTGAGAATTCAAGTGAGACAGTGTACAATGGTTTGCCCAAAGGTGGTTATAAGTATTGTACTCCAATAGTGGTAACATGGTATGATAACACAATGATTTACCCAAAGGTGGTTATAATCATTGAGAAGATGGAGTTATCCCAGTTAAGATAGATAAACAAGAAAGCAACATGCCCTTTTAGGGAAAAAAAAATTAAAGATGTAATAACACAATGATTTTCCCAAAGTCAATTATAATCATTGAGAAATACAAGTGGGACGATGTGCAATGATTTTCCCATAGGTAGTTATAAACATTGTACCCTGATTATGGCAAACATGATTGATTGGATAATGATGAAGGTAACTTAACACAAATGTAAAATGATGAATTGGAATAACCTATTAGGAGGGAGATGCTCATCTAAACTAATAAAGTTTGAAATTCTTTCTTTACTTAATTACTCTATTTGGGATATGAGTGGGATTGAATCGAGATGCTAGTGCCAAAGAGATGTCAATGTTTCCATTTACTGAAAATACTTCCTGAAGCTAATTTTTGTTGTAACATGTGTCGGTAGGCATCATAGTATAACATCATGAGGACTTGGTCAAAATATGCATAAGGACTGACTCCCAAAATCCAATACTCAATAGAAAACAATGTACCAATGATAAAAACCATGATTTCAATGTTAGCGGATGAATAGGGATGGATTCAAGTATAGGTGTGTACAAAGAATCACCTAATAAACACACAGACAAAATCAAAGTAATAATACTAAAATCAAATAAATAGGTAGACAAACAAACAAAATAAGTAGAAATAAACAAACAAACAAACAATGTAATAGAAACCATATCAATATTGCCCCTAGAAAATAGGCAACAACTTAACAAATGAACAAAATGAGGGAATAGAAGAAAAGGAAGGGGGTGGTCGAGTTGTCTCCAGATGCACTAGGAAAGTGGATGCTACCTACATAGTTTCATATATGTAATATCTAACAAAAACTTTATACCAAATGTAGTTCTCTCAAAAAATGGGAAGAAAAGGAGAACTGATGAAGACAAATAGAATGGATGTGATAGAAGAAAAGGAATGGTCTTGAAAAATGGAAAATGTGTGGGAGAAAAGGCAAAAAATGATGGGGAAACTAAGTGACAATTTTTTTTCTTCGAACTTAGTAAGGTTTCCCAAAATCCTCAAGGTAAAGAAGTGGTCAGTGTTTTTGGTCTTTTCTACTAGTTTTACAAATGTTTTTAGAATTTTTAAAGTATCTTAACTTGATCAAGAATGACAATACACTAAATGATTCAAGCTCACAAAATGGAGAGAGCATGGCTTAGGTTGCTCACAAAATAGTGAGAGCGTTCAAACTTAGGTTTCTCAAAAAATGGTGAGAGCATTCAAACTTAGGTTACTCGTAAAATAATGAGAACGTTCAAACTTAGGTTGCTCATAAAATGGTGAGATCATGGATAATGGTGATTGAGATAACCTCAACAAGTATTGAGCATTGCCTACATAGTCCAAAAGTAAGCCCTCAAGTCACTGTAGTTTTGATTTTACAACAGAGGAACCTGACTAGCGTAGTCATCAATTCAAACAAAATAGGAACAGTTGATAAAAAGGCATATTATGGCATAGTAAATGGCAAGTTGATACATCAAGTCTCAATAAAAAAATGTTGCCCCTAGTTTTCCCATATGTAGTTATAACGAGGACACAATGGCATAGATCAATGGTACTAATTTGCCCAAAGGTTGTTATAATTAGTAACAAGACTAGTGATAAGAAAGGAACCACAAATGAAGGATGTGACTATCAAAACTTCTATCATACTACTCCAAAATATGATCTATGTTTGAAGTACTCAAAACAACTGATGAAACTAATCGGATTCTTTGGTGCTCAAAATGTTCAATGAAAGGCAAAAACCAAGGTCAAACAAGCTGAGTAGATAGGATTGAGAACATGCTTGGTCAATAGAATGGAATGGTAAAGTAGATGGAATGAGCTAAGAGGAATGATAAGCATGATATTTGTACAAAGAAGAAAAGGGAAAAAATGGCACAAATGAAATGGTCCTTAAAAATAATACAGCCTAGTGCTCAAGCATAGTACCACTTAAGGTGAATAATATTCATCAACTCAAGAAGTTTAACTCCATCTGGTGTGGTGAGCCCATATGCTCCTGATCCATAATCTAAAGTAATGATGAAAGGCCCTACCCAGTTTGGTTTGAATTTACCTTTATGCTTCTTCTTGGCCATGGTATTCTTTTGGTTTTATTTTAGAATAAGATCACCAAGTTCAAATGTTCTCTACTTGACATGCCAATTTTAGTGGCCTTTGAGTCAGTTCTGATATACCTAAAGATTGTTGAGTGAAATTATGCATTTTTCATCAAGCAGGTCTATCTCTTACATGAAAGCTACTCAATAGTCATGATCATCTAGGGCATGCTTGAAAGATATGTGTAGTGAAGGTAATTTGATCTCAATGGGAAGGATGGATTCAGTACCTTAAACAAGTGAGTATAGAGTGGCTCTGGTGGGGGTACGATGATTGGTATGGTATGCCCAAAGGGCAGGTAATATCTATAGGTGTTAATTGTTATCGGTATCATTGACAATTTTTTTAAGAATGTTAATAATAATTTTATTTTATGCTTAGACCTAGTCATTACTTTAAGGGTAATATGTCATATAAAAATGTTATGTGATGTATGTAACACATAGCTTATCGACATATTTGTTCTTGAATGATCCTTCATTATCAGATATAATGTTAGAGGGGATATCATAGTGACAAATGAGATGGTTGAAGATGAATTTAAAAAAATTATTTCTAGTCACATAAGTGAGGGGTATAGCTTCAACCCACTTAGTAAAATACTCAGTGACAGTAAATATATATTTATGGCCATTAGATGAAGTGGGGTTGATCTTCCCAATGAGTTCGAGTCCCCATGTAGAAAATAGCCATGATGTCAACGTCAATTTTAGATTTTTTGTAGGGGCATGAATTAAATTGGCATGTTGTTGACATTTGTCGCATTTCCTTACATATGTAGTTGCATTTACATCCATTATGGGATAATAATAACCAATATGTAAGATCTTTTTGGATAAGATGGCCCTACTAGAATGAACTCCACATACCCCTTTGTGAACTTCTCTTAATGTTAGTGTAGACTTTACCAAAGTTAAACAATGAAGCAGAGTTCCATAAAAACTACATCGGTAAAGGGTGGATCCAAGTAGAGTATAACGAGTGGAGTGATGAATAAAGGCTTTGGTTTTTTTTTAGATAGGTTAGGTGGTAAATTTTCATCATGAAGGTAATTGTAAAGGTCTGAGTACCAAATAGAATTAGGACCAATAATATCACAAATCATTGCAACAGTTGAAGGTTCATGAGCTGGTGTGAACAAATTCTTGACAAAGAACTAATACTCTCTAGCTTCGTGTATTTGTTGAATAAGAGAGCTGATAATAGTCATGGCATCTATAGTTCTATTACTAGCCCTTGGTATATTATGCTCAAATTAAATATTTTTATTTTTTTGTTTTAAGTTATCCGCCATAACTTTATGTGGAACCAACTTGTCATCTTTGGTTTAGAAATGGTCTATGACCTAATTGATGATTAACTAAGAATCACCATAAACTTGGAGATGAGATATGTTCCAATGTATTGTCTGTCGAAGTCCTATGACAAGTGAATCATACTCGGCCATGTTGTTTGTACAAGGAAAATTGATTCTAAATGATTTAGGGATTAGATCCCCTATGGTGTAATAAATAAAAGGCCTATCCCCAATCTATGTGTAGTAAATGAACCATCAAAATATGGTTTTTAATGCTGCTCCTCAAGACATGTGTCAATGACATTTATTATGGATTTATCAAGAAATTGAAATGTGAGTATCTTTGTGTCTACAAGGGGTGCTTTAGCAAGTTGATTTGCAAGGACCTATCCCTTGATTGCCTTCTGATTGACATACTCTATGTCAAATTCACTAAAAAGCATGATCCATTTGGCCATTCTACCTTATAAATCTATTTTAGATAGTAGATACTTGAGCAGATCTACTTTTGAAATGACCATGGTCTTATTGTTTAACATGTAATGTCATAGTTTTTGAGCTATGAAGACCATGGCTAGACAAGCTTTTTCAATAGGTGCATAGTTATGTTCATATGGGACCAAGGTACAACTTAATTAGTATATTGCATTCTCTTTCCCATTATTATCATGTTGTGCTAAAAGTGTCACCAAGGCATTATCAGTAGCTGATGGATACAACAAGAATGGCTTTCCCAACATAGGAGGTGTTAGGGTGTGGAGCTAAAAGCTTCAACCTTTGCAAACTAGGAACTGAAGGTTGCTGAGTTCTACAGGAACCGGCGTCGGCAGCATGACCGACGTCGGCAGGATCCAGTGCAGAAGGCAACCGGCGACGGCAGGAAGTCGGCCGATGTCGGCAGAACCAGACCAGCAGGGACCGACGTCGGTCGCCTGTGTGTTCCCGAAGTGTTCGTTTCACGGACAGTTAGTTAAGTGAACTATGAGTTTGCATGTCAAGACCAGCCAGAGTCTTGGGCTGCGAGGATAATTGTCTAAATTAAGAGTCTTAGTTATTGTTTGAGTTAGGGATCTATTTATAGACCCATTGGCATGTATTTTTTAAGGCATGAGATAGAAAGGAAGAGTTCCTTCTAGTTGTAAGATCTATGAGTTGCAGGTTGTTGCAAGCTCATTGGTGATCTACATGTAAGTTTGGTCTTTGAATTGCAGGTTGCAGGTTCATGAGAGATCAACTTGAAGTGCTATAGAGTGTTTGATGTACCGGCAGGGTTATTACTGACTGGTTGGTGAGGTGAACACCAATTCTGTGTGTGAGTTGGTTGTTGGGACCGTTTTTGTGTAGGAGAGTGTGTGTGAGAAGAATTACTGTACACTTGAGGTGTGGCGAATCTCTGTAAGGTGAAAGAGTGTGGCGGCTCTTTGATGTATTCTTTTCTGTTAGTGTTAATACAAGATAGTGTATTGTCTCTCATATTCTGTGCTATTGGTGAATTCTAGTTACTTGTGTTTCTGGTTATTTCCGCATATTCAATTGCTTATATATTTGGTAATCATGCTGTGCTCTCTCTGAGGAGCAAGATCCTAACCAGTGGAGTCAGAGCATGTTTGTTGTTCCTTGATTTCCTGACAAGTGGTATCAGAGCCTTGGTTGTAGGTTCTTGAGCTTGATACCAACAATTGGTATCAGAGCTTTTGGTTGGGATACTAACAGATTGGTGTAGATCTGGGTAGTGTGTTTTGATTACAGGTTACTCACAGGGTTTCTGTTTGAGTGGGAGTTGAGCAATGTCAGAAAGCAGTCAACTACGAATGGAAAAGTTCAATGGCAAGAACTACCAATTATGGAGGATGCAGATTGAGGACTATCTGTATCAGAAAGATTTGTACTTACCGTTGGGTGGGGTTGCTAGCAAACCCTTGGATATGAAAGATGAAGAATGGGAGGTTCTTGATCGGAAGGCTCTGGGATCTGTTAGATTGAGTCTTGATTCAACTATGATTTCCAGCTTATCACAGTGTAAGACAACGGTGGAGTTGATGAAATCTTTGGCAAATTTATATGAAAAACCCTCGGCTTCAAACAAGGTATTTCTTATGAAGCGTTTATTTAATTTTCAAATGTTGGAAGGTGGATCTATTCATAGCCATCTTAGTGATTTCCATGGTTTGGTAAACCAGTTAAGTTCAGTGAATATTGTATTTGATGATGAACTTAGAGCTCTCTTAATCTTGTGTTCATTACCTGAAAGTTGGGAAGGTTTGGTAATGGCAGTTTCTAATACTGTGTCTCCTTCAAAAGTCTTAAAAGTGGATGATGTTGTGAGTGTAATCTTGAATGAAGAGATACGCAGGAAAAGCACAGGTGAATTATCTGGAAATGCTTTGAGTGTTGAAGGAAGAGGAAGGCCAAGAGAGAGGACAAAGCGTGGGAGATCAAGGTCGAAGACAGGCAAGAGATCCAAGTCCAGGTATGGCAGAATAACCTGCTGGAAATGTGGAAAGCAAGGGCACTTAAAGAGAGATTGCAGATCGGGTGAAGATCATCATGAAGAACATGAAGAAGAAGCAGATGTTGCAGGCTACGTTGCACAAGATGCTCTGGTATGTTCTTTGGATAAAGTAGAATCTTGGGTATTAGATTCTGGTGCCTCTTTTCATGCATCTTCACATAGAGAATTTTTTCATGAGTATGTCCAGGGAGACTTTGGAGAAATTTGTGTAGGGGATGGTAAGCCTTGTCAGGTTGTTGGCAAAGGCAAAGTGAAGCTGAAATTGCAGACAGGTGACACATGGGTGTTAAAGGAGGTCATGCATGTCCCAGTTCTGAAGCGGAATCTGATTTCTGTTAGAAGCTTGGGTGAAGAGGGTTGCACAGTAACTCTCTCAGCGGACTCTTGGAAGGTTACCAAGGGTACACTTGTTATAGCTAGAGGTAAGAAAGTAGGTACGCTTTATCTATCTACTTGTTTTACTGATTCTCTTTCTGGGTTATCTACTTCAGCTGTAGATTCAGAGATGTGGCCTGATAGGCTTGGTCACATAGATAAGAAGGAGATGCTGGTTCTTGAGTCAAAGAATATGCTTTCGGATTTGGAAGGCATGGATCGTGGTTTCTGTATGCAGAAGAAGAAGGTAAGGTTTCTTGAGGAATCCGATGTTAGTGACAAGAACGGGAAAGCCTTGGTTTTCAAGGAGAAAGTGACGGACAGAGTTCAGCATAAGGTGCAGAGGAATTCTGAGCAGAGCAAAGGTGATTTGGACAAGGTTTTGATCCAAAAAGAGCTCGCGGGAAAAAGTCAGGTCTCACAAGAAAAACACAGAGACCGACGTCGGCAGAAAAACCGGCGTCGGCATCCAGACAGGGACCGACGTCGGCTATGTGCAGCCCGACGTCGGTGACTCGGGGCAGACAGAGACCGGCGTCGGCCAGGGGAAACCGACGTCGGCAGGGAGTCAGTCGCAGGGAACCGACATCGGTCGGCTGTAGACTGAGATGTGATCGGCATCGGTTACTGAGACGAATTTTGGGTGGACAGCTAGTTGTCATGGAGTCTCAAGCGCCCATTTGGAGGACTGAAGGTGTAAGTAAGTTCTTAAATTCGTCATTTCCCTTCTTTACACTACTTGTTGCTCACTTATGGCATAGGACCAGGAAGTTATTGAAGAAGCAGAACAGGTAGATCCAGGAAACAGTGGGAGCTTGGCATGGATGAGGATGTGATTCCTTGGAGGAGAACCAAACAGGTGTTTTGGGTAGTGTTGCCAGCTGGAAGTAAGCACTGAGAGACGAATGGATGTTGAGGATGAAGAAGAGCGGAAATGGTTACATGAGATGGTAGATCAGGGTATATGATCTTGTATTAGCTGCAGGGCAATGGAGGTTTGATCATTGTGTTTCTCTTTACCAGGTTGGATAGTATTAGCTACACTATTCTATTTTCTGTATGATGTGCTTGTTGCAGGGTTACATATACAGGTATTTCTGAACTAAAGGTAAAGCTAGTTCAGGTGTTTGTCATGGAGAATCTGGGAGCAGCAAGATTCTTTGGCATGAGTGTGTTCTAGAGACATGGAGGTCTTGTTGACTTTGTTTCAGGATGATTGTGTGTGAAGCCGGTTAGCACGCCGATGGTTAGACAGTTCATAGAACAGGTGTCTTGATTCACATAATGAAGTTGAGTGCATGGTATGTACTAAATCTGAGTTTTTCCCAAGCAGTGGGAGTTGTCACAAGTTTGGAGTCAATCCGGGAGAGTAATACTGAAGGGCAGTTCAGTGGGACCAGCAGTAGGTGCACATGCTACGCAGGGTCAAGTTCTTTTTCTACATGGTTGTAGATGCGGATGTGGCAGGTAATTTGGATGACAGATTTTGCATCACGGATTTTGTGGTGGTTGGTCTTCAAGAGTGATCTTGAGGAGGGATACAAAGCCAAGGAAACAAACTAGACGGTGTACAGGTACAGGTACAGGTTGCAGCTATTTATCTCCAAGTGGGAGATTGTTAGGGTGTGGAGCTAAAAGCTTCAACCTTTGCAAACTAGGAACTGAAGGTTGCTGAGTTCTACAGGAATCGGCGTCGGCAGCATGACCGACGTCGGCAGGATCCAGTGCAGAAGGCAATCGGCGACGGCAGGAAGTCGGCCGACGTCGGCAGAACCAGACCAGCAGGGACCGACGTCGGTCGCCTGTGTGTTCCCGAAGTGTTCGTTTTACAGACAGTTAGTTAAGTGAACTATGAGTTTGCATGTCAAGACCAGCCAGAGTCTTGGGCTGCGAGGATAATTGTCTAAATTAAGAGTCTTAGTTATTGTTTGAGTTAGGGATCTATTTATAGACCCATTGGCATGTATTGTTTAAGGCATGAGATAGAAAGGAAGAGTTCCTTCTAGTTGTAAGATCTATGAGTTGCAGGTTGTTGCAAGCTCATTGGTGATCTACATGTAAGTTTGGTCTTTGAATTGCAGGTTGCAGGTTCATGAGAGATCAGCTTGAAGTGCTATAGAGTGCTTGATGTACCGGCAGGGTTATTACTGACTGGTTGGTGAGGTGAACACCAATTCTGTGTGTGAGTTGGTTGTTGGGACCGTTTTTGTGTAGGAGAGTGTGTGTGAGAAGAATTACTGTACACTTGAGGTGTGGCGAATCTCTGTAAGGTGAAAGAGTGTGGCGGCTCTTTGATGTATTCTTTTCTGTTAGTGTTAATACAAGATAGTGTATTGTCTCTCATATTCTGTGCTATTGGTGAATTCTAGTTACTTGTGTTTCTGGTTATTTCCGCATATTCAATTGCTTATATATTTGGTAATCATACTGTGCTCTCTCTGAGGAGCAAGATCCTAACCAGTGGAGTCAGAGCATGTTTGTTGTTCCTTGATTTCCTGACAGGAGGTAATAAAATAGGTGGATTAGCTAGATAGTCCTTGAGTTGTTGAAAAGTTGTTTGGCAGTGATCATCTTAGTGAAATGCAACTCCCTTATTCAAAAAATGTGTAAATAGATGATACTTTTATGCTAAATGAGAGATAAAGCATCAAATTGACTAGATCTTGCCTTGTAAACTATAAAGTTGCTTCAAATTGGTTATTGGTGGCATCTCGATTATAGCATGGACTTTGGACAAAAAAAATTCAATGCCTCTACGAGACATGATAAAGCCAAGTAACTTTCCTGAGGTTACTCCAAACACACATTTATTTGGATTGAGTCTAACTTTGTACTCCTGCAGTCTTTAAAATATCTTATATAGCACTGTTGGATAGTCGGCCTTGGTCTTGGATTTTTCTCATATGTCATTGACATAGTCTTCAACAATATCATGCATCATATCATGGCATATGATGTTTATGGGCCTTTGATATGTAGCTTCAAAATTCTTAATACTAAATGACATTACCTAATAACAAAATGTTCCCCATGGAATGGTGAGTGTTGTTTTATGTTGGTCTTCTAGTGCTATTCTAATCTAGTTGTATCCTAAAAAGCCATCCATGAGTGAAATCATTTCATAATCTACTATGGAGTTGATGATCATGTCAATATTAGGTAATGGAAAGTCATCCTTAGGGCAAGCTTTGTTGATGTCTCAAAAATTAGTACAGATTTTGATTCCTTCAAGCTTTTTGCTAATAGGTACAACATTAGATATTCATTATAAGTAGTCAATGAATCAAATACATCATGCTTCTAATAGTTTTTCCAACTCTTTATTAATAAATACAAAAATTCAAGGATGCATCTTGTGTATCTTTTGTTTTACTGGTTTGGCATCAAGATTGACCACAAGGTGGTGTCGAACCAAGACAGGGTCCAAACCTTGTATGTCAGAATAAGTCCATGCAAATATATCTACAAATTCTCTTAACAGAGATGTAAACACTTTGTGTTCTTCCTCAATGAGGGATGTACCTAATTTTATCCATTTTGGATCTGATGGAGTCTTGATGTTTACCTCTATTGTATCTTCGACTAGAAGGGTCGAACCATCTTCTAGGATAGTAGGTAAAGACTTGAACTATTAGACTATATCAGAGTCTTCTACTAGGACTTGCTTTTCAATTTCTCTTAGGCATGATGAATCTGAGTCTCCTAATGGGAGATCTGGCCATGTGACAAAAATAGTCAAAAATTCATTAAGAATTTAATCAAACACTTGTTGTTGCTCAAAACTGAATAGTTCTAGATGATAAGTTATCTCACTATGCAAATTTTTAGTAAACACAATGGCTAATTATTTATCTAGTAAATTGTGGGTGAATCAGCTTACAAGGGATTTCTATCACTGTAGATAAATTGCAAAACTCTCATCAAATTTTTATTTTTCTTGTGTCAAATCAGCCAATGAAATCTCATGTTCAAGATTATAGGAAAAGTGTTGCACAAAATTATTGAAAAGATCATCAAATTATATTACTAAATTCTTGGGAAAATATCAGAACCACTCCAAGGCTTGTCTAGCCAAGCTCCTTGGAAACAACAACAAAAATTATATATCATTATATGCCACTATTTGACATGTGATAAAAAAACTCGATTAAATAAGCCTTAGGGTCATCTTTCCCTTTGTATTTATCCAATTTTAGTGGTTCGTATCCTAGATAAATGATATCTATAAGTACTCCATGTTGAATAGATAAAAACACATTTCATCCAACTTAAACTTTTTAGAATATTTCCCAACTTGAATGGTAGCAATTGCATCCTTCATCTGTTGCAATTCTTGGGTTAAAAACTAGAGGGAACATTGGTTTGAGGGAGAATATTAGCTTGGGTAGATGGTTGAGAGGTCATAAGTGGAACACTTGGATCAAGGTATGATGGATATCTCTATTGGAGTATGTTGGTTTGGTTGGGAAATGGACCTGGAATATGCATACATAGATTAGGATGTACTTGAAATTGCACAATTGGTTGTGCGATATTCTAGTTTGGGTTGGCTATAAAGGTTTGAATTGGAGTATTTTTTGGTTGGGATGGAGGGATATAACTATAATATGCCTGATGTGGTTAAAAAGGGACATACTTCCAACTAATCCAACCTTGTTATTGAGTGGGAACTTGTGAACCAAGACCCTATCTTTGAACTTATGGCACATTTTGAATCAATTATTACCTAGTAGGTATTTGAGAAACATGGGAGCCTCCTTGTTACATGAATCCTTTTTGGGAAATGAATGCATTTTGAATATTAAACATCTATCATTGACCAATATTTACATGTTGTTAGCTAGTCATCATTTGGTTTTGGATTGGTACACTAGTCTGTGACTGAAGAGGTGTGTTTGCCACTACTTGACGAGGTGGAACATTAGTTTCCCCTTGTTGAGTTGGCAATATATTTGGCCTCTATTGTATTGGTACACTAGATTATGTCTGATATTATAGAATACTACTCATCACTTGTTGAGGAGGAGTAGGATTTATCATACTCTATTTTTGAGGTGTGACATTAGTTATTGGTTGACTACCTAATCCTGTTGGTTGCACATTTGATGAAGCAATCAGTTGAGGTTGGGATGTAGAAACTCTTACTCCTTGATTTTGAGATCCACTTGCAGTGTTAACTAAAGACACATTTTTTGGGATATCTACTAGTATATGAACACTAATTTGGTATGGATTGGATGTTGCTTACATATTATCCACTATATTTTTGCCATTATGTTGTGTATAAGTAGAAGAGACTTTTTTGATTGTTGGGGTATGAAATAAGTTGTCAACCGAAGTGTTCTCTACATGAATGGATCCAAATTTTGATTATCTAGACCAGTTAACTCTATCAAAACTCATGTTAAAGGAACTACGTGAATAAGAGGTTTGCTCACCATGGTCATCTAAGTGGAATTACATGCTATATTTAGGTAGGTTTGATATGCCATCTGCATTTGGTTAAAGTACTCTTCCATGAGGTTTTTTCCTTTGTTAGGCATATTAGGGTCATGATATGTTTTTTGGACTAGAGCCAAAGGATTTATAGAAAAATCTTGTTTATTGTAAATTATGTTGTGTGGCATTCTTACTAGGCTTGGTAAATTCTCATGGGGGAAGTCTGCCAGAAACTTGGCCCCTACCTCTATGGCTCAAACTAAAATCTCATCTTTGTTCTCTAAAAAATGATGCTCAAATAAAAATGGATCATATGTGGAAGGTGTATTAGTAGAGTATGACTGTTGAGAAACTGGTTCGTCAGTTGTGGTTGTTGTAGCTATATATTGTGTGGTTTGTTCTTGGTCTTATTCTAAATAAGGTGGTGTATTAACCAAATTGTTAACTAATAGATATTGGCTTTGTGCCCCTAATTGAGTATTATAAGAGGGATAAGGACCCATCTCATAAGCAATATTATTTATGTAGGGGTCTTACACCATTTCTTCCTATGCAACCACATTACTAATACTCGGATTATACATGAGTCCACTACGAGTGTAAGAGTACATGTTGGGATCCATAGTCAATGCTTTGTGACAAAGGGAGGTCTTCAAACTCTAAAAAGACACTATCTAAAAATATGATGGTCAAACTTGGTCTAGATTCATCAAAAGGAAAAAAAAGTTTATGCAAAGATTTGTGATAACATAAGCTAACGTTAAGTATCTAACATTACACATCTTACACAAATATATTAAGTAAATAAACCAAAAATTGAAATGTCAAACGCTAAGGTTGAAGTGTTTCAAATCAGTCTAATCTAAGAAATTAAAATTTGCTAGGTCTTTTGTCCAAAACACAATGTCAAAAGCTATGCTCAAACAAGGCATGTGATAGGAATATTATCCAAATGATGTCAAACACTAGACTTTAAAATAGATGAAATTTTTCATCTAGCAGATTTGAACCACTTCTAACAAATATTAGGCATTTGATTCTTGGATATGGACTTGATCAAATAGGTATAAGGTATGAAACAAAAGGCACTTTAGAGATAGTTTGTTTTCTCACAAATAATTGGTATAAAATTTGGTTCTTTTGACAAATAATATAGACAAAAGTGAACAGTGTAATTGTGTTAGACAAAGGTTCACAACGGTACACTCAGATTGGTTTAAAAATGCGGTAACGAATTTGAACTCTATGTAAGAGGGCCTATGAAACAATATCTGAAATGTTTTGGGCAGCATAACAATGCTAGACTAATTAAAATATGTTGCAAAATGCTTGCTTCAAAAACTCTCTAAGACAAAGATAGTTTCACACAAATTTGACAACATAACACTACCTTCCTCGACTCAAAATGTTGTAGTGCATAGACTCAAAGTGAAAGTGTTTAGCACAAAATGACTTAAGTCTATCAAGTGGTGATAATGATCATGAGTCTTAAATGGCCTTCAACCCAAATTTAAAATTAAACCTAAGTTCCCTCAAGTTTAATGCAAATAGTGAATCCACTTAACACATTGACCCTATGAACTTATGAAGGTGCAATTTTAAATTTAGATTATAAATGAAGGACTTAAACAAACCTTGGCAAAGGTCTAGACTTAATTGGCTAGTGTAACTATGCCAAAGTAGATGATATGACTCCAAGCTTTGATGAACGTTGAACAAGGCAAATTTATGATTCACATGGGCAGCATAACGTCTCTTTGTTTAAAGGAAAATGAGGACTATGTGTTTTGGTTTGTATCATTTGTTCACACCAAGTTTTGACTCCAAATAAAACTTTAATCTAGGACAAAACCAACTAATTAATCGCTCCTAGATCCTAAATTGATAAGGTTGCTTGGTATTGTTGGAATCCATCAATATACATCATTTGAGAGGATTTTAAGTGTTCATCCAAAAGTAAATGCATATTATATAGTAGGGTTGTTGCACCCCCTTCTCTAAAATGACAATACTATGACATGGACCTTGAGGCACACCTTGCACCAATAATAATTTTATGGTAAGTGGAGATTTGTCTAAGATCTATAAATTTTTGAATGTCTCTAAGGGAATAAATTACACAATGACTTTCATGTCAAACGATGTAAAAGAAAAGCACGTATTTTGGGTCCACAACACTTGGCTTGTTACAAAAAGGTTTAGTATTTTTTTTAACCACTACATCCATCGCTTGCTTAGAGTAGTGCAATGTATAATGTGAAAATATGTCCCATGTGCAACTCCATCACTAGAAGGTGGTTTAACTGCTTAAACTTTCGATCCTAGTGATAGTGGGTGAAGTCAATGCTAGGAGATGAAGCCCTGGGTCAAAGCTTCCCTCAAAAACTCATGGGAGGTAATGATGTCCCCCTCACAAGCCAAGATGCAATAAAATAAAAGACATAAAAATAAAAAAAATTAGGATCATTTTCAAGGTCACCCAAACTATGACAAGTTTTTGAGGAGTGTTTTAGATGACATTCTTTCTAAGCCTTGGACTAGGATTTTTACAATAAGGATGGCGCTTTTGATTCTAAAGATTCCTTAAAAGGGACAAATGCAAGAGCATATATGTGAAAACTTTATTTTTGCCAAATAAGTTCTAATTTCAATAACTATTAAAAATAATAATTGACAAGTGTGTTCAATTTTAAAACCCAAATGAAAGATGAGGTGATGTTCTTTTGACCCCTTGGTCTAGAGTTGTAACTTTGAAAGTATAACTATCAAAAGCATTCACTTAAGCATCTAAATTTTTTATTAAGCACCAAAACAAGGTCCTTAATTCATTTTAAAGCATGCAACATATGTCTAAATAACATGTTTTAATAAATTCAAAGTCTGTCGGTTACCTGTCTACCCTTAAGGCATCACCCTAAAAGTAAATGTGTTAGATTAAAAATATTTAAAGATATTTTTAAAATTTTGTGAAAAAACTATGCAAATTGAAGATAAACTAATATTAAATTCAAAAAAATTAGGAAAATAGATATGGTTTAAAAAAAATTTATCAAAAATGGAGTCTGTATGACCCCAAACCAAGCATTTTAAAATGGCCTATTAGCTCTCGAGATTGTATTTTTTTTAAAACACAATGATCAACGATGGTTATACCTAACCATCGATGCTTTCACTTGTTCATCAATGGTTGAAAATGACTGTCAACAATTTACTCAACTGTCAGTGGTTCCTCTGACCGTCGACGGTTACTTGTGTAAATCTGTGACAGAAAAATGGCAAAACAAAGCTAAAAAATCAAATTACAAGAGTTTTAATAATCCAAATGAAGATTTTAAAGTTGCACAATTATATTTTTCATGTGTGAGATGTGTTTGGTTCCATTAGGCATGCCATTATGTGAACTAATAAATTGATGATAAAGGAGAGATTAATATTGTGTTAGAGGATAAATCAAATCAAAAGCACATTAAACTAACACCTTAATGCCTAGTTACTAGGGTGAGCTTGATAACAAAAATAAATGAAAATCAAAACTAAAAAGTGAGTAAAAATAATAATCTTTCACATTATTTGGATGCTCCAAATACTTTATTGTAGTGGCTTGCTCGGTTTGTGCTCATGAAGTCTGCATCAATGGAAGCTGACTACCTCCATATCTCCTTGACACCTTGCTTGGCTTTGTCTTCAATATTTTGGCATCATAGATTTGGCATGTGAGAGATTTTTGGAATCAATTTGACATGGTAACTTTGCACAAGTTAAGCTTAAAATTCATGTGGCAAGGCCTCCTATTTATAGATTTTAAAAAATGGTTAGAATCAACTTGAACCATCCATCTCAAGATTGAGATGTGTGGATAAAGATTAATCCAATTATGTAATTAAAATCCATAAATAGGCTCATCAATATTTGGGATAGAATGGCATTTAAGAGGCATGGAAGATATTGATGAGGCATGGGGTGGCATGAATCCTGATATTTGTGGCATTTAAGGCCTAGAGATGTCTTCCCAAGAAATGAGGTCACCTGATGATGTGTATATTCAATATTAATTTCTAAAAATAAGTACTCAACAAGTTTTTATGAAATTCTTAATTAAGTTATAATTTAGTTTAATTAGCTCTTAAGCATGATTAAGCACTTTGTGCACAAATTACTCAAATTGATTAGAATGCCTTGTTATTGGTCCAAAATTTGATTGGATCAAAAATAGAAGTCAATGTCAGATGCGTTGGATCCATTATCCCATTTATAATGTTACTAACACCAAATAAAAAAGGCACATGTCTTATGCAATATATTTGATAAAAAAGAGCAATCCAGAGCATTTAGGTGCAAAATTGGCATTTTGACTCAGAATGATATGATCAAAATTAGCTAGCCCATAAATTGCACTGCCCCATTTAAGGATACCCTAGCCAAAATCGGCACTTGAATATATTAAGTTCAAATATTTTAATGTGTTTTAGTGTTTTTAGGCCAAATTGTGCATTTTAATAAAAATTAGTCAAAACCCTGATTGAAGGTTATCAGTGGTCATATTTAGGTGTCTACAGATACTACACTTACATTGGTAAGTGAATAGTGATTTGGAAACGTGGATTGTGGTGTTCTTTTTACCATGTGAGGGTTTTTAGGAGTTTTTTTATGATATGTTAGTTCTTTACTTTCCACTTGTGACTTTTTAGAGTCACTACTTGATCTAACTTGTTAACTTGACATCAAGAAATTGCAAACCTTGAATTTATATTAATTCTAGTGATTATAATTATTATGTTATTATATACCTTTGTTTAGACTAATATTATTTTATTTTTGAAGCATGTTATTTTGAAGAGTTATTTATGTATTTTTCTTTGAGAGTAATTAAGGGATAAGATGTGCAGAACATTTTGGTAGTCTAAAAGGGTTGAGATAAAATTTTACCTTATTATGTGTTAGTCGTGTAAACAAAGAGACATTGTCTCGTTTGATCCTTTATAAGGTCGTAAGGATGGTATGGTCCTTGGACTTTGTATGTTATGATAATTTTAGCATTATTTTCTCTAAATTATGAATATAATACTATAGATTAAAGTTGTGAATTATGATACTATTTATGTTTAGCTAGTGGCAACTTAATATAATCTTGAAATTATTATATGATTGTTCTTGTATGTATGCTCATACATCTAGAATCATTTAGCACATAGTACTGATTTATATGATTTGTTAGTATAGAATTATGTTTCGTGAAACCTTGTGCACATAATGGAGATCATTGGGTCATGGAGACCTGAGGGAAGAGTGGTGAATTAAGAACGTGAATTCTAAGTGATAGGGTGATATCCTACTTAGACTCATATTGATTCAATAATTACTAAGTTTGGATCTGATAGATAGATTTGTCGAATCTAGGATTTGACAGGTGGACTTGACAAATTTAGTCGTATGGCCACACACTTATATATTGTGGATGGGTATTCCATAATTTTGTATACATTGGCAATGTAATATTTTTAGTTCTTATTCATCACCATACTTGTCAGGAGCTCCATTGATTAGTGATAATATTGACATATTACACATATCTGAATCTATGTGGAGTAGTGATAGTATTAACTTATACACATTATTCTTGTCAGGTTCCCTAGATACTTTTATTTGGAATGGAAAATGCATTCTCTAGGTTAGAGAGATGTGCATAGGGGATGGAGGGGTTTGTGGAAATCTCCCTTGTCATATGTTTTGGCTTTTGTGATGACCTCATGTGTTTTTTGGAAGTCAGTGAAAATTTTATCGAGATATTATAAGCTTGTTTTGTCAGTTCTGGATCTTGGAGTGGCCATGATATAACCAATTAGCGTAAGTGACATTCGTAAAACTTATTTTTATAATAGGAAATGTCATGGAGTAGGGTCTTCAAGGACCAATACTCTGAGAATAATACTAATTTGGATAACTATGATGAGTTTTTAAGGTAAATTTCACATTTATTTACATGATTTGATACTTATACTATGTTTTTATTCTGTTAAACTCTGTTTGTTATTCAAAACTATTGTTTGAATAAGTGTCATCAGGGTGATGACCAATTTTAGGGGGTAGATGGTACATCCCAATTTCACCTTATAATTTATAACCTTTGAATCCATGGATTAAAAATAGTTATTAACTACTTTTTATTACTTTGATTTGAGCTTTATGACATGAACAATTGATATTGTTGATTAGTATACATGATGTAACAATTATGTTTTATTATTTTGTACATTATAGATGTATACTTGTTAGTTTTGCATCATTAGTTTATATATTTATGATGACTTAGACCAACTACCTACTTATTATGAGGTGGATGCAAGATTGGTCCTAACCTCAAAGCATGATAAGAGAGAGCATCATCGGAGAGGATGGTGTAGATGGGATGATTGAGGGTTGACATAAGGAACTACTAATAACCCAAACTCACACACCACCATATATCTTGTTAACTTTTTATGTTGATATGGTTTGTTAGTATTATGCTTTTGAATGCTTGAGTAGTTTGCATTGATCATGTTTCAAGTTGTGCATTAAAAAGGAATGATTTCATTAATTTATAGTATTAGAATAGATTGTATTTGGTTGATGTGATCATTATGTTTGTAGATGCTATTTTTGGTGTTCAAGTAAAACATGTTATTTAATACATCTTTAAAATGGTAATCCAAGATAGTAATCAACATTGTGGTTGAATCATCAAATAAATTAATGAAAATAGCATAGACTCTTTGAATATAGACTTGACACTTATAGTTTATTAGTGTTTGACATATTACTTATGATAAATACATATGTGAAATATCTTAATTAAACACTAGGATGAAACTATTCACTAAATGACTTATCTAGTGTTAAGCAAGGTTGACTTTATTACATGGCATGATTAATTAGTTGCATGTAATCCTTCGAATGGTTTGGTTTTTGAAAGGGATAATTTGGAAGATTCAAATAAAAGGTTAAGTTTAACTTGTTATGACTTGTTTAATCCTTGAGTATGAGGTTCAAGCTAAATTAGGGATTGCATGAATAAAATATTTGATTGTAGAACTCGACTTACAACTGGGCTTAATTTAAGTTCTACCATTAGTGGAATGCAAGAATTTAAATGGTGAATAAAATGAAAAAGAGGTTTTAAGAAGGAAGTAGAGGAGGATCTGAGGGACAAGACGGAGAGCAAAATATTTGGGGGAAATAAAGAGGATATAGAGCTAAGGAGAAGGATCATTTTTAGCATAGAGCAAATTGCTCCAGGTTGGTACTGTATTGAAATTGCTTGTGTAATGTGACCACCAAATGGAATATGTTTATGGGTTTTTATGTTTTAATTTTTTATAGATCAAAACATGTAGAGTTCAAATGAAGGCCCTTGTGGATGTCTCAGCCACCTACAGACCCCTGTATTTGACCCTAAAAATGAGCAAAATTATACTCAGTAGTTGGAGTGGGAGATTTATTGTTTTGTTCGAATGGATAATTAATAGGTTGTTTTCTGAGAGAGATTTTATAAAAAGATGGATCTAGGTTTTTAAGTGTAAGGTCTATATAAAAAAAGAGGGGGTTTAGGTGGAGGGTTTTGTGGATGGCTCAGCCATCCACAGACCCCTACACCAAAACCCACCTATATTCAAAGTAGACCCAATTCTGTAAATCTTTACCTTGAGCTATGCACAACCATGAACATATAATGAAATTCTTTCAATTCAATGATTTGTGATAGGATACAGATATAGTTCAACGGGTCTGAAATTTTATTTTGTGTTGAGATTGGTTCAAACTATTTACACTATGTTTAACTGTGTTCAAATAAAATCAAAGGTCAATTGTGTTTTTATTGTTAAGGAATAAACATTGGGAATTTCATTAAAACAATGGTGTGTGTGTGTATGTGTGTGTGTACAAAAAGATAAATGTTCATTACGAAAACATAGAGGTAGTTTAATTAAATAAACTACCTCTATGTTTTCATAATGAATATGTATCTTTCTGTGTGCCTATATATATATATATATATATATATATATATATATATATATATATATATATATATACAGTGGATATATATATATACTTTGGAAAACATTATTTATTTTAGCACAAGGATTTAGTCATGCAAATTTTATCATTATACATATATATATCCACTTGAAGTGGATATATATATATATATATATATAATAAACTACCTCTATGTTTTCATAATGAATATGTATCTTTCTGTGTGCATATACATATATATATATATATATATATATATATATATATATATATATATATATATATATATATATATATATATATATATATATATATATATAGTGGATATATATATATATATACTTTGAAAAACATTATTTGTTTTAGCACAAGGATTTAGTCATGCAAATTTTATCATATATATATATATATATATATATATATATATATATATATATATATATATATATATATATATATATATATAATTTGAAAAACATTATTTGTTTTAGCACAAGGATTTAGTCATGCAAATTTTATCATGCAAAAATGAGACCTATAGCTTGTAACATTTCAATTATATTGGAAACAATTCATTAGGTCACTGTATCATTGAATAACTATGCAAATTGGACTTCCATAGCGAATAAGGCTTTTCAATGGTCTAAATGGACAAAAATTCAGTTGGTTGTCTATGTTTAATGATTTGTTTCATAAACCTATATCAATTTGATAGTCTTACTTGATATAAACTATAGTGTCAATATGGAAAGACGATGTGAAAGGAGTTTAGATTGGTAACCTAGTTTATTCCTGTAGAGAATATATATAATACTGGTGAAGTTTATTTGGAAAAAACTAGTTACATGACTGAATACTTATTCTGGGAATTAATTTATAAGGGATATAAAAAGATAGGATTGTGTATCATACGAATAAGAAGACTTTATTCAGTTATTGAGACATGAGGTAATGATTACTTTAAGAATGAAATTACTTCTCTAAGCATAATTAACAGATTATTTTTCATCAAATTATATATAAACAAAAAGTGTGTATAGAGAATATCCTTTTTAGTTTCTTGAAATGTACCCAACAGGGCTTTACGTAGAATGTTGTGTGAAGATTGTAATCAATTGTACAAATATGCATGTAGGCTGTGGTAACTTACTAAGAGCAGTTCTTGAGCTTACTTGTTTCATATAGGATGAAAGATTGTATAAATTTGATGGTGTTATTGGATCCAAATAAAATTGTGATTAAACAGTATGTATGGTCTTTTTGTTTAGTATACTCGGATGGTATGAACTAGTTAGACTATGATTTAAATATATGTTATAAATAAGTAATTAAGGACTTTTTGTTATCATACTTGATTGGTATGATCTTGTCAAAATTGTACTTATTTATATATGATATTGTATGTATGTAATTATGGTCCTTTGTTTAGCATGCCCAGATGGTATGATTGTGTATGGACTATATATCTGTTATATACATAACAATAGCATGCTTGTAGATTCATTACATGCATTTGATGAACAAAATGTAAAGTTAAGATTATTTTTATATTTAGCATGTTCATATTTCAGCTATTAAGAATAATCTAAATGAATCTTTTAAGTTTAGTACTACACTATGTTATATATATTATGGGTCCCGCATTGATGATACTAAATAGGCAATGAGACGGACTTCACTAGCCTAATTAACATCATCAATGCTAGATAAAGATAATCCAATCAAGTGGTGTGTTATGGAATTGACCAATCCAAGTGATCATATGTTATTTTAAAACTTTGGCTAAAGTAATGTTAGATTGACATTGTCATTTCATATGTTTGATTTGTATGTTGTACGATATCATGTTAGAAACGTATTTTCTTTATAATACACATCATGTAGTATAAATATTACAACACACGAAGAACTAACACTTATATATTTTCATAAATAGTTTATTTATACTACTATCAAGAATATCCGATTGAATCCGTGATTGTTAAATTAACCAACATGTTACTTATGACATTCAAGCAATTATGATCCTTATTTAAAGGCATACACAAATGGTGTGATCTTGTAAAGACTATGTTTTGTTATAAAGTGTTATATATGTAATAATAACATGTTTTAGATTTTTTATATACATTTAATAGAAAAAATGTAAGATTATTGGTTCATGTTTGAGTAGGGTACTCGTACACAATTATCTATGATAGTATGGGATGTCATAGAGTTCTATAATAGGAAAGTATGTTATACTCGGATGGTACATATTGTATTTGTTATGTCTAGACCCACACCTAAGTATATGTATGTGTGTTGGTTGTTACTTTGAATAATACGTTTAATGACAGTTAATAGGGAATCATGTATGTGTGCATACCATTTTGAGAGTGAAAATGAATGTTAGATTAGACTTTTATGTGTTATATGACTTGCTTTGATATATATACTTGCTTGAATAAAAGCTTGTGATTCTATGTATTTATGATTGATTGTGGAAAAACTAGTAGTTATGTCTTAGAACACTAGACTATGATAATATGGGATATCATGGGTTGTAGTCATATGGATCTTATTATAGTAGTTATAAAACTGCAATTTAATATGAATTTTACCCAGATGCTATAAATTGTAGGCATTATTTCTAGTATAGGATAGATAATAACGTAAGATTCATTTATGTGTTGATGAAATAAATGTACACTTTGTTTACACCTATGTTTAGCATGTGATGTGATATGATTGCTAGGAGGATGTAATTAGTATAAAACTTGTAGTTAAATAATGTATAGTGAGACATTATCGTTGTATTTATGATTTATATATCAGTACAATATCTTGCAATAGAATATATTTTCTATGATGAATTGCATGTTTAGTTTTAGAAATCATATACACTTTGGTACTTACGTTTTCTCTACTTTTTCGCACCATCACTATCTACTCATCCGTGAAGGGAGGGTCATTCCTTAATGGGATTAGTGCAGGAGAACGTTGATCTGTGGTTAGTATGAAAAAATGCTCAGATGATGTTCTTCATCCCCACATCAATATTACTTACCTAGAGACCACACTTGATATTGTCAGAGATACACGAGTTGGTTTGACTCAAGCTCTAGAGGGCATGGTATGTATTTCTAGTATTAAAGTTGAATGCCTGAAGGAAATATAATTGTATATATTTGCATACTTGAACAACAGTTATTGTATTATTAGACAAGCCATGACTAAGCCCTAATGTATTTTTTTTTTTTATAGTTGTAATAAGTTATATTGTATTTTGGTATTTGAATTTGGAATTATTATTGTACTAATTTATTGTTTGGATAAGTTGTTAAGTATGTTTCTATGGAATAAATGTAAAGTATTTAGTTTTTTTTATTTTAAATATTACATTATTCTAAGTACAACTTGAGAGGTTGTTACATAGAGATACACACATTTTATTTTCACCAATTTGTGCGTGTGTGGGTTAACCATTAGTTTGTAGAGTAATGTATTGTGGTTTAATGTAAATGTTGGGTCTTATGAGAATGTTTGACGAGGATTTCAAACTTTGTGTACTTAGTTTTATTATACAGGAGGAAACCAAAGTTGTATAATAAAAAATTGTTATATATACACACACACACACACACACAAATATATGTAAGGTTTGTGGTTTAATGGTTGATTGGTAATAGCAAAGGATATTGTTATGTTCCCTGACATTTTCGAGTCATATAAAAAGTAGCTTCCCAATATATCTAAGATCCAAAATACGTGCAACATGTTCAAAGAATAGGTTCATATTTGTGTCTCATAAGTGAGCGCCCACCAATCAAAACATGTAGAACATCGTGTTTAGAAAATAGGTCCCTTTTTGTGTCCTACAAATGAAGGCCCTCCAACACTCAGTTAAAATTTGATTGTTGGCAGTCATATGCTGAACTTTTTAGCTATAAACAGTTGAAATTTTATGAAGGGCAATGTTAATTGGGTGATCTTCATTATTAAAAAATTATTTGATAAGTAGGATCGATTGTCAAATTTAACTTTGACGACCATCCCCATTAATAAGGATAAATGTGAAATATTTTTTACTTGAATTTATTTTAAATATTGAAAGGAAGTGGTTAAATGTGTTGGCATGCCATTCATTAGTCTATTTTTTATTTAATATATTATAAATATTGCTTTTAGCCAGAACAAAACTTGGCCCTAGGACATAATAGGGGGTCTAGTCCCTATGGTAGTCAAGAGCAATAAAAATAACCATAAATACGAATAGAAACACCGTCTCAAAAATACACACTAGACTTAAAATTCAAAGAAATCAAAAAGTTGATATAAAATGAAACAAAAGCTATTGAAGAAGGTTATCCATAATTTACAAACACAAAATCCCCAAAACTTCAGAAACCCTGAAAACCAAGGGAAGGGAGAAAGATCTATCTACATGTGGAAACCAACTTTTTTCTTCTCTGGGAGAGAGTATCCTTCAACATCTAGAACAAACCAACCTTGAGTGTGCTCACTGAATCTCTCCCAAGTCATTCAACATCCTTAAAATGCTTTTTTTTAAAGATTAATACTGGGGTTGGCGGGTCCCCTGCCCTTTATATTTAAGGAGAAGTTAATACAAGATATAGAAACCCCGACCATCACAAATTTTCAAATGAGAATGAGGTCATTAGGGGATCAAAAGGGCACCAAGTGTCACCAACATAAAGATAAAACTAACAAACCAGTGTGATATTTAACAGACATATCGTAATAGACTAAAGAGACAAAATGACCACTAAATAGAGATCATTTTTTTTGACAACTTCATCATCGATGCTTTCCAGCATCACTTCAGGAAGTTTAGGACCTTTTTCATCCACCATTGATGAGCAAGACCAGTGTTTACAGTGCCCAATAGAAAGTGGAGCTCTATTACTTGTCAGTCGATCACGCATGGCTGAAGAAGTAGCAAAACGGGCAATGTGAGGAAGCCAAGGCAGAGTAAGATGACTGGGGTTATCCACCATCTCACTCATGAACTTAATCGCCTCCTCTCTCCTTAAAATTACGTGCTTCTTTCCACATTTCTAAACTAGCAATAAGGCATTTCCCCTGTGCCCAAGGAGCAGCTGAGATCTATTGACCACAGTTCATTGGTGGATGATGCAATTTGAGTTCCAAGACTTTAACATAATCCATCAGTGTGACAAACCTAGACTCAAGATCCCTAAAAATACAAATTGGTATGAATCCAAAACCATTTTTACCTGAAAAAGGGAATGCCTCAAAAGGACCAATATTGAAATCTTCCACTTTCTCTGCTAAGCCAGGTCTGTGCATAGGTGCCACAAAGAACTCTAGCATCCTTTTTACCAGTGGCTTGTCCTCCAAAACCGCTAAGATATTGGAAGCAAACAATGCAACAACATTTGAATTTACTCAGCTCCATGCACTTTCCCCTAAAAATTCTTCACCTAGCGTAAAGATAATGGCATGCATGACCTCTTCAGAGGGTACCCAAAAGATCTTTTTGAGACGTGAACTAGAAGTTGCACCATAAAAGGCATTTCCCTAACACAACTTCCACTCAAAACCACAGGCATCCCGAACGTCGTGGCCAAGCTTTGATCCATCTCTGTTTCTGACTTCAAGAAGAGAGACACCAAAATAAGACACAAAATAGGGGTTAAGAAAGATAGGGAAGCCTCTCGAAACAACAAACCTCAATAAATTCTCATCATATCGCCAAACTTGATTACCACCACCACCTTCACTAACACATGTGGAATGACAAACAATTATGAAACCGTCATTTTTAATTAAGCACCTAAAAAAAAAATCAAAGACCCCTCAAAGACCTCCCATGCTCTACTTTGATTATCCACTATGATTGGGATGTTTTGTTCAATACCACAATTACCCAAAAAATTCGTTGCTACATTTGCCTTTCTGAAACAATGAAAAGCTTCCCACTCAACAAAGATCTCCACACAATCCCAAGCTTGAGAAAGTATGCTATCAAGGTGCCAAGAAGAAGCTGCAAACTTCTTGAAAGCCGATATAATGCCCTGAGAATTTCCTTCTCCCTGTAACTTCTCAATACCACAATGAGAAGCCATTTCCAAACCGAAAACCAGTGCTTGAGCTTCGATCTCATTATTCGTGCCATCCTTCAACTTTTTAGAGGTTGTCCTTATTAGGGACCCATTGCAATCTCTAAGGATGCATCCTGTCCCGAAAGCTCTCGGATTACCTCTTGAAGCCCCATCGAAGTTAAGTTTGAATCAACCCAAACGCAGAGGACACCGATTTTCTATTTACCTTATTACTATCTACATTAGACCCATTAACAAAGGTCCATAAAATACTTTTTACTTTTCATTGTGAACCCCAAATTAAACTTTAATAAAGCATTAAATATGAATTTGAATCTTAAATAAATTTAATAAAATAGATATCCCTAACTCTTATTATTAATTGAAGGTCGGTTTAATAGAAATAATACTTTCCAATCTTTAACATTACACTTCATTAATCTAAAGAAGGGTGATTATTCTTTTTCATAAAGCTAATATTAATATATCTTAATAATTTTAATGGAAATATTTATGCGTTTCAATTAAAAAAATAAAACCTAAATTATGAAATACTAACCATAAATCATTAATAATTCGTAAAGAAAAAGGAAAGGTTTCTTCAATAGATTGACAAGTTTGATGACTCGATCCTTGGGTCATGATTACTTCTACACGAGTGTGAACAAAACCCTACAAACTGTAATTCAGGTCCCTGACTCATGAGTGTGGGCAAAGGTCACAAATTTAGAGATGTGGCGTTCAGATTGCCTAGAATATATGAGTGGGATTGAAGTTTTCTGATCTGACCATGGTGTGCGTGAGTATGGCCCAAGCTTACAGACTTCGATGTTGAGCTATGATGAAAGAATATGAGTGATGGCTTTAAAATCGGGTTATACTCTCTCTTTTTGTAAAATACCATTTATCCTGTGACCACCAGAGCTTTATTTAACATTCCCCGTGCTTAGGTTTAGGTACACATGGTGCTATCCACAAGAAATTAGGGTTTGATAATGTGTTTTCTTTCAGTCCCGTCGAGTCCCATCGGACAGTAAAAGATTAGCGTTGCGTGGCGTGGATTATTGCACCGACGACAAAACAATAATTCTTGACAGGACGGTGCGCATTTTACTGAAGTTTACACATTTGGAAATTGTCCACATCGCCTTATAAAGAGCGCAATAATTTTTCCAAACAAGTACAATGGCGCCATGTGGATTCAAGTGTGTCTTGTTAAATCTGGTAACAGTATTCCGCTGTGCTTAGGAAAAGGGCAAAAACAAAAATGAAGGGCGTAAAACTTATAAATATCCCGTCGAAGGAACCCAGCGGCGAGGTCCTCATAAATCCAACAGAAAATTCCGGACGAAAATTGCCGCGTCCGTCAATTTCAAGCTATACATGACGTCCTGTTTGGGTTACCGATCTGATTAAGTGAAAGATCGTTGCATCTTTTCGGCTATCGACTTCATGTAATTACGCACTGGGATTCGAACTGTGGGCCTCCGCGTCTGAACGAAACTCTACGAAGCCTTTTTATCCTATCCCGTGATGTGATCCCTTTATGAACCCGTCCATTCCGCGGGCCACCCCGCCAGGGTTCGAACGCCGTGTGTTTAGCCGTATGTCTTGCATTTTCTTCAATACTATTTTCTATGTCGTTTATGCAGGTGTCCCATCGAGGAGCAGGTGGTCCCATGAAAACGGAATGTTACGGAAATTGAAAAAAGTTTCTCCCCTCCTTATTTTATAGGAAAATATATTACCTAATATTATTTTATGAATTAAAAAAAATTGTTTAATTTTTTTCATAAATAAAAATTAGACAATTTTAAATATCATCTTTTATCAGACTATTTAAATTTCAATATATCTATAACACCATAAACTCAGAGTTCTTAAGTTATTGACAATTTTCTTACATAAGAATGTCAAATAGTTTCCATCAATTTCAATACCCAGTTTTGAATTTATTATTTTTAATAATAAAATCATCTTAAAACGTTTCAATGATAAATTAGTAGGGATTTATGTTAGGTTGTGGAGCTAAAAGCTTCACAGTTATGCAAATGGTGGAGGTTGTTGAGTGTCAGAGTAACCGACGTCAGTCAGGGCAACCGACATCAGTCATATTCAGCGTACACAGTAACCGACATCGTGTAGGGGTCGGTCGGCATCGGTCAGACATGAACCGACGTCGACAACCTCTATGTGTGTGCATTTGCATGTGTCTCCAGAACTGGTCTAATTTTAGATAGACAATTAGTTTGCATGTAAAGACTAATTTTAGTCTTGAGTCTGCGTTTCTAATTATTGTTTGTCTTGGGATCTATTTAATACACCCATGGCGCTGTATTGTAATCAAGGACAAGGATTAGATCCTCAACTTGAAGGCAAGAACAACTATTGGGTTGGTTGTCTCAAGGTGTGTAAGATCAGTTGATCTGCAAGTTGTGCAAGATCAGGGAGATCTACATGGTAAGTAAGATCAGTTAGATCTGCAGGTGTGCAAGATCAAGGAGATCTACTTGGAGTACTTGGAGTACTTGGTGGACTGGTATTGTAGGCAAACCAACCGGTTGAGTTGATTGTCACAAATGACTGGTGGAGGGAACAACTCTGTGTTTTGAGTTGGTTTGTAATTGAGAGAGAGAGAACTCTTGAGGGAGAATTATTGTACATCTGAGAGGTGTGGAAAGAGTGTGATTTCTTCATTGTATTTCTTTCAAAAAGAGTGTTAATACAAGATTGTATTGTCTCTCATATTATGTGATGTTTCTAAATTCTAGTTACTTATTACTTCTGGGTTAATTTCGTGTTTAGTTGCTTATACAAAAGGTAATCAAGTGTACTCTTAAAGAGTGGATCCTGACAAGTGGTATCAGAGCTTTGTGTTCTAGACCCTGACAAGTGGTATCAGCGCTGTTTGTGTTCTAGACCTGACAAGTGGTATTAGACCCTGGTTGAAAGTTCATCAGAGCCTGGTTCGGAGCAGGTTAGTGTTTGTTGATTACAGGGCACTCTCAGGGGTTTCTGATTGAGTGGGAGTAAAGCAATGACAGAAGAAAGTAAACTAAGAATGGAGAAATTCAATGGCAAGAATTATCAATTATGGAATTGTGAAAAGAAATGGCATGTAAAGAAAGATTGTTGGTTGGTAGAAGATCAGCATGAAGAAAATAAAGAAGTAAATGATGCAGGTATTGTTGCACGGGATGTTCTTATATGTTCCTTAGATAAAGTAGAATCTTGAATTTTAGATTCTGATGCCTCTTTCCATGCAACCCCAAATAGAGTATTTTTTCATGATTATGTCCATGGAGACTTTGGAAAGATTTATTTAGGGGTTGGTGAGCTTTGTCAAATTGTTGGCAAAAAGAAAGTACGGCTGAAATTGCAGACGGGCAACACATGGGTGTTGAAGGATGTCATGCATGTTCCCATCCTAAAGAGGAGTCTAATTTTTGCAAAAAAGTTGGGTGATGAGGGTTGCACAGTTACTCTCACAGCAGAATCTTGAAAAGTTTCCAAGGGTGCACTTGTATTAACAAGAGGTAAAAAAGTAGGTACACTTTATCTATCTACTTGTATTACTAATTCTCTTTCTGTTTTATTTACTTCAGATTTAGATGCAAAGATGTGGCTCTGTAGGCTTGGTCACATGAGTGAGAAGGGAATGGATGTTCTTAAGTCAAATGGTAAGCTTTCAGATTTGAAAAGCATAGATCGAGATTTCTGTAAGCAATAGAAGAAAGTGAGGTTTCTTGAAATTGGGTCAACAAAAAAGAAGGTAGCTTCTATTGGAGGATCAAAGTATTGCATAAAGAGGAAATCTGATGTTTTTGACAAAGTTAAGAACTGGAAAGCCTTGGTTTTCAAGGAGAAGATGATGGACATAGATCAGCTCAAGAGGCTGAATAATTCTAAGCAGGGCAGTGTTGATTTAGACAATGTTATGATCCAAAATGAGCTCGGAGGTAAAAATCATCACTCACAGAAAAACACAGTTACTGATGTCGATCAGGTGAGAACCGACGTCGAACAAGGAAGAACTGACGTCAGTCATGTGTAGACCAAAGTCGGTTATGTCAGGCAGGTGGACACCGATGTCGGTCAGGGAATCGACGTCAGCGATCAGGAGGAATCGACATCGATCGGGTGCAGATCGAGGTCGGCCAGAGGTGATCGAGATCGGTCACTGTTATAACGAATTTTGGGCAGACAACAAGTTGTCAAGGAGTTTCAAACGCCCATGAGGAGGACTGAAAGGGTAAGTAAGCCTCAAATTCATTATTCCCCTTCTTTATACTACTTGTTGCTCACTGATGGTGGAAAACTAGAAAGTTTTAAAGAGGTAATGCAGGTAGAATTCAGGAAACAATGGGAGCATGGCATGAATGAAGAAATTGATTCTTTGGGAGAGAACCAAACGGGAGATTTGGTAGAGTTGTCAGCCGGAAAGAAAGCACTGAAAGACGAATAGATTTATAAGTTAAAGAAAGGAGAGAATGGACAGGTGAGACAGAAGCCCAGGTTATATGGTCTTGAGTAAGCTCTAGGACAGTAGTATATGTTTGACAAGTGTATGACAAAGCATGGCTTTAGTCAATGTCAATGTGACCATTGTGTTTATTTTACCAGGTTGGATAATATTAGCTACATTATCATGTTATTGTATGTAGTGTATATGCTTGTTGCAGGGTCACACATGCAGGGATTTGCTGAGCTAAATGTAAAAGTAGCTCAGACATGTGCCAGAAAGAATTCAGGAGCAGAAATCTTTGACATGAGTATTTCTAGAGACAGAAAAAATCACAAGTTGATTTTGTCTCAAGAGGATTATGTGAATAAGGTAGTGGAGAGGTTCAATTTGCAGGATGCAGAACCGGTAAACACACCTATGGTTGGACAGTTCAAGTTGAGCTATGAACAATGTCTTGAATCACATGATGAGGTTTGGTACATGGTATGTACTAGACCTGATATTACCCAAGCAGTGGAAGTTGTCAACAGGTTTATGGCCAATCCAGGAAATGAGCACTGAAAAGTAGTTCAGTGGATTCTCAGATATTTGAGAGGAACCAGCAGCAGGTATTTATGCTATGCAGGGTTAAGCACTTCTCTACATGGGTATGTAGATTCATATATGGCAGGTGACTTGGATGACAGGAGAAGCACCACATGATATGTGTTCACTATTGGTGGTACGGCGGTTAGCTAGATTTTAGAGATGCAGAAGGTTGTTGCAGTCACAGTGGCTAGCAAAGATAAGAACCTTGCAGAAATGTTAACAAAGCCAGAAATAAAGGAGAAGTTGAATCTTCATTCAACTTTTGTTGGTCTTCAAGATTAAACTTGAAGATAGATACAAGCCAAGAAACAAAATTAGAAGATGTACAGGTACAGGTACAGGTGCAGATGTTTATCTCCAAGTGAGAGATTGTTAGGTTGTGGAGCTAAAAGCTTCACAGTTATGCAAATGGTGGAGGTTGATGAGTGTAAGAGTAACCGACGTCGGTCAGGCCAACCGACATTAGTCATATTCAGCGTACACAGTCACCGACATCGGTTAGGGGTCGGCCGGCATCGGTCAGACAGGAACTGACGTCGGCAACCTGTGTGTGTGTTTGCATGCGTCTCCAAAATTGGTCTAATTTTAGACGGACAGTTAGTTTGCATGTAAAGACTAATTTTAATTTTGAGTCTGTGTTTCTAATTATTGTTTGTCTTGGGATCTATTTAATAGACCCATGGAGCTGTATTGTAATCAAGGACAAGGATTAGATCCTCAACTTGAAGGCAAGAACAACAATTAGGTTGGTTGTCTCAAGGTGTGTAAGATCAGTTGATCTGCAGGTTGTGCAAGATCAGGGAGATCTACATGGTAAGTAAGATCAGTTAGATCTGCAGGTGTGCAAGATCAAGGAGATCTACTTGGAGTACTTGGTGGACTGGTATTGTAGGCAAAACAACCGGTTGAGTTGATTGTCACAAATGACTGGTGGAGGGAACAACTCTGTGTTTTGAGTTGGTTTGTAATTGAGAGAGAGAGAACTCTTGAGGGAGAATTACTGTACATTTGAGAGGTGTGGGAAGAGTGTGATTTCTTCATTGTATTTCCTTCTGGAAGAGTGTTAATACAAAATTGTATTGTCTCTCATATTCTGTGTTGTTTCTGAATTCTAGTTACTTATTACTTCTGGTTTAATTCCGTGTTTAGTTGCTTATACAAAAGGTAATCAAGTGTACTCTTAAGGAGTGGATCCTAACAAGTGGTATCAGAGCTTTGTGTTCTAGATCCTGACAAGTGGTATCAGCGTTGTTTGTGTTCTAGATCCCGACAATTTCTCGTTAATGGGTCAACGGTAGTTTTTGGGAAAAAACAAAAAAAGATAAATGTGGATGGAATTCACTACTTGCAGATTGATTTAAACTTAATTTTGATGGAACTTCCAAGGGTAACCCTGGGGCTTTAGGGATGAGATGTATTATTCAGTGTTGCAATAGATCTCTAATTCGAGCAATGTCCGGAAAACTCCAGGGTGACACCAACAACAAAGTGTAGACACAAGCTCTTGCCAGTAGGATTGAATTAACAATCCAATGTGATATTTCAAAGTTAATTGTGGAAGATGATTTGCAAGCAATGTCTAGAAAACTCCAGGATGGCACCAACAACGATGCAGAGGCACAAGTTCTTGTCAGTGGGATTGAATTAACAATCCAGTGTGATATTTCGAAGTTAATTTTGGAAGGTGATTCGCAAATAATTATATCTTCATTCCAAAAGAAGGTTGTTGTTCCTTGGTATTTAGAAAACATCTTGTCAAGCACCTAGGATAGATTGACGCTTTTTTCTTCTATTGATTCTAATTACTATTACGTGAAACAAATTTGGCAACAAATTTTTTAGCAAATTGTGGAATTGATCGAGTGGAAGTATGTCAAGTGGATATTGTGAAGGAGCCTCGGGAGGATTTCCCATCCCTCCCCCTTATTGAGTTGGGTTGATTTGCGTTTCTCTTTTTTGTATTGTTTTTATACTTAAAAATAATTTCAAAAAAGCAGTGGTTTTAGTGATGGCCTAATTGGCGGAAATATGACAACTTTGGCAGCATTCCTAACCGTGATGCATATCTTGGCATAATATTTCATTATTATCCCCCTTAATGATCATCACATATGGGCTGCAATCATCAATGCAGAGGCGGTAAAATTGATTGGTCACAATGATAGTTTGTATGCAACATGAAGGAGTCGAGAGCCTTCATTTGTGTTTCATAATTACTTGTCCTCTGCTCTCCTTTTAGCGAGCCGAATGGGAATGTTGGTTTTTCACTGCTATTTCACCTTGTTCTCATCCAGTTTGTTGCAGAATGTTGGTGGGCTCGATTGGTTTAGACATGGAAAAGATCACAAAGATTGCTATCGTCACCCCATGTATATATGGAGGAAACACAGTGCGTGAGATGGCGTTCGAAGGCTCAATTTTGCGGGTTTGCATGAAAAATATTTTTTAGATTCCGTCGGAAGAGTTTCTCTATTTGGTCTTGTTGGTTTTGGGACTGAAATTTATGGCACAGGATGTTCACTACCGAGTTAACTCTGAGGTGGCCGCAGTCTTTGCACCGAATTTAATCGTTGTAGTGTCAGATTTTGAGGTAGTAGCAAGTCTGGTTTCCTTCTGCATAAGCCTTGAACACCGCATTGGGTTGGTGAAAAAGATTGTTTTGCATGACCTAACTCCCTTACCCAAATTGATGTTTATAAGGTCGAAAGGTTTAGGTTTGGTCCTTGTGTCAGCGTTTCGAGCTCTAGAAACGCGTTTCATAGTTCTGGGATTTTTGTAGGATATGAGGAAAAAGGTTAGCTCGTTGGACCTTCTGGAAGGACAATTCTTAAGCTTGCCACCTATGGCATAGCTGCAAAGCTCGATTTTGGAGATCTCTCAATGGCGGGCTACCTGCCATGACAAGTCAAGGGTGGAAGCAATCAAAAAATTAGTGAAATTGGTTGCTTGTGGTCAGATAGTAGCTCTGCATTGGTTCAGCAAGATGTAGAAATTGGAAGCTGGACAAACCTATTTCTACCAACCCAATGGCTCCTAAAGTAGTTAGGAAAGGTCCACAGAAACATCACAAGTGCGAAATCCTTGGGAAAGTCGAAGAAAATGTCTACATAGACATGGAGATCATCTTCTCAGAAGATGTTGATTATGAGGTGCAGGTAGGTGTAAATTTCTAATGCCTTCCTGTGTTTTTATGTTGGTTCTCTAGTTTTGTTGGTTCTCGATTGGGTTTTGCTTTGTGTTATTTGAGCTTTGGTTTTGAAATTTTGTTTTCCCCTGGTTTTATCTAGGGTTCTACTTGGTTGTTCTATGTTAGCGTTGTTTAAGTCTTTTCTGGGCTTTGGTTTATTCCTGTAATGGGTGGGTTTTCTGTAATACTTTTTACTATGACTAGGGGCCTTAATTAAACCCCATATCTATTAAAAATAAAATAAAAATAATAGTGATTATCTCTCATACAAAAATGTATTATAGACCAGTTGAACTTTCACAATGTTCCCTTTGCAACAGTGCCCTAGATCAAAAGCTTGAAGCTATTTAAGAAAGGTATTTTTACGATTAGTGATCCGTTTTGTAAGAACTCTAGAAACCGACTTCTTTGACCTATGTTAAAATCCAAATTTCATCTTTAAATAAATCATCCAAGAAAAAAAATATAAAAAAACATTCATAAACATAAAAAACAACAAATACACAAATATCTTAAACTAATAATATAATTTAAGAACTAAATAACTACTCAAATATCAAACATCAAAATTATATATATACATGTATATAATAAATTTAAAATTAAAAAATAAATAAATATATACTAAATTTCAACCTGTACACTTTCATTATTAAATATCATTGTTGGATACTATTATTATTTAAAATTGCAATTTTGTTTTTTAATGATGGATCTTGCAAATCTAAAGTCGTGATCTTCATTACTCATTTCAATTACTTTGACAATTTATGTTGTTCTTTCGGACTATTTCAGGGTATCTCATTACCCTTTCAAGACAAAAATAACTATGGAAGACTACTTTTTTAAAATGAAACCCTATCAACAAAAAGAGTGGACCATTCAATTGGCGCGCCTGCTTGTGTAAGGCCGTATAACGCTGGAAAAGTTCTTGTAATTAGGGACTTTCAGTTGGGGTACCAAAGTCTTTAATGTTCACGTGAGACCCATTATTGTATGAGCAGACCAGAATGTTTGTGAAAGGTAATATAGTAATTAAAAACCTTTGAATGTTCTGCAAACATTGTTGTTGAATTTTATTGAAAAAGCCAAAATAAATATTAGAAAAACATCGAGTGCTCATTTACTTATTCCTTCTTTCACATGACAACCATTGTGGTTGAATGGCGACGTTGTATAAAATAAATGAGGGATGAAAAGTTAAAACCAAATGCAATTTATATGCCTTACTGACTTCCATCGCTGCTTTTCACACCATTGGATTGCACATTATACATAAGAATTTTTAAAATGACATAATTATCTCAAATTTACTTTTATGGTCTTGATGACATTTACTTCACCCACCTCCCAATAATGGCGATGTAAACAGTACTGCATGTGGCCTATGAGCACTCCTGCTTTAGCAAACACGACCTTGTCTGCTACTTAAAGTTAACAAAACTACAACTATAACCTTTGTATGCCGCGTCAAGTCAATAAAAATTACTATTAAAGCTGGAGATCGTTTCGCTATAAAGAGAGATCCCCAAATTTCCTGTACGGACTGTTTTTTTTTCCTTAAAAATGCATAGTTAATCATACTGGTTTGTTTAATACATAATCCTAAATTCAATTGAGATGCATTTTAACAAAGCTTATATGTTAATAAAAATTTGAGTTTAAATATTAATTTTCAAAAGTTTTAATGTTTTCGAAAGTCGATGAAAATGATCGAAAGAATTTTTAAAATAATTGTAAATAATATATTTGATTATTATAAATTTTCAGAGAATAATTGAGAGTAATATATTTGATTATTATATTTTAATTAGTTTTAAAAAATATTTTAATTTTATGTCTAAATTTTCTGTAAAATTTTATTACAAAATTATTTCTTAAAATTTCCCGATAATATCTGTGAGCAAATATATTTGATTATTATATTTTAATTAGTTTTGTATTGCATTTTAATTTCATGTCTGAGTTTTTTCTGTAACATTTTATTATGAAATTATTTTTTATTTAATTTAAAAAAAAAATTAAAAAAATTTATGAACAAAAATTTCTAATATATTAAAATAAATTATATTTTAAGAACTTTGATATTTTCAAAGTTCATAAAAACGAGTATAAACTTTTCAGGTGATAAATGTGAGTAATATATTTGATCATTATATTTTATTTGGTTTTGAATTATATTTTAATTTATTTTGAATTATATTTCCTTAAAATTTTATTAGAAAGTTACTTATTTAATTTTTGAAGAAAAAAAAATTACATATAAAATCTTCAATATCTTAAAATAAATTATATTTTATGAGTTTTAATGTTTTCAAAATTCATAAAAATGAGCAGATTTTCAGGCAATAACTTAAAATAAATTATATTTTATGAGTTTTAATGTTTTCAAAGTTCATAAGAATGAGCAGATTTTCAGGCAATAACTGAGAGCAGTATATTTGATCTTTGATTTAAATTATATAATTTAAAGTTCATAAGAATGAGCAGAAGATTTTCAGGCAATAACAGAGAGCAGTATATTTGATCTTTGATTTAAATTATAAAATAAATTATATTTTAAAAGTTTTGTTGTTTTCAAAATCCATAAAAATGAGCAGAACATTTTCAAGTGATAAATGTGAACAATGTATTTGATTATTATATTTTAGTTCCATATTTTCTGTAAACAAAATCATATTTTAATTTAATATTTTCTATAATTTTTTTTTATGAAGTTGTTTTCTATTTAATTTTTGGAATTTTTTTTTTTTTTTTTTTTTTGTTTTGTTTTGTTTTCTTTTCAAAGTTCTTCAGAACAGGGAAAAGATTTACAAATGATAATCGTGAACAATGTGATTGATCATTATATTTTAGTTCTGTTTGAATTATAAAATAAATTATATTTTAAGAGCTTTGATGTTTTTAAAGTTCATAAATATGAGCAAAACATTTCCAAAGAATAACCGTGAACAATATATCTGATTATTATATTTTAATTCATTTCGAATTCTATTTTAGTTTGATATTTTTTTAAACAAAATAATATTTTAATTCAATATTTTCTGTAAAATTTTATTGTGAAATTATTTTCAATTTAATCTTTGAAAAAAAAATAAAAAAAAGTACAAGTTTTGATGTTTTCAAAATTCAATAGAACAAACAGAAGATTTCTACGTGATAATTGTGAGCAACGTGTTCAATCAATATATTTTAGTTCTTTGTTTGATCATTATATTTTAGTTTGATTTGAATTATAAAATATATGATATTTTAAAAGCTTTGATGTTTTCAAAGTCCATAAAAATGAGCAAAACATTTCCAAAGAATAACTGTGAACAATGTATATGATTATTATATTTTAATTCATTTCGAATTTGTGAACAAAAATATATTTTTTAATTCGATGTTTATATTTTAGTTCGATTTGAATTATAAAATAAATGATATTTTAAAAACTTCGATGTTTTCAAAGTCCATAAAAATGAGCAAAACATTTCCAAAGAATAACTGTGAACAATGTATATGATTATTATATTTTAATTCATTTCGAATTTGTGAAAAAAAATATATTTTAGTTCGATGTTTTCTGTAAAATTTTATTACAGAAGTTGCCTCCAATTTAATCTTTGAAAAAAAAAATAAAAAAAATGACACACAAAATCTCCAATATTTTAAAACAAATTATATTTTAGGACCTTTGATGTTTTCAAAGTCCATGAAAAATGAGCAGAAAGATTTCCAGGTGATAACTGTGAGCATGTATTTGATCATTATATCATTATATTTTAGTTCCTTTTGAATTGTATTTTAGTTCAATGTCTGAGTTTTCTGTACAATTTTATTACAAAGTTACTTCCTATTTAATCTTTTTTAAAAAAAAAAAAAAGACAATTTACAGACAAAATCTCCAGACCGTTTATTGGCAAAAAAATCAAATATGTATCAAAAGAAAACAGCCGAAAATATCTATACTTCATAAACTATGAAATCCTGTAAAGAATTGTCAAAATATTTGAAAAAACAAAAGACTGACTTCCATAATATTATAATAAGGACATCTAAATACAAAATAATCCTTAATTTCAAAGTTTTATAAAACAAATCTCGAATAGGAGATATGCTACTATTTTAATTTAGGCAAAAAAAAAAAATTATTCATCTCTGTAAAAATTGGACAGCGGATGAAAACACAAGTCAAGGAAGGGCATTGATACCTGCTAGGGGAAGAATTCTTTGTTTAAAAATATTACTGATTCGCTCAGTAAAGGCTCACTGTGGCCGTCAAAAAATTCAGTAGTGGTTACTGGTTCTGTCAGTGCCGAGCTAATTTTTTTTAATTTAAAAAAACATTTCTAAAGAAATCGAGAAGAATGTGGAATTTCTTGCCTAATTGCAGGAAAAACAAAGACCGTCCGTGTAAAAGCCCCATTATTGATTTCCAAGGAATAAAAGATATTTATTTGGTTTAAACAAGGAAAATACATTTAAATTTACAAAGAAAGAGTCACGTCAAACGGCCGTAATGATTTACCATAATTATCACAGACAAAGAATACACGAATATCTAAACGTAAAAAATAAACAATTGATTTTCACTGGATGGAAAATGCAAAATAGGAAGTCTTTTAGACTCTAATCAAATACCTAAACACACACGGCTACATAACCGCCAGACAAACCGGTCGAAATGCCGCCTGGCTACATGTGACCAAAGGCTGCAAGCAAGAGGACGGCGATCCCAATTCCGACAGGTGACAACGTTCTGGCGCTAAGAACAGCTTTAGAATTGTCCGTGTCCGCCAAAACGTCTTCGGGCGCCGGCGCCGGAACAATACTAGACTCCGCTGGCGGAGATGGAGGAGAAATCGCCGGGGCTTCAACAGGGGAGCCTGCAGGGACCGGGCCAGGAGCCGTGCCAAATATTTCCGGCGGCTGCAGCACCTTATCGATGGAGAAAATAACCAGTGGCTGGTTGTCAACAAGGGTCCCAGAGATAACCGCAGTGTTGATGCCAGTTCGAACTTTAGCAGAGGATTCCCCATTTTTTCTCACCGAAAGCGAGTAACGAAGCCGTCCGTTGGAGGCCAATGTAGTTAGATTCTCCTTCGAAGACCGCAGCGTCCCTAACGGACTATAAAGCGCCCTCGCATGGTATTCCAGCAGCCTAGCCTGCTGAGCCGCCGGTAGGGCTTTAAACTTCTTCATCATTTTTCCGCGGAAAGCACCGTCGTTGGGCGCAAACACCGTCAGGCCGCCAGCGGCGAGCACCTCCTCGTAGGTCTTCAGCACGCCGGTCTCGTTGAGTAGCCGGGCGAACGTTTCGTGCCCTGACTTCACCAAAACTCTCGTCATATTCACCGCTTCCGGCGCCACCGACGGCGCATCTGCTATATTCAACGGCACGATCATGTTGCTGATCTGCACAACGGAAAGATTGTATGGCTCTGTGAGAATCGTCCTCATGAAATAGGCGTCGGGGTTCGAACCGCGGCCTCGTGCCACCGCACGAAACCCTACCACGCCCTTCTTCATGTCGGTGATGTTTATGAAGCCGTTCATTCCTTTCGCAGCCCCTGACGCCTGGAAGAGCGAGGTGGAAAGCATGGTGCCTTTTCGAATCGAATGTAGCTTCGCATTGTCCATGTAGTCGAGCAGGACGTGCAATGTGAAAATGTGCTTCAGGGCTTGAAGCCCGTGACCTTGGCGAATCAAGGCTTCCACAGAGGCGTTAGAGACTGCGAGGACCGTAACGACGGATCGACTGTTGACATCGTCCGCGATCTTCGTCTTAGTGAGGTACTCGTTGAACAGTCGCAGCGACGGGTGTCCTGCAAGCACGTTTGTAATGTTGTGCGCATGGCAGCCCCAGCCCAAGACGAAGCAGCTTAGAAACAGAAGTGTGAAATAGTAGCAACAATGCTGCCGCGGAGACTCCATCTCTCCACGGCGGGGACTCGAACTCCGGACCTCGCAGCAAAGAAAGGATAGATAGTATCGGACCCTAGATTGCTTGCTCGCTTTGCTTTTGAGTGTATTTGTTTTCCGATATGGTGGGGAATCTGGGGATGCGATATTATAGATATTTTACCGACGTGTCTAAAGGTGGAGGTGGCGAGATCGATTCTCGTCCCCGCTGCTACAAACGATAATGGCGAAGAATAAGCATGAGGGACAGCTTTAATTTTTAATTTTGGATTAGCGAATGCTGATTGTGTCGGCCGCATGACACGTGTCGTGCGTGTTCGACGATTACTGGCCTGGGCGGTTAATCTGGTCCGATAAAGATTCGCGTGCCGTGCGGAGCTGTCGGTCGAAGGAAGAAAGGGAATATTAATGCTGTGTTAGCTGTCTCACTCTGTGAGTTACCGGTTTGTAAATATAGGCGGATCCAGTAAAGCCGGTCACGAGTTTAATGAGATTTTAAACAACATAGAATTAATGTTAAATGATTAATTATGCCCGAGGTTTATGGACTATAGAGTTTATCTTAATTAAGATTTGCTCTAGTTTTATGGGATGAGAGTTACCGTTTCGATTTTGTTTGGATTTTGAAATCAAGTAGTTGGTATTAGGTGTATGAATAATGAGTGATTTCTGGTCTGAATAATTAATTAGTAGTTCCAGAAAAAGTTCCAATCAATTATGCTGAATGGAAAACTTGCATAGAAGAATAGTAAATTGGGGAGAAATAAATAAAACAATGTATATTTAAAATAAATTTGTTATAATTTTCAAGAAAAGGAATCAGAGTAAGTAAAGTGTAGCATGTAATGCACTCTTTTGTCTCTTTTTTTTAATATTGATTTGATTGTAAATATTGTTAGGTATTTTGTTGTATTATTCAAAAGAAAATTCTTAAGATAATAATAAAAGTTAGATTGTTATTATTAATTAATATTGTGGATGTGCATTTTTTTGAAATGTCAATTTTTATGATTTATGTATTGTTAAAGTTTAAATTATTTTTTTTAAGAGGAAGTTGTTTATAATTACTATGTGAAACTAGTGAAGATTGGTATATTAGTGTATTTTATAAATTGAATAATTATAAATATTGGTAAATTAAGAGGGTATGTCTTAACTTTATATACAATATTTTGAATTTCACCAAGTGCACTATTGATCAATGTTACTTCAATTCATAAATTTGTAGTGAACATTAACTTTTTGTCCTTTACATAAAATTGTTTTGGCCTCAAATTCATCATGAATGTATATTGTGTTTTTTAACCTTATATGCTTGACATTGTGGCACACATGTTTACCCCTTTTTTTAGATATGTATGTTAAGGGTTAAGGGGGTAGAATAATCCATATAGAAGAATGAATAAAACTATTCTAGAGCAGGGCAATTAATTGAAAACTCAAATAAATGAATATTTTAAATTAAAGTGTTGAGTTATGCTAAATATAAAAAATATACTCAAAACAGTAGTTTGATTGCATAAACATGAAGAAGAGATAATACTTATTTACAAATGCACAAACAAATTTGAGAAGTACAGAGGTGGAAACAGGTAGGGACAAGATCAAGATCTAGTAATCAAATTTTGAAAATATTATTTTTGGAGGTTCTGAAACTTGTGTCACCTTGTGGACACTTGCATTGATGCTTTTATCTTGATCTCGACACAAATGTCTTGTACGGTATATTCACTCTGTTGCAAAGTGACCACCTAGATCCTTTTAGATTTTTTGTTGGTGTCTTTTATTCATGTGCATAGGTTGTCGATGACTGTGTATAGATCGAATCCTATCTCTTCATCTTGGGACTTTGTACCTTGCCAAAAATGGGTTAATGGGCTCACGGTATTAAGTTGACTTCAATGACCCATATGTCAATGAGCATTGCCTATATAGCCAATACTCCAAGGAGAGCCTCAAACTTATGTAGTTCTCTCCTAGATGTTGGCTTATGTGTGTACAAGAGTGCAATATAATATAGCCAAAGGCATGCAATAATCTAACTTGTAACTTGACAAATATTGCCCATAGGTTGTTCTTTGAGTGCTTCAGCCCTGTAATATGATTTTTCATGTACTTGATATTAAAAAAAAAAAAAAGGGTAGTAGAACTCAGTTGTGCAATTGATTGAGTAAGCTTGAATAAGTATTTGATTGGTATTTTTTAGATGAATAATGAGTAGGCTTAGATTTATATTTATACCACACCTTTTGAAAATATCTCATGGTAGTGTTCAATAAGACAAATGGGCCAACCCATAAGATTTGAAAGATTTGCAAATTAGATGACTTTTTGTGGATTGGACACTTGATAGGAATTTGGACACTTGCATCGATGCACTTGTCCATATGTGGGACACAATGCTAGGAAGTTGTTGAGGATTTAAAATTGATAGTGAAGGATATATATTAGGTTTTAAGTTTTTTGTACAGTGCAGGAGATTTGGCTCATTGGAAATGACTAGGTCAAACCATAATATAAACAATTAGGCATAATGAGATGGCAAATACGAGCCTTTCGATAGTAGGATGGTTTATAATTGAAGGATAGAGGCATGGTAAGTATTTGTCAAGTATACAACATTGAGATGCTATATAAATCATATTTTAATAGCTACAACCCCCTTTTTAATCTAATAATGCACAAAGATGAAATTACTAGATTAAAGGAACGAAATGTGTAACTGAATGTGTATAACATACCTTGCCTTTGCTTGAGCCCACTTTGAGTGTTTTGTTGGTCTATGACATGTAATCAAGAGCATGTTATAGTATAAATCAATGCATATAATCTAAAATTTGACATAATTAAAATACTTGAAAATAAAGAGAGTAAGGAAGGAGTACACATGTGTATTGATGCAACCAAATGTTTAACCATGAAATCTAGATTAAGGAATCTAGGGTTAAAATAATAGAGATAATCTAAGGCACAAGGGTGATAAACTATCTATATAAGAGGTTAATTTATTTGCAAACTCGAATAAATAATGTTCTAAATTTAAAAACTAAGATATGGTAAAAATAATAAGTATAAGTAGTGATTGTTATAGTAATGAAATGAAAACAAGAGTACTTAGTTGGATTATTGTGCACATTCAGATCTAATATGAAATAAATTGGAAATAGACTAGATCTAAATTCTAGATCAATCATCAGATTCTATAAATTTTACCTTTGTGGCCTTAGACACTTGTGTCAATCTTAGATGGTTGCATCGATGCTTCTATCTAATTTGGATGCAGGTGTCTTGTACGAAATACCTATTAGATATAGATGCAACCACTAAAATATTATGGGTTATGTGTCTCCTTCACTTTAGTGTGCTCAGATCTAGATCATGTGTTATCATTCTTTGTCAAGTAACAAAACCCTAATTTTTCATCTTCATAGTGGCTATGAAAAATGGGTTAGTGGGCTCATAATGTTGAGCTAATCACAGAGACCCCTTTATCAATGAGTGTTACCTACATAGCCACTACTCTGAAGAGGGCTTCAGATTGATATAGTTTTTTTCTAACGTGTTGGCTTGTGTGTGTATAAAAGTATAATATGTGGAAAGTAAGTACAATAGTGACCTAACTTGTAACTTGACAAATATGACTTATGGGCTGCTCCTTTAGTACCTCAAATATGTAGATGTGTTATCCATATGACTGATATAAAAATAATAAAAAATAGGGAAGCTTTGCTCACTTGAATGCTTGATTGAATTCTTTTGGTAAGATGCCTTGTGAGTTTTTAGGTCTGTGCTTGGTGAAGAATGAATGAAGATTGCTCATGCACATATACCAATCCTTTGGAAAATATTTCACATTAAAAAATTTAGGTCAACCATAGGGGTACATTTTATTTGTAAATTGGATGATTTTAGGGCACTTGACACTTGGGTTGGAATAAGACACTTGCATCAATGTAGACGTATGACTGCGATGCAAGTGTCTAAGTAGCTAGAAAATTGGCACAAGTCCTAAACTTGCAGAGATAAGAGATAAGTAGATTTATAGCATTATGAGTATGATAGAAGGTTTGATTCATCAAAATAACATTGGTCAAACTAAGAGATAAATAATAGGCACAAAGAGATAGTAGATGTGAGCCTTTTGGTAGTAGAAAAGGTTTATAACTGAGAGGAACATCCAAGGTTTGTATTTGCCAAGCATACAAGACTAAGGTTCTATATAATTTAAATCTAGTGTCTACAGTTACAATATAAATAAGTGTATGTAATGTAAAATGTGACATAATTATAATATTTGAAAATAAAGAGAGCAAAAGAGTACACATGTGTATCGATGCAACCATGTTGCCCCTTGGTAATTTGAATTAATAAAGATACTTCCTTGTGAAGTATTGGAGATGAAAGAGGTTAAAAAATGAACATTAGAGATTGGAAGGTAATTATGCCCCCAATCAGATACAAGGGTGAGTTGTGACACAACCATTGAGATCATTACATCTCAATCACACAACTCAAGTAGCAGTACAATATAGGCCAAGTTAATTGGTATAACTAATTCAACTTGAAAAATAGAAGTAGAGTTAGGCTATTGAGGGCATTGAATCTCAACCACACTACTAAAGGGACCCAACTATTGCAAATAAAAAATCCTCAAAATGGTGCTTCTTGTTGAAAATGGTGCTTCTTGATAAGTATCATTATTTCTTGGTAAATAAGTTTGAATATGCATTTGAAATATTTTATGCACTTTCATGGCATATGCACCTCTAATGTGTCTCAAGCTAAAGTATCTATCAAAATGTAACCCCTATTTATAACTATGTATAATATATGTCACAAATCTATAAAATTGGTGTAGTGTATAGGATTATGCCCCAAGTGTATATATGAATCGTGTAAACTATAATGAAATTATGAAAATTTTGAGATATGTATAAGTGTGGAGGTAATGTCTCTATGACATGTCCCCATTGATATGCCCCCCTTTTGAGGTGAGGGAAATGGAATAGGGTAGTTGCCTTGCCTCAAAAGGATAAGATAATTATATAATCTATGTGTAAATCATGTAGCATATATGAGTAGTATGTCTAAGTGGATATATCTATGAAGCTAATTGTATGTGATCATAACAAGCCATAAGATACACAATATAGATCATGGCATTGCCTATAAAGTAAAAATACAAGCTTAAAAAAATAATCAAGCACACATACAAGAGCACTTAATGTCACACAAAAGAGTTCTAAGGAGACCAAAAACAAGGGACATAATCAAATGCCATATGCTTGAAGGAATGACACATTCAAATGTCCAAATATAAAACAACATATAGTGACATGGGGCCAACAAGCAAGGAACATATTCAAATGTTCCACAAACAAGACAATAACAAGCAAGAAAAAGACACTCAAGAAAGTGACAATATGAATAAATGAAGTATAAGCAACTAACATTACCATGTCATACTAGTCCTTACATGTATGTGTTAGTAAAAATGTCATGTAACATAGCATATTAAGTACACTATGAAATATGTAAGCATGAATATAGACATGTGTAAGTTTTAGTATATAATCTCAACATGATAATTTAGAAATGATCATAAAGTAATGTAACATGTTTTAATTGTGATGAAAGAAGTAAATGCTCCCAACATAGTATACCACTCTAGAAGAGGAAAGGTCCAACCCTTGTATGTGCAAGTATCTTGCATTTGGGGTATGCATATATCACCCTCAATTATGTGTGAAACATATAGTGTATAGAAAAAAAATGTTATGCTATCTACTAACATAAAGCAAACAACATAGATGCTAATGAGCTAGTAAACATGCAAATGTAGAATATTTTTATATTTTTGATTTTATTTGAATGTTTTTATATTTTCTTAAATATTTGATTTTTTGTATTTTTTTAAATATTTAGAAATTAAAATGGTCTAACCTATGATCACATCTAAGGGATTCTCACAGGTATCTCCAAACTCAAAATATGGTATATCAAACTGGTGAAACTACCAATAAATATGTATAAATTTCATATATGGAATTGTAGAATATGCGGTATTTTGTGTATGTCTCATAGGACTCTATGGTTGTGAATAGATAATATGAGTAGGGGTTCGTGGGATCCATTATTTACTTATTTATGGTTTATTTGGTGAAATTATAATTATAACATGTTTATTTTCTCTCAGCAATTGGGTAGACCATGTATGTGTAGATGAGGATTCTATGGAATCCATTATGTATCTTTGGTGCAACGGTCTCTCAAGTATGGGCTACCTATGAAAGGGGAATTTTTGTTACTTACCCTTTTATGGATGATTAATCTTAGTAGGTTATGTAATCAGTTGTCTGGGAATAAACTTCTCTTGTTCAAGTGGATGTTCATATAAATTTCCAAAAACTATTACTACCATGTTAGTATGAATGTATTTAATACATCCATGTACTGTGGAAGGTACTACATAGAGTGTATATATCCAGAGTCATCCCAATAACATATCAACAACTCTTATGTATGGTATAACTAAAAATATAGTGACCACATGTCCTCAACCAACTTGTAAAGGCAAATCAATATTACTAATAATGTGTTGTGATGTCCCATCAGATACTCTAACCATTTTGGTTAAAGTGTATAAATCATCGTGTGTATATCCCAAATATGTAAGTAAATATATGGAACATATGTTCTCACTAACACCATTATCAATCATAATACTATATAGCCTAATGATCAAGGTATGCTCAAATAAGCAATAAATTAAGATCTGAATTATCATCCACAATTTCATTATCATGAAATAAAATAGGTATTTGAACCATAAGTGGTGTTGTGCATGTATAAGTGCTAATAATCCCATTTAATAGGTGCCCATAATGTGATGGAGAAGGATATGAATTTTATGCCATTTTCACTTTTGGATCTTTCTTAGATTGATATTTCAAAAGATTGTTAAATATATTATGGTTTTCATGGTCAGTAAGTTGTGAATGCGAATCCTTTAGAGGATCATCAAAGGGAATTTTTTGGTTATCAAGAAGGTCTTGAATATTATGTTTCAAGGTATAACATCTATTTATATAATGCCCAAGCCTTTGGTGATAGTCATAATATGCATTAACATCATATCCTTTTGGTAGAGTTTGACTCATATCAACCTCTATGGGAGGAGGGAGAGATATGAGATGACACTCCACAAGATTTTTAAGTATACAAGTTGGAGACTCAAGTACTCATGTAAATTATCTCTTATGTGCATTGGATAAGATGAGCCCATTATGTTTATATGACATTGTATTAACCATTGTAGTTGTTTCTATTTTAGGTTTATAGGTTTTCCCTTATATCTTGGTTTGATATGAAACTTGGTATAAGATATAGTCGGTGTGTTTAATACATACTTAAGCTTGTTCAAGGGAATAATTTTTATTTTACGATCTCAAACAATATGGCATAAGTCATCAAAATATTTAAAATTATTGAAAACAATGGACTTATTTAATTTGGGCAAACAAAATTTGATTAAAGATGTCTTGAAGCTCTTTATCTTCCATTAGATTTGTCATTTATACCAACATTATTTTGTATCTCAAAATACATTCATTGATAGGTTCATTGGTTCCTTGCTTGATCTTAGTAATTTATGCATATGACATATTTTAAGTGATGTTGATGGATAATTATGCTAGAAACTAGTCTAATATGGGTTTGTAGGTTTGAATGATTTCAATAATTGGATTGGTAAGTTATAGAACCATCTTAAAACATAGTCCTTTAGGCTCTTTGAAAATAATTTGACCAAAATTTTATCAATTGAAGCATAATTGAGGCATTGTACATAAAAAAATCAGACATGCTGCTAAGGGTCACCCTTACCATCATAAAATGTGAAATTGGGTGGAAAAAACCAATTGAAAAAGGGTGCAAAGATATATCAAGCGCTAAAGTATTATGTAACACATCTTGTGAATCGATAATATTAGCTGATTTCAAAGCATTTTGTTCAATGTTGGTAACCTTACCTTCCAAAGTTTTTAAAACTTGGAGAAGAGTTTGTATAGTATACATATTTGGATTTAGATTTGATATTTGAGAAGTCACCAAAGGGGATGCAAACACCACTTGTATTTATGTAGGCATTGAAATTGGTAATTGGGTTGAAGTATTTATTGTTCTTATATAAGATGTGGTAATAGTTGTTTGACTTTTATGAAACAATGGTTTAAAAACATATCCTGTGCCCCCACTAGATGTAGTAGGTAATGTTTTGCTCAAGGGGAGGGAAATGTGAAGGGATGTGTTATAGGCATATCCAATAGCCACACTATTTGCATCAATAGATAACAATGGTTGTTCAATAACACCTTTTGTTTTTTGATTTTATATTATTATATTTAGGATCTTGTGGAGATCTTTAGGATTTGCATGAATGCACTCTCAAAATAATGTAATAGATTTAACTTATTCTTGGTCAACTTCGTCATTTTCATTATGCTCACATGTTTCATTATCCTCATGATCAAATTCATATTCTATGAGTTTTTTTCCATTATGTGGCTCATTGTCATTATTGACACTCTCATTATTTGTAAATTTGACATGGTATTATCTTGAGGCATTTTAGGTGGCCCAAGGGGTAACTCAAGATATTAAATAGGAACACCACCTAATATAGGACTACACCTAAGTTACATACAAATGCCAAAAAAAATGTGAATAATTACATCAAGAAAAAACTTTAGGAGGTTGAAAACCCTAGAACATGATAGGATTTGCATGGAAAGACACAATGGTTGGGTTCACCAAATATTTAACACTTTTTTGAGTTATGTGTGTTAAGGGTTAAGGGGGTAAAATATCTTATACACAAGGATGAATAAAACTATTCTAGAGTAGGCAGGCCAATTAATTGAAAACTTGGATAAATAAATATTTTGAATTAAAGTGATGAGTTATGCTAAATATAGAAAGTACACTCAAAATAGTAGTTTGATTGCAAAAACACAAAGAATGGATAATATTTTTATGTAAATGCACTAATAGATTTGAGAAGTACAGAGGTGGAAAAAAATAGGAACAAGATCAAGATCCATTGTTAGATTTTGGAATTTTTTTTTTGATGGTTTGGACACTTTCATTGACCTATGGATACTTGCATCGATACTTCTATCCTGATCTTGATATAATTTTCTTGTATGGAATATTAACTATATTGTAAAATGACCATCTAGAGACTTATGTAGTTTTTATCGCCTTTCTATTGATGTCTTTTAATCATATGCATAAGTCATTAATGACTGTGTATAGATCAAACTCTAGATATTCACCTTAGGTATTTGTACCTTGTCAAAAATGGGTTAGTGGGCTCACGATGTCAAGTTGACCTTAAGGACCTCTCTATCAATGAGCTTTGTCTACATAGCCAATACTCCAAATATGGCCTTATACTTATGTAGTTATTCCTTACGTGTTGGATTGTGTGTGCACAAAGGTGAAATATACTATATGCAAGGGCATGTAATGATCTATCTTGTAACATGACAAATACTACTCGTGGGTTATTCTTTGAGTGTTTCAGATTTGTAATATGACAACGTATAAAACTAATATAAAAATAAGAGAGACTAGGATAATAGAACTCAATTGTGTAATTTATTGAATGAGCTTGAATAGGTGCTTGCTTGGTATTTTTTTGATCATTAATATATTATATTATATTTGTATTTATACCACACCTTTTGAAAATATATCATTGTAGGATTTAATAAGATAAATAGGCCAACCCATATGTTTATAAAAAATTATAATTAGACTACTTTCGAATACTGGGCACTTGATAAGAATCTAGACACTTGTGTCAATGCAAGTGTCCCTATGTGGGACACAAGTGTTTGACATGCTAGGAAGTTGCTGAAGATCCAAAAAAAATAGTGAATTACATATATTAGGTTTTAGGCATTCTATATAGTGTAATATATCTTGGTCATTATAAATGATAGGGTTAGATCATAAGATAAATAGTTAAGCACAATGAGATGGTGAATGCAAGTATTTTGGCAGAAAGAATGTCTATAACTAAAGGGTAGAGTCCTGATAGATATTTATCAAGTATATAAGACTGAAATGCTATATAAATTAGATTTTAGTAACTTGTAGACATGATTTTCTGGATTATATAGCACCTTAGTCTTGTACACTTGGAAAACTCAGACCTTGGCTATTCCTCTCTATTTTAAACCTTTCCCACTTTATAAAGTCTTGAATCTAATCTATATTTTTCCCCTTTGCATATCTCTTAGTCTAACTAGTCTTATGTTGATGACCCAAACCTTCAATCTTGCTTAAAATGATTAAAACATGTTTATCCTCCACTTGTGTAAGTTATAAATATATGCCTATTTTCTTGCTCCTGGAATATTGGCATCTAGAAAAAACCCCTGTATTGATGCTAGTATCTTGCTCTGACATAAGTGTCCAATGCCTTAAAGTCATCTAATATTCAAATAAACATATCCTAATGGTTGACCTAAGTAATTTAATGCAAGTTATTTCATGATAGGAGTGGTATATATTAACAATCACTCTTCATTCATTCCTCACCTAAAAAAGACCTAATGCATCTTATTAAAGCATTCAATCAAACATTTAATATATCAAAGTTTCCCTATTTTATGTTATTGTTATATTAGTCATAGGGACAACACATAAAAAAGTCTGGAGTAATGAAGGAACAATCCAAGATCTTGATTTGCCAAGTTACAAGCTAGATCATTGTCATACTTGCTTTATACATATTGCATGATTCACACACAAGCCAACACATAGGGGATAACTACATAAATTTGAGGCCCTCTTTGAATTATTAGATATGTAGTCAATGCTCACTGACAAAGGGGTCTTTGAGGTTAGATTAATATTGTGTGCTAACTAACCCATTTTTCTCCAAGGTCACTATAAGGATGAAGAACTAGGGTTTTACAAATTATTGAGGAACAATAATGTATGACCTAGATCTAAATACACCAGAGTGAAGGTGAAGATAAACCCAAAGAATTTAGGTGGTCTCATCCTTTTCCAGTAGGTATTTCATATAGTACACTTATGTCAAGTTTAAATAGTAACATCAACGCAATTGTCCCAAGCTGACATAGTGTCTGTGACTCTAGAAGCACTCAATCTAGAATCTGATAACTATTTTAGAATCATAAATTTTTTTGCCTTTTTTAGATCCATAATTGCATTAGCATCAAAACAAGCTAAGTACTTCTTTATCATTTCCATATCTAGCATAGTTGTACTTATTATTTTTAACTTATCCTAGTTTAATAAATTTAGTATATGTTTATATCTAAGTTTAACACCTAATTGTCTTACTGTAGATTTGATCATCACCCTTGTGCATTATCATTTCTATATTCTTAACTCTATCTACCCAAGTAGGATCCTTATCCAATTTAGGGTTAAATATTTGGTGAACCTGAATTTTGAACTCTAAACGCTAGGTCAATTAGGGTTTTCTAATTTTTTTTGTTGATCCTTGATTGCTATAATTTTACAATCATGTTTTCTACAGTTATATTTTCTAATTATTTCATGGTCCAATATATTATAGTGGTTATTACTTGTTATATCTCATGCCCACTTCAATACATTAAATTTATAAGGGGTTCAAAATTTAATCACTTAAAAACAACCAAATTAGAGAATGATCAAGATTGATATAAAATTCAAACCTCTCTTTACCAATATTATGGCAATAATATTGAGCCTCTTCCTCCTAACACTAAGGAGGGTGATAGTTATCATCCCTCTGACTAGGTCCAAGCTATCACTCCTTCAAGGGGTAAGGTAGATGATGTATGTATGCATATTCAAACCGAGGTACCTAGGGTCTATGCTTATGAATCCCTAAGAGATCAAATCATGCTTATGAGCAAGTTAATAGAAGAATTTCAAAATCAAAATCAATACTTCAGTTCAAAGATTACATTATTTTAAAATCAAATTTTATGTGTCCCAAATCTAACACATGGTAATGCTAATCATGTGTTTGCATCCTCACATACCAATGTTGTGCCAAACAAGGTTTCATATCCAAATGAAAAGCTAAAATAGAATACATCTAAAACAAGTGATTCTAAAAGTGACTAAAATGCTACTAAGAGTCCAACTGAAATTCTAAGAGACACAATTCAAAATAAAGTGATCAAATTACCTCCTCTACATCTTATAAGGAGATCTAAATACTACTATGCATATCATAGAATGCATGGGCATCATATAGATTGTTGTTTGACATTATTGAATAAAATACAATGTCTCAAAGATAGTAGTGATGCTATAGTTAATACATCATTCAAGACAATCATTCACATTATGAGTACCTCTCCTAAAGAACATGTACCAAAACAAGAAATGTGGGTATTGAATAAAAATTTAGAGTAAAAAGAATTTGCTAATATTAAACATAAAGTAAAAAAGGTTCAAAAAGAAAAATCAGATCAAGAAAAGAATACAAATTTACCTATCAATAATGATACTCAGTTTTCCAAACAATATGGTTTTGGAATGAAATATTTACAAAAATTTGGTTATCATGGTCAAGGATTAGGAAAACATTCCTAAGGCATTACTCATCATATTTTCACATATGACCAGAATGATCATCAAGACTTGGCTATATTGGCAATACTAACACAAATCATTCAAATATGCATTTTGCCAATACAAAAGAGCAAGAACTTACAAATGAAAATGAGGTACACAAGGAACAATTCCATAAAGAAAAATAAATGCATCAAAAGGACAATTCAAAATAAAAACACTTACAAATGAAAAAATTAGATTAAGAAATGATTCCAAAGGCAATGCTATAAAAAGAGCAAGAAAAAAAGTTGCTAATTCAAACTCAAGAAAAGCAAACAAGTATTCTCAAAAGAGGGTTTCTTATTAGAATAATTAATGATTAAATGATGTTCTTTATGTACCCTTAATACATTAAATTATATTGGTTACATATTAATATATTTTATTATTTATTATGAGTTTATCTTCTTGTAAATAAATAATAAAATATAATAAATAAACTTTAGATAGGTTGGACCCATTAATGTGGTGGTTGGAAAAGGTCATATTATAATGGTCAGCTTAAATTACCTATATAATAAATAGTTTACATTTTAAGATGAAATGAAGTGGTAGTGAGACAAATGAGGAAATGTGGAGAACACATTTCCATGTTCTGTGAACATTGATTGAGAAGAAGTGAGGAGAAGGAAGATCGTATTGGATTGTTGAGTTTCTCATATACGAATAATCATTTATGGGTTTTTTACCTCTTTATGAGGTTTTACCATGTATATTTGGTGTTCATTTTCTTTGTTTACCTTTGATATTGACCTCACACCTAGATACATTGCTTAATCTGTATGTTTTATCATTTCTAACAAAAGATGTCAATAATCAAGAGACACTTGACAAATCTATTCTAAATGTGGTTACAAAGGGAGAAACTATAGGCCTTTTCTCATATCAAAACACTTATAATCTCACTACTCATATAGATGGTGATCACTCTATAGATGAAAAATTTAGAAAACCATCTTCTGGTCTGCTTGATAAATTACCACATAATCTATTCATATCTATAGGGCCTAGTTATTATCGATTGAATCTATCACTGATAGATAGGAAACCAAGTGTGGATAAATGTAAACCAAATATATAAACTGCACCTATAAATATTTATATTATTATTACTTCAAAGAAACCACAAAGCATGATAGATTATAGAGTGATAGATATTACACCTATACATGCTCCTTGACGATGCTACTAATTTATTACACTAAGTTCTCAGAGGGGAGATACCTATGAACATCCATTAGATGAGATCATATGATAGTTATTTCATTGCACATATTTTAAAAATATGAAAAAAATAAAAATACATTTAAAAATACAAAAACATTTTTGGCACCTACATGTTTTATTGGCTCCTTTGCATCTATATGTTAGTTCCATGTCAATATATGAGATATCAATTAATCCTACACACACATGTGTCATGCTTATATGGGAGTGTGATACAAGCACACCCATATACATGATCTATTCCTATTTTAAATGTTCGGCCTTTACTCTACTCTTTTCATATGGACATTGTGGGCATCCACATCTATGATCATGATACTTATAGATTATATCATTATATGGTCGTTCACTCTACATTATCATGTTTTGAGCTCTTATACGTACTTACACATGCCTTTATCAGTTATTATATACTTTATAGGGTACTTGATATGATATGAATTTGATGTTTTATGCTAACACATTTGATCCATGGGCTCCTATGACATGTTTATGCTAGTTGCTTATGCTTTTCTTTGTGCACTTCCTTGAGTGTCTTGCTTTGCTATTGTCTTGATTATTTGAGCATTTAAATTTGCTCCTTTTTTTTGCATCCCCCATGCCTATGTGTGTTTTATTTGACATTTTAACATGTCATTGATTGTTGTATGGACATTTTAATATGACATTCTTGATTTATGGACATTTGATTGAGTCATATCCCTTCGATTATTCAACATTTGAACATGCCCTTTGTTTGTGATCTCCTGGACCATTGCCTTTTGACTTGATTTTGAGTGTTTTTGTGTGTGTGCTTGATTTTATTATTGATATTGTACTATTAATATCTAAACATTTCTATGATATTTATCATGCATCATAGGCTTTCATGTGATCACGTTGTTTTGTGCTCTTCAATCCTACATTCACCTAGACATGTTCCTTCTATATGCTACATGGTTACATTCATAGATTATATAGTTGTATTATTATTTTAGGTCGAGGTAACTAACATTTTTTATTCTTCCCTCACCTCAAAAAGGAGACATATTAGTGGGGGCATGTCATAGAGGCATGTTCTTCACATTTGACACAATTTTTAGATTCAACGGGGGAATGCTTTGAAAGAATATTCTCCACACTTATTTAGTATTTGGTACTTATATCAGTTTTTAGATTTAGTGGGGTCATGTAATATAGGCATGGATTAAATATATTCATAGTTTTATATTCAATGGGGGCATGATTTGGAAGCATGTTCTCCACACTTATTCAGTATTTGACACACACAAATTTAGTAGGGGCATGTTTTAAAAATATGTCCTCCACCTTGTTACTTATTTTAGTTTCATATTTATCTATATATAGTGGGGTCATGCTTTGGAATCATGTCATCCACACTTACACAATTTTTGAATTGTTCAAAACACATAATTATATAATTTAGATTCATAGTTGTGGTAGAATTCTATACATTGGTACCATTGTTATACATAGTTTCAACATAAGACATATATAAGGTGTTTCATATGCTATGTAATGTGCACATAATATTTCAAAATCCAAATAAATTTTATATTTAAAAACACTCTTAGGTATTTTTATCACCCTCTAGGATGTACTTTTACACATTGATACCCAAGATGTACTTTTATGGACTATATTGAGCCAATACACTATAGTAGTTGGTTCATTTTTGGTATGGTTGAGGTGATTGAATCACTCAATCTTGCCAAGTTTTTAGGTTGGAATTGGTTGTATCATCTATCCTTACCAATTTGATAGTATGAGTTGACTTTGTTCACTCATGCTCACTAGGTTACAATTATGATTAAGTTGCATAGTTGAGCTAATCTCAACTGCTAAGTGGTAACTCACCTTTTCTCCAAGGTTGGGGGCATGTGCCTTCCAATATCTCTATCTCTCTCTCTATCTCAATCTCTATCTCTTTAGATATATGTATGTTATATATTTATATATATTTATCCTAATCTTAGTTTCAAAGCTTTACAATGATACATCTTTCAAATCAACTTTCCAATAGGCAAGGTAGTTACATAGATACATAGGTAATTCACCAAAAAAACACTCAAATTAAACTTAAACAAAGTCAAGGTGCGTTATACACACTAAAGTATTTATTCCTTTATTTTAAACTAGAAATTTAATTACTATATTAAAAAAGGGGGGGAATGTAGAGACTATTTTATATATTATATAGCACCTCAATCTTGTACACTTGAAAAAATCAAACCTTGGGTGTTCTTATCAGTTATGGACCTTTCCCACTTTCCAAAGTATTGCATCTATTTTATCTTATGCCCCTTGGCCTATCTCTTAGTCTAACCAGTTTTATGTTGATGACCTAGACCTTCTATCCTAATCAAAATGCTTAAAACTTGCTTATCTTCCACCTACTTTCCTTCTCTTGGGACAATAGTGTCCAAAATAGACACCTATGTTGATGCTAATGTCCTAATCCAATGTAAGTATCCAGTGCTCTAAAGTCATCTAATTTACAAATGAAATGTATCCTAATGGTCAGCCTAAGTGTTTTAATACAAGTTATTTATCGATAGAAGTGGTATATATTCACAGTCATTCCTCACTTAGAAAAGACCTAAGGAAACTTATCAAAGTATTAAATCAAGCACTCAATATAGCAAATATTTCATATTTTATCCCATTTTCATATCAATCATAGGGACAACACATACACAATTCTAAAGTACTGAAGGATCAACCCAAGGGCCTGATTTTTTAAGTTATAAAGTAGGTCAGTATTATACTTTATTTGCATTAATTTTCATGATTCAAACATAATAAAACACATAAGGGATAACTAAATTAGTCTTAGGCCCTCTTTGAAGTAATAAGTATGTTGGCATCACTCATTGGTAGAGGGGTCTTTGGGGTCAGCTCAACACCATGTGTCCACTAACCTATTTTTTCCCAAGGTCATTATGAAGATGAAAAATTAGGGTTTTACAAATTCATGATGAGCGATACTCCATGACTTAGATTTGAATACACTAGAATGAAGGTGAAGTCAAAATGAAAAGTATCTAGGTGGTCACATCCTTTTCCAATAGGTATTCCATATAAGACACTTACATTAGGTTCAAACATTAGTGTCAATACAACTATCCCAAGTTGACATTAGTGTTTGTGACTCCAAAATCATTCAATCTAGAATATGTTGACTGTTTTAGAATATTCTTCCAATCTACTTTATACCTGTTTTAGATTTAGAATTGCATTAACATCAAAAGAAGTTAAGTACATTACTTCTTTGTCATTTCTATATCTATCATAATTGTACTTATTATTTTTAGATTATATTAATTTAATAAATTTGGTATATATTTATTTATGAGTTTATCACCCATTTTAACTATTGTAGATCTGATCATCACCCTTGTGCATTGTAATTTATGTAAGATGATAAATTCAAGTAATGAGATTTTAATTTTATAATTTAACCAAAAATGCTCAAATCTATAATCTACCATCAAAATCTAGAGCCACTAGATCAAAATAAAATACCATGAACATCATTTAAAAAATAATTATAATCTAAAGCTAAGAGCTCTAAATCAAGATTCAAACAAAAAGAAGATTAAAGATTATGGATTAATAGTACTTACAAGTTGACTAAGAATTTTAGCATAATGATAGCTTGATCAATGACTTGGATGATAAAATATATTCATGGATGGTATTTTCATGGAGGTTTTATGGATTAATTGGTTTGGCCATGGAGGGGTGGTAGATTAAATAGAGAAAGGAGGGAGAATTATAAGGAATTAAAAATTCCTTAGAAGCCTCTAGATCTAAAGAGGAAGGGTGAGAATAGAGAGGATTCTAGAATTGGAAAATTATGTAATCTATTAGGAGAGGTTAATATTGATTAGAGGGAGGTTATATAAGTGTTAGGTGGGATTATAATGTGATTAGGTCATGACTAGGGGAGTAGGCTTGTCAAAAAGCCTAAGAGTAGGTAAGTAGGTGCGATATGGGAATTTTAAATTCACAAATATTATATAAGTGGGATTAGTTAGTATATAATCACTTAAGTGGATTAATTTATTTGTGGGATGTGAATAAGGTTAGTATGATGTAAAATAATAAAAGGGAGTGTTAGAAAAATGACTAGGAAAATGAGGGATTAATGATAAGATGAAATTAAATGAAATTAGTGATGAGATTAGCAAGTTGGTAAAGGTGAACAAATTTATATGGATACAATTTATATATTATTAATCCCATATATCCAAGTAGGATTCTTATCCAATTTAGGGCTGAACATATCTACATTCAACCCCCATTTAATCTCGTAATGCATAAGTATGAAATTACTAGTTTAAATAAAAGAAATATGTACCTGGATGTATACAATACTCCTTGACTTTTATTGAACCTTGATGAATTTGATTTATTGCATATGACATGTAACCAAGAGTATGTTACAATATAAATCAATTCATATAATCTTGAACTTGAACTAATAAAAATTCTTGAAAATAAAGAGAGCAAGGAAAGAGTACACATGTGTGTTGATGCAACCATGTTACCCTTGGGTAATTTGACTTGGTAAAGATGATTCCTTATGAAACATTGGAGTTGAGATAAGTTTAAAATTTAAACTTGGAATTTCAAGAGGGATATCTTATGGTAATTATGCCTTCAATTTAGTGCAAGGGTGAGTTGTAACATGGCCATTGAGATCATTGAATCTCAATCACGCAACTCAGGTGATAGTATAATAAATACCAAGTTAAGTGGTATAACTAACTCAACATAAAAAAGGAAATTAGTTTTATGAAATTTAGGGAATTGAATCTCAACCACACTACTAAAAGGAGCCAAATTATATAGACAAAAAAGGCTCAAAACAATGTTTCCTAATGAAAACAATGTTTCTTGGTAAATAAGTTTGAATATGTATTTGCACTTTTTGGTGCACTTTTATTGAATATGCACCTATAATGTGTCTCAAGATGAAGTATCTATCAAAATGTAACCTCTACTCTATAACTGTGTCTAATAGCTACCATAAATATGAAAAACTCTATTCTAAATCTATAAAATATTAGAGTAATTTGTATAGGATTTTGACCCAAGTGTAGATTTGAATCATGTAAACTCTAAAAAATGTTGTCAACTATATAAAATATGTATATGTGTGGATTCATGTCTCTATGACATGACCCCACTAATATACCCTAATTTTGAGGTGAGAGGAATGGAATCTGGTAGTTATCTTACCTCAAAAGGATAAGATAACTACATAATTTGTGTATGAATCTTGTGGTATATAAGTGTTGACCAATTTTGCCCAACAGGCAAAATTTTGGTCCCCTTCTTCCCTTGCTTTTCAAAACTAGTCATTTTCAGGTTGCATAAGTTCAATGACATGGTTCTTTGGCCTGGTTCAACTGGATGGTTCATCGGTACTTGGTTCATCCATCTTCAAGTTCAAACGGCCTTGTTTCAAGCTTTGGTTCAATGGCTTGGTTCAATGAGCTTGGTTCAAAGCGAGTGGTTCAACATTCAGTTCGATTGGTTCAGCACACAATGGTTGAACCATTAAACCGTTGAACCAATTTTGGTTCAACACATTGGTTCAATGCCCAGTTCAATTGATCACTTGGTTCATCAACCTGGTTCAAACAGTTGGCTCACTTAGCAGGTTCATTGGTGCGCAATGGTTGAACCACTTGAATCATTGAACCATTTTTGGTTCAACAGCTTGGTTTAAGGGTATGCCTAGTTGGTCAGAGGGCAGTCTTCAAGTTCAAATGCCCTAGTGGAAGGCAGACACTTCAAAGGAAAAGGACTGGGTAAGTTCAAAATTGTTTAAGTTCAAATTCGTTTAAGTCCTGAATTTCTTCAGAATTTTTGCCCGAAGGAATTCCTTCAGACAAAAAGTCTAAAGGAATTCGGGCTACATATACAAAGCAAAAGCCAGGGCCGGGGAGAATCTCTGTGGACTTTTTGTCTATGGGAAAATGTTCGCAGATAAAAGCCTACAAAAAATACACAAAGCCCGCGGGAACCCGAGAACAATCCGAAGGAACAAAGGGACCCACCGAAGGACCCCGAAGGGCAGGTGCCCTTGTAGGGAACTCTTGGACCAAATACAAAGGAGTGCCCACAGAGAAGCCAGGAAAGGACCTGATGACATTTTGACAGGGATGAGGACGTCTCGAAGGCTGTCAAAATTTACAAAGCAAATTAGCCGTTGGTTTTCAAACCAATGATGGTTGTGTAAATGTCAAAATTAGTGCAATGAAATAGCCGTTCACTTTCAAAGTAAGAGAGCGCTAACCATGAGAGCCCAGAATGCAGCGACCCACCAGAAGTTCACCCCTGAGGGCTGAAGGAGCTAGAAGAGACAAGAAAGGAAAGGGACAAAGTGCCAGGCATGGAACAAGTAGATGGTCCAAGTGGTGAAGGGAAGCACTGATTTAAGAAGTGACCCCAGTAGGTGAAATAGTGCCTGCAAATTGACCATTTGAGATGCAAACAACTAATAGTGCAATCAATTTTCTCCATTTCACATTTATGAGTGGACAAACTGTGTAAATCACCTTGAAGAAGCAGCCTTACAAATAGACAAAGGGCACATCTCATTAATGTTTTGACCAGCCTGCTCTTCCCAATGAGGGGACGTGAATGAGCCACTTGTAAAAAGGAGTGTCAAAAAAGCCTCCTTTATTTTCCTATATATTGAAGACTTGTCATTTGAGAAATGATATTTTCACATTTTTAAGGTGTAGTCCTGGCAAAATTTCCACCTAAATCAATAAACACAGTTTTTACCTCTATCTTGGATAGATATATCTGAGTATGTCTTGAGTGTTTGTTTGTGTTCAGTCATTATTTCTTAAGGCTTTCACAGGTTCAACACTAGCATATCTGTTGTCTACAAGGTGCCATCTCTACAGATGACAGGAGGAGAGCAATATTTGGAAGTGCAAAATAGAGGAAGTTACTTACAGTGTGCATTTCACAGCACCTTGGTGAATCTCTATTTTTTGTGTTTTCATGAAAGCCTCCCTGTCAGTTTCTTACAGCCTAGTCCTTTTGCCAAGTGTGAAGTGTATGTCTGATTTAAAGTGTGGATGTGAGAAGGTCAACTTGTTTTGGTGCATCACCTCTTTAGAGTAGTTTGTTTTCCTACATCTTTCTCCCTTTTCACCCCCCCATTATATATATATATATATATATATATATATATATATATATATATATATATATATATATATATATGTATGTATGTGTTAGCACTTGCTGGAATGAACATGATGCATCAAAGGGAGCTAGCCCCTATCTAGAGACTCTCCCCTCCAGCTTCACCAGTCCCACAGGTGAGAGGGGAGTTTCCATAGTTGTGAAGAGAAGGCAGGAGCTCAGCTTCTTGCCAAAGGGTGTAATCTTTGACGTCAATAGTTTTGGCACGCTCGGTGGGACTCAGTTTGACAACTCAGTAACGTTTTAGGATTGATGCTGGTCCTGTTATAGCAAATCAAATATTTCCAACATCTGGGCAATCTAGTGGTAAGAGCTTAATTTTCAAATCAAGACCAGTTTCTTAACTTTTTATGCCTAAAGTCACCACAAGGTCTGCTTCTAAAGGGGTTCCCTTCGATTTCATTGAGTTGCCTTTGAACTCTGAAAAAAGGCTAAGGTTTGAGAGGACCCATCCTTATCCAAAAAGCCACCCTCCTAGACCTGTTGTAAGGGACATATACATAGTAGAACTGCAGTTACAACCCATCCTAGCCATGGCTTTGCCCTTTGCATCTTTTCGTGGTCAGAGCCCCTTGAACCTCCCACGTTATGATCCAATCCCTAGAACAACCCTAAAAAATGTGCCTTCTTTCAATGGAGAGGGGCCCATTACAGTCATTGAGCATATTAGGAATATTGCTAACCTCTACAATATTCATAATGTAACAAAAGAAAATATCACCATCAGATTGCTAGCATTGTCTCTCAAAGGCAAGGCTCTTGACTGGTATATTACTTTGCCTATAAATTCAATACATTCTTAGAATGAATTGGGTACTCAGTTGATAAATCGTTTTGGGGAAAAGAGTGATGGCCTCTTGCTTGCTGAGCAGCTAATGACCATAAAGAGAGCTCCACACGAGTATATGCAGGATTTCAACACGTAGTTTCAAAAAATGTGGGATAGAATTCCCATCTTGGTAAGATTGACTCCCAGCTATGCTTTCTTGTACTATTTAAGAGCATTAAACAATGATATTGCAATAATGATACAATCCATGGGAGGGCATATACTGCCAGCTGCTTATGACATAGCCATAGCAACTAAAAATTGCTTAGTACAGGCTGGGAAAATAGCCCCTAGACCTCACATGCCATTGCTCCTAGAAATCCTACCTCCAATTCAGGCTGTTGCTCCCACATTAGCTCCTCTAACTACCATAGAGAAACCAACTGCTATTCCGTCCAATGAGCTTCATGAGGTTAAAAGTCTATTGCAGAGCATGTCAAATGAACTTGTAGCTCTCAAAAGGTAGTAAGCTCAAAGCAACAGATTGAATCAGGGATACCAACATTATGGTCAAGCCCTTAGACCCCCTTTCCAAAGCTATAATCAAGGACATGGTCAAATTACTCAGACCATGCTATTTCAAAACTACAACTCAGGCCCTCCTTCATCCTCTAAAGTCATGATGCCTGTTCAAAACAATCTAACACATGAACAACCAAGTTATTTGACCATGGGATATGGTCAGGAACAGGCTGTTTATACAAATGAGATGATGGGCTATTTATAGAATGCAAACAATCAAATAACTGCTCAACCTCAGGTATTCGAGCCTTTAATGCAACCCATCATGAGTAGCAATCAAGCCTAGCCTGATTCTACCCTCATGAATCATCTGGAAGGGGAATTCTATTTAGTGAATTATGTAGGCACTACAGACAATCAGGTTGACTATGTTGTAGCCAACATAAGATTCAAGAGAAGAGCAATGGGAGAAGCCCAGGAAACTACCCAATCAATAGCTGCACCTTCTCCATCACACTCAAATCAGAAAGCCCCAAATTTTAGACTACCATCTACACCTTCAGCCCCTCAGCCTACAACTCAAGTTGGAATTAGCCCCAAAGAAAGCTTAAAGGGAGGCAGTCCCTAGGTCAATATAGTGGACTAGATGAAGAAGCTACATATGAACATTTCTTTATGGGATTCATTATCTCTACCAGGATAGAAGGATATACTATGAAAGGAATTGCATGAACTGGACTGACAAGCTGTCCCAGCAAGCACTGATAATGTCTTAATGACGAATGGATAGCCTTCTACTTCAGGTCAGTCCAAGAAAGAAGAGAAAATTCCCCCTTTCTATGTGTCTTTGGTTATAGGGGATTTCTTGGTACACAATTGCATTATTGACAACGGGGCTAGTACCTCAGTGATGCCCAAGTGCATAGCTGACAAGATGGGGCTGAAATATGAAGAGATGAATAAGGGAATCCTGCATCTAGATGGGATGCCTAAAAAAATAGTTGGGATTTTGAAAGGTTTAATCTTAACATTGCATGCTTGCCCAACCTTCTCAATTCCCCATGATATAGTGGTAGCAGATGTTCCTCCCTATTTCACAATTTGCTTGTCTAGGGACTTCACATCAAAGATAGGTGGCTATCTAGCAGCGAATTGGTCATATCTAGTTTTTAGAACCAAGTATGGGACCAAGGTAAAAATAAAATTTGAGCCACTCTATAAGGACCATTTGGAACCATATTCACCCAAGGTAGTGAATGTCAATTACACCATTATCGACCCAAAAAAGTCCCAGACAGACCAATCTCCATCCTCTGCTCTTGAAGGAGTTGCAGACTTACTCTTGGATGAGTGGGGAAATGATAACTTCAAACATGATCCTTACAAATTCATAGAGGAGACAGGCCTTGGAGTCTACTGCATGCATGAAGAGGGTACCTTCATACCAAATATAATGAAGGCAAGCCAAGAGGACCTAGGCCTATGGCATCTATATTTTGACAGTTCCAGAAGTAGGTTGGGAGCTGGTGGTGGGGTGATGTTAGTCTCCCCTTCAAAAGAGAGGTAATTTTTAGCTTTCCATTTATAATTCTCTTGCACAAGTAATGTTGCAGAATACAAGTCCCTTATCCATGGTCTGGAATGGGCAAGAAAAAGAGGGATTAAGGAGTTGCAAGTTTTGGGAGACAACAAGCTGATTGTAAATTAGATGAAAGGCCAGAATTTGACCAAGAATTCCTTGCTACAATCCTACAAGCATAGGGTTTAGGACTTGGTGAAATATTTCCTCGCTTTCAATATCACCTCCATTCCCAAGGAACAGAACAAACAGGTAGATAGTCTAGCAATAATTGGTGCTCAATTTGATGTTTCAAGGGAAATAAGTTGAAATTGTGGTTCACGCCACTTGAAGGTGGTAATTTGGCCCTCTGTCCTTGACAACATTGTAAACTAGCAAGTTTTTGAAAATGATCAGCAAATGGCTCTTTTACTGTAGGAGGAAGCTGAGTTCACAACTCAAAACCAGACGAAGCTGCAATAACAATATGGCAACCAGATTGTTCAATTGAAGAACAATAGGCTTCCTAAAGGTTTGGTCACTCTTGAGAACATCTTCAATGGAGATGACCAATTGAGAAAAGACAAGGTATGCATCACAACTAAGGAGGAGAATTACGAAAGGGTTGAGATCTTCAAGGACAAGCTACTTGCACTTGGAAAAGTTTGCATGATTCAAAAAAGGTAGGCTTTCATTTTGTTGTGTCAGGAGTTCTCTGATGTTTTTGCATGGGACTATAGTGATTTGAAGGGCTTCGACCCAAGACTCGCCCAATACACCATAAAATTAGAAGAAGGCGCTAGGCTAATCACACAAAAGTAGAGACTTGTCAACCTGATAATTAAGCCTCTCATGCAGAGGGAACTGGCCAAATTGATTGAGTCTAGAATTATATTTCCAATTAAATATTCCTCTTGGCTGGCTAATCTTGTTCCTGTTAGAAAGAAGAATGGGGAGATCAGGCTATGTGTCAATTTTAGGGACCTTAATAAAGTCTCTTTAAAAGATCATTATCCCCTCTCGAGCATGGAACAGATCCTTTAGAAGGTATCAGGTAGCAAGCGTTTCTCCCTCCTAGATGGTTATTCAGGGTATAATCAGATTCTAGTGCAACGCTGTGACCAGCACAAAATGGCCTTCACTACTAAATGGGGAATGTTTGCCTACAAGAAAATGCCATTCGGGTTGGCTAATGCTGGTGCTACCTTTTAGCGAGCCATGGACATGGATTTTGGAGGCTTGATAAACAAAAACATGCTGGTATACCTCGATGATGTGATGGTGTTCTCCAAGGAAGCAAGCCAACACATAAAACACCTCAGGTAAATTTTTTAAAGGTGTAAGGAATTCAACATCTTTCTTAATCCAAAGAAATGCATGTTTGCTGTTCATGAGGGGAAACTCCTTGGTCACATCATGTCCAAGGAGGGCTTATCCATTGACCCCGAGAGAGTTTGTTATATCCTGGAGATGTCGCTACCTAAGCATAAAAAAGGCCTATAGAGCTTCTTTGGCAGGATAATTTTCATTCAGAGATTCATTCTGAGTTTCACAGAGATAGTCAAGCCCCTGACCTCTATGTTGAGGAAGAGTGAGGAGTTCAAGTGGATAACACAAAGGAAGGACAACTTTGAATCCATCAAGCATGCCATAACCTAGGCTCCTACTTTGATTAACCCTGACTTCAACAAAGACTTCAACCTCTACTCTTTTAGTAATGACGAGGTGATTTCCGCCATGCTTACCCAAGCAAATGGTGATGACCTCGAGCAACCACTTGCTTTTTTCAGCCAAGGGCTAGAGGATTTCGAAGTTAGATACATGTATGTAGAGAAGCAAGTCTTAGCAGTAGTGCAGAGCCTGAAGAAGTTTAGGCATATGTTGTCTAACATCAGGATTCACCTCATGGTTCCACCTCCTGGTGTCAAGGATTTCTTGACCAATCGTGACTTAAATGAGAAGAGAGCGGGGTGGATCACCAAGGTGATGGAGTATGACGTAGACATCAAGATCACCAAGCTAGTGAGGGGAGGAGCCCTGTGCAAACATCTTGCTGTAGACTTCAAGAAAAAAGGGGAAGACAACTTACTAATTCATGATGTAGCTACAACAGAAGAACCAACTATCATAAAGGATTGGATGTTGGACTTGAGGCATTTCCTTCTCACTGTTGAGTGCCCACAGGGTCTTCATAAGACTGGAAGAAGGTACGTCAGGCTGCAGCCTCTCCCTTATGTCTTGGTTGATGAAGTATTGTTTAGGAAGGATCTCTTTGGGGTCCTTCTAAGATGCATTGACCCAAACCAGGCTGATAAAGTACTATCTAAGTTCCATGATGGGCCAGTAGGTGGTCATTTCTCTCCTAGAGCTACTGTAGCAAGGATAATGAGAGCTGGCTATTTATAGCCTACTCTTTTCAGGGACACCCATGCCTAGGTAAGAAAGTGCCAAAAGTGTGCACTTTTCGATGGGAAACAATGATTGGCTGCCATGCCTCTACAGCCTATTCAGGTGGAACAACCATTCATGCAGTGGGGTCTAGACTTCATAGAGATGATCAATCCTCCCTTCAGTGCTGGACACAAGTGGGTCCTGACTGCTATGGATTATTTCACAAGGTGGGTGGAGGCTATTGCTCTGAAAGAAGCAAATGAAAGTGCAGTCTTAGAGTTCTATGAGGACCTGGTAATAAGGTTCGGGGTCCTAGCCACCATAATCTCAGATAACACTTTAGCTTTTTTGAGAACCAAAATGAGTGAATGGGCATTGAGGTATGGTATATATCTTAGCACTTCATATAATTATTACCCATAGGGGAATGGGCTAGCTGAGTCCACCAATAAAAATTTGATCAAAATCATAAAAAGGACCATGGAAGAAAATCAGAGGACTTGGCATGCCAAGCTGAAGATAGCTCTGTGGGCCGATCAAATCACTCCGAAGAGAGCAATCAAAAATTCTCCATATATGCTCGTATATGGAAGGGAAGCTAGGCTTCCCATCTCACTTGAATTGCCAACATTGGATCTCGCTCACCAGCTGCAATTAGAAGAAGGAAGTAGCATGGAGGTCAAGATGTGCGAGCTGATGGAGCTCCAAGAGACAAGGGATTGGGCTATGGCTTCTATGACCAGTCACCAATAGCAAATAAAGAGACACTTTGACAAGAAATCTTCATCAAAAGATTTCTCTAAAGGAGACATTGTCTTGAAATGGGACGAAGACCGAGCCAAGCCCAAAAAGCATGCAAAATTCGATGCCCTATGGAGTGGCCCATACATAATCACTCAGTGCAAGTAGCATAATGCATTCCAACTCTCTAGGTTGGATGGTGAAGAACTACATATCGTAGTTAATGGGATATATCTGAAGCATTACCATTGAGTCTCCTTTCATCTATATATATATTTCCCTTGTTTTATTTCTTATTTTCCCTAAGTGCTGTTGCACAAGTAGTAGTTTTCTTAGTCTTGTGTGTGTTTTCATTTCCTTAGAGGTAGATATGTGTGATTGGTTTTGAATTAACTAGGGCTGTTGCTAATTTTAAAAGTTACAATCTGACTCCGTGCCCAATGGATTTTTAAGGCAACTGGCTTCTAAGCATAGCAGGCATGCTTCCCCTGTGAGTTGCCACTTTATTGACCAATTTTGCCCAACAGGCAAAATTTTTGTCCCCTTCTTCCCTTGCTTTTCAAAACTAATCATTTTCAGGTTGCATAAGTTCAATGACATGGTTCTTCGGCCTGGTTCAACTGGATGATTCATCGGCACTTGGTTCATCCATCTTCAAGTTCAAATGGCCTTGTTTCAAGCTTTGGTTCAATGGCTTGGTTCAAAGCGAGTGGTTCAACATTCAGTTTGATTGGTTTGGTGTGCAATGGTTGAACCATTGAACGAATTTTGGTTCAACACATTGGTTCAATGCCTGGTTTAATAGATCACTTGGTTCATCGGCCTAGTTCAAATAGTTGGCTCACTTAACAGGTTCATTGGCATGCAATGGTTGAACCACTTGAACTATTGAACCATTTTTGGTTCAATAGCTTGGTTCAAGGGTATGCCTAGTTGGTTAGAGGGTAGTCTTCAAGTTCAAATGACCTAGTGGAGGGAAAGCACTTTAAAGGAAAAGGACTGGGTAAGTTCAAAATTATTTAAGTTCAAATTTGTTTAAGTCTCAAATTCCTTCAAACTTTTTGCTTGAAGGAATTCCTTCGGACAAAAAGTTTTAAGGAATTTGGGCCGCATATACAAAGCAAAGGCCGGGGCCTGGGAGAATTTCTATAGACTTTTTGTCTGTGGGAAAATGTCTACAGACAAAAGCTCACAGAAAATACACAAAGCCCACGGGAACCCGGGAACAATTCGAAGGAACAAAGGGACCTGCCGAAGGACCCCGAAGGGCAGGTGCCCTTGTAGGGAACTCTCAGCCCAAATACAAAGGAGTGCCCATAGAGAAGCCAGGAAAGGACCCGATGACATTTTGATAAGGATGAGGACATCCCGGAGGCCATAAAAATTAACAAAGCAAATTAGCCATTGGTTTTCAAAACAATGACGGCCGTGCAAACGTCAAAATTAGCGCAACGAAATAGCCGTTCACTTTTAAAGTAAGAGAGCGCTAACCATGAGAGCCCAAAATGTAGTGACCCACCAGAAGTTCACCCCTGAGGGCTAAAGGAGCTAGAAGAGACAAGAAAGGAAAGGGACAAAGTGCCATTCATGGAACAAGTAGATGGTCTAAGTGGCGAAGGGAAGCACCAATTTAAGAAGGGACCCCAGTAGGTGAAATAGTGCCTAAAAATTGACCATTTGAGATGCAAATAGCTAGCAGTGCAACCGGTTTTCTCCATTTCACATTTATGAGTGGACAAATCGTGTAAATCACCTTGAAGAAGCAGCCTTACAAACAGACAAAGGGTGCAGCTCATTAATGTTTTGACCAGCCTGCTCTTCCCAATGAGGGGACATGAATGAGCCACTTGTAAAAAGGAGCGCCAAAAAGGCCTCCTTTCTTCTCCTATATATAGAAGACTTATCATTTGAGAAATGATCTTTTCACATTTGTAAGGTGCAGCCCTGGCAAAATTTCCACCTGAATCAATAAACACAATTTTTAACTCTATCTTGGATAGATATATCTGAGTATGTCTTGAGTGTTTGTTTGTGTTCAGTCATTATTTCTTGAGTTTTCACAAGTTCAACACCAACATATCTATTGTCTACAAGGTGCCATCTCTGCATCTGACAGGAGGAGAGCAGTATTTGGAAGTGTAAAATAGAGGAAGTTACTTATAGTGTGCATTTCACAGCACCTTGGTGAATCTTTTTTTTTTGTGTTTTCATGAAAGCCTCCCTACCAGTTTTTTGTAGCCTGGTCCTTCTGCCAAGTGTGAAGTGTATGTATGTGTATGTCTGATTTAAAGTGTGGATGTGAGAAGGTCAACTTGTTTTGGTGCATCACCTCTTTAGAGTAGTTTGTTTTCCTGCATCTTTCTCCCTTTTCACCCCCCCATTATATATCTATATATATGTATGTGTTAGCACTTGCTGGAATGAACATGATGCATCAAAGGGAGCTAGCCCTTATCTAGAGACTCTCCCCTCTAGCTTTGCCAGTCCCACAGGTGAGAGGGGAGTTTCCATAGTTGTGAGGAGAAGGCAGGAGCTCGGCCTCCTGCCAAAGGGTGCAATCTTCGATGTCAACAATAAGAGTTACATGTATAGGTAGATATATTAATGAATATATTAGTATGTGATCACAAATAGTCCTAAAATGCATGATATGGATCATGGAAACATCTAAAAAGTAATAGTATAATCTTAGCAAACAATCAAGCACACATAGAAGAGCACTCAATGTCACACAAAAGGGGTCTAAGGAGACAAAAAACAAGGGGCATATTTAAATTATACACACTCAAAAGAATGACATATTAAAATGTCCAAATAAATACATAAATAAACATACATTGACAAATGAGACAATAAATAAGGAAAACATTAAAATGTTTTACAAACAAGATAATAACAATAAAGAAAAAGGCAATCGAGGAAATGATAATGTGAGTAAATGAAGTATAAGCAACCAACATAAGTATATCATACTAGTCCCTACATATATGTGTTAAAAAAAATGTCATATAACATATCATCAAGTACATTATGAAAGATGTAATCATGAGCATAGACATGCAGAATTTAGTATATAAGTTCATCATGATAATGTAAAAATGATCATAAAGTAATGTATCTTGTATCAATTGTGATCAAAGAAGTAGATATCCTCAATGTAGTGTGTTACCCAGGAAGGGGAAAGGTCTAACATATGTATGTGCATGTATCATGTATTTGGTGTATGCCTACATCACACTTAACTATGCATGAAACATATTTATATCTAAAAAAATGTTATGTTATCTACTAACATAAAGTAAACATAAATGCCAAGAACTAGTAAACATGTGAATGCTGAATATTTTTGTATTTTTTTATTTATTTGAATGTTTTTGTGTTTTCTCAAATATTTTATTTTTTTTGAATGTTTGGAAAGGAAAAAGGTCTAACCTATGATCACATCTAAGGGACACTCATAGGAAGATCCAAACTCAGAATATGGTACATTAAATTGGTGATATATCTATGGGGCTTGCATAGGTGTCATATCTAGAACTATAGAATCTATGGTATTATACATATGTATCATAGGAATCTATGGTAATAAGAGTAGCGGTCCTTAGAACCCATTATTTAGTGCTCAGTGGTTTCCTTAGTGTAGCTATAATTTGAACATGTTTCTTTTCTCTTGGAGAGTTTGAAAATATATAAGCTATCCAATGATCTCAAGAGGAGGATCATTATATGTGAGGATTGTAAATGAATAAAATTTATTGAATGAAATGTGCCATATGTGTGCATAGTAATTTTATAAAGTGTATCATGTTCTTTTGGTAAATTTGTCTTAGATATCTTTCCTTTAGAGATATTTTCCTTTATTGCAAGTAACCCCGGTTTTATGAGTTTAATATTATATTTAGTAAAAAATGGAGTAATATACATTACAATAGAGCATGATTCATATCTAAGTGTGACATTAAATTTAATGGATACAACACAAAAATTAGATGTAGTAGATTTATTCACGTGCTCCATGCCATATATTAGAGATGTCAATAATTTCCAAGTACATATATTGAATTCACAAGTTGGGTCAACTTGCTTTCCATTTATGCAAGGTTCAAAGATTTTATGCTTTGAGGAATGATTTGTAATTACTTCATATGAAGGCACATGTGTACTATTATCCCTTTCTTGCATGTCTTGCTCTTTTTATAATTATTCTTTTTGTATCCTATTTTCATTTGTAGGTTCTTGTTATTTTGCATTAACAAAATGAATATGCATCTTTGAATTGTTCACAATAGTATTGAAAATATAATCTAAGCCTTATGATCATTATGATCAAATGTTAAGATATGATAAGTGATGTTGTGTGCATGTTTTCCCAAACCTTAACCATGATAATGAAAGTGTTGTATATATTTTTGTCCAAAACCGTATTGTTTTGAAAGTCGAGTATCATTATTGAGAGGTAGATTTCGATCTTTTTATTGTTATAAACATTTTCATTTGTAATTTTTTTTGTTTTGAATTATCTTTTGGTAACCATATTTTATGTTTTGTCACTTGTGCTTTAGGAAGGTATTCATAATGTGAGTGGGTTGTTTGATTAATTAATCTATTATAGGATCACAACTATCAAATTTACTTTGTATTTTATTCTTTAAGGCAAAACAATAATTTGTATGATGACCATGTATTTATGATAGGCACAATAGTGTTTTAAAATTTTAATAGGGTGTATAAGAAGTAGTTGGATTAACTTGTTTCTAAGAATTTCCCTTAGAATCTCACTTGGACTATTATTGACATTTTGTTCACTTTTTGAATCACTAGTTGTAGATGAATTATTTTTTATTTGCTTATTTTGATATGAAACCTTATTGGGTATAACATTTATAGATGAGGATGCAAACACATGATTAACACTATCATATTTCTGATTATGTAGGTATGTAATCTTATTTTTCAATGATGTGACCTATGAAGTAAAATACTTATTTTGATTTTTTAACTTTTTGATGAAATTGCTCATAGTGATGATTGTAGATGACCATATTTGGTACAAGCATAATTTCATAGCATGTTTTTATAGCTTATTTGCATGTATAACTCTCTTAACTAAGGATTAGATATCTAGTGGCATAACCTCTTGTGGACCTATTCAGTTCCATATTATTTCCCTTGATTTAATTACTTCTTAGTCTTGTATATTATTTTATTAATTTTCATCCATTGTATGCCAAGGATCTATACCTTTGTTTCTTTTTATATGTGTGTTTTTATCTCCTGGACACTTACATTGATGCTAGTGTCCAACATTATATAAGTGTTTGGGCTTATCTTTTTGTCCTTTTCTATATATTTTACTTTGTGATCATTTTTAACCCTCTTTGTCCATCTTATTATCAAATTTTTGTGTGTCACTAGACCCTAATTGAAAATCAAGAGGTCCCTACATATATAAAGGCTATAGTCTAATCACACTAGCTGGCAATTTATTTCAGCAACCATCTAATTAGAAAATACTGTATATTTCAAGCTATCAAACTGCACTACAACATTGACTCAAATATCTGAAGCATTAAAAAGGTTAAATATATTATTACATTACTTGTACCTAGGGTTATTAGGAGAAAGAACATACAATTACACAATTACAATTCCACACACATGCCTAAAAGGGAGAACTATATGTGAGTCTAAGGCCCTTTTTGGAGTATTGGATATGTAGGCAACACATATAAATAATTAGGGTTTCTAGGGTTAGCTCGAATCACATGTTAACCCCTTTTTACCAAGTTGCATGAGGTTCAATACAAAATAACTAGGGTTTTATTCATTGGATGGATCTCACACATAAACATATATAATTTGAGGCATAGGGAAGTTACACAAGTGATAGTGCAGGCCTAGTATAAAATTTGATCCATTCTTATATGTATCTCGGATTAGGCACATGAATCATAGGTATACACTTGCACCAATGCTATTGTCCCTATTTGATGCAACCATTTGATGGATAAAAATAATCAAAACATAGAATGAACAAGGTCAAAACTTCTAATACAATCCTGTGATAACTCTTGATCATTGTCATACCTTAGAATAAAATATCAAACAAGATATGCTCTCTTTTATCCCTTAGCTAATTTGTAATTATTATATGTATTGCACATGTTAGATTAGAAATATTTGTATTATTGACTATATTTTAGTGTAAATATGAATATCATCATCCCTTTCAAAATAATTTATCTGCTTGTGTGTTTTGTATGAAAACCCTAAAAGCATAAAACATTTGGTGAACCTATACTTTATTATTGAGCCAAAACCCTAATTTTCATGTAGTGTTGTCTCCTTAAAATAAATCACTTTAGATTTCTATATTTTATTTTTAGGCATCGACATAGTTTAGGAATGCTTAGTTACATTATTAATTTTTCCCTAATGTTTGTGTGATTCATAATTTTATTAAAACTTAAAATCCTTATGGAGTCACTAATATAAGGCCATGCAAGGAAGCCTCATCCTTTTGATCATTTGTTTAATGTGCTTGATGATCAATGCATTTCATATGAAGATCTTATAGAATATCAAAAATAAGATAAAACCACTTTTTATTACAACTATGATAATGAAATAACCAATGATTAAAATGAAAATATAAATGATAAAGGTAGTGATCATAATATTTATTATTTTGGTTATGAGTGTGATGATATTCCTCTTGGATATGTTGAACCTAGTTCTCTTATTTCTTTGATTTTCAATGATGAAGGGTTTTAAGAGTTAATGAAGATGCATTTTGTTAAGCCTTTACAAAAGGATTATACAATAGATATGAAAAATGGTATCACTCATATTATTGATAATCAAAATGTTGCATGCATACATTCTTTAGTTACTTCAAAAAGTGAGTGTGCTTCTCCCTTATCAATGATGCAAATGTCAAAAATTTTGAATATTCCTCCTCTATCTCTCATGATGTAAATGTCGATGAAATCAAGTGTGTGCCTTATCCTCCAAGTAATAATCATGTTGAAAATTTTATTCCTTATTTGGATGATTCAAATGAAAACAGTTAAATTTTTTCTCCCCCTCAAATTTGTTGTGAGCAAAATGCATGTCCTATGTCTCCCTTATTTGTGCATGAAGAAAAAAATGACCGTGCATATGAAGATAATAAGGAAATGACTTTAAAAGTTGCTTTGGTTAGGGACACAAGTAAAATCCCAAGTATATTTGATGTATCTTTTTCAAATAAAAAGTCATATAAGTAAAAAAAATCAAAACTAGCATTGTATCTTCTCTCCCTCCTTTAAAAAGTAAAACTAAAAGTGGAATTTGTATTCTTCCCTCTCATGATGATGTAAATTAAATAAAAAAGGTTTATTTTCTTCCCTCCCTTGCATTTTTTGATTCAAAAGAGCAAATGTTTACAAGTGAAGTTTTTTCCTCTAGTCCTATTCAATGTCATGAGATTTTAAATAACATAACACATTGTAATGAGCCCAAGTATATTTGATGTATCTTTTTCAAATAAAAAGTCATATAAGTTAAAAAAATCAAAACTAGCATTGTATCTTCTCTCCCTCCTTTAAAAAGTAAAACTGAAAGTGGAATTTGTATTCTTCCCTCTCATGATGATGTAAATTAAATAAAAAAGGTTTATTTTCTTCCCTCCCTTGCATTTTTTGATACAAAAGAGCAAATGTTTACAAGTGAAGTTTTTTCCTCTAATCCTATTCAATGTCATGAGATTTTAAATAACATAGCACATTGTAATGAGAATGGTGTCAACCTTCATATTATACAACATGAAGGTTTTTAATGATTGGATGAGTGAAAATAAGCTTTTTTTACTCTAATATTGAATCTATGTATCAACAAAATAGTTCCATAATAACTAACTATCAAACTAGTTATGTTGTGAGTCAAATTGTTGATAAAAAAAAATATTGAATATATTCAAACTTGAAAAGATATACTTTCTGGTATAAAGTACTATATACCTGAAATAATATCAAATATTAAACAAAAAATAAGCTCTTCAATTCAAATTAATGCACTACACAACCTTTGTGTATAATTCTTACTAATAAAAAAAGCTAAAATAAGTTTATTACAAGATAACTTGCATTGAAAGTTAAGTATAAACCTTTAAAATGAATTAAACTGAATTTAAATTAAAAATATAATAAATAAATTTAATTTAAATCACTATAAAGATTTGGATATCATGCAAGAAGCCTTCTTTAATAATAAAGTCAAACATATAACTAGAACGTCATCCTAGTCAACTAACTAAGCAAATTAAAGAAAATTAACCTAAATTGACTTTAATTTAAGTTATATAATCGAGAAATAATGTGATTAATCTTTGAGAATGAGTGGATAAATATTTAGACTTAATTGAGCACTCAAATATTAAACTAGAGTACACCGAAGTGAACTATAATGAATGTGTAATGTTGATTAATTTGACCACAAGTCAAATTAGGTCAACCACCTATATAGTCAAACTTGTTATATGTGTCCCCTATGGTGTAAAATGTGTCCCATGGTCTTAAATAAGGTCATATAATGTGCTTTACCCTTGTCACTTTTGTATAGTTGGCTTATGTTATCTAGGGGTCATTTTTTGAGTCATTTAATGAAGTGGTATGATTTAAAAAGGAAGACAAAAGTTTTAAGAGATATTCTAACATCCCACATGTTAGGTACATGTTACAGATGGTAGTTTTAAACTAAAAATTATAGGTTCAATGTTGGAAATAATAAGATCAAGTAGTTTTAAGTAATTTCAAGTAATTGTACAACCTATACAACACATTTGGCATATGGAAAAAATTTAGGAGTGTCTCTTGGGATTACCATAGTCCATTTACATGATTGAGAATCTTTGTCAGACCTAAAAATGAGCAAAACCATTCTATCTTTCCTATTGCTCTCTTGGACAAGCTAAAAAGGCTAATTGATTTCTACATGGTATGTATATGAGGAGGTGAGTCAGAGAAAATGATTTTGGTGGGTGATAATACTCTCTGTTTAATCCAAATTCATGGAAATAGTTGTTGGTTTGGTGTACTATGCTTCATGAACCATTTCTAAGAATGTTGGCTTCTCAAAACTACTTACACATCCCCAACACCTCATTTTTTATTCTCTATTTGTATTGATTTGAGAAATTCAAATGTTTTACATAACCTTGAGGAGTATGATCATCCTTATCATGAGGTTTTAGTATATTTTTAATGTGTGGTGTGAATAATATAGGCATAAACATCTCATTCTACTAGTAAAAAACTTCACTTAGTTTGTAGATAATGTTCCATTAGTTGCAGAGGGTTATCTCCCTTTTTTGATCTTCATGACAAGGGTAATTCAAGGTGATATGTTGTTTCTAATCTCTTAAATCATGGTGATCAAATATTCTTTTGAAGGTTTGGCATTGATGGAGTAGAGAGGTCGAGAAACATAACACAACCAAGAAGCCCTGCAATATCCACCTATAAGATTGTGTCAGAATGCTTAGACAGAGGTATGGTTGATGTTTATAACCTATAAACATCCATATGATTTCATGTTTCATTATAAAACATGGTTAAACCATTGAGAGACCAAATATTAGCAAGATAATACTTAGAACACAGTTAAAAAACACCATAGTCAAAAGGTCCTACAATAGTCACCTACAGTCAAGTGGAGCTAAACCCTAACTAATCATGTTGATGAAACAATAATATTTCAAGGTGTTGAGAATATCATAAATTGAAAATAATAGGACTTAGATATCTAAAAGGTTATATATTGGTTGTGAAGACCAATTCAATATGCATAGTCCTATATTACACAGTGACACCTACAAGCAGTCTATAGTGGCCTGAGTTCAATACATATGAGATAGAGGAGTATTGAATGGTATAGGTTTGAAATTAATTGAAACCTTTAAATAGCTATAGGAGCATATAATAGACCAAGATTACAATGGTACATTTATCACATTATAGATAGACCTAAGGCCTTATTCCCTAAATGAGTAAGTTGCAATTAGGTGAGTTTACATTAATCTCTCTGAAAGGGGATTTTACCTCACAAAAAGTCATCTCTTGGTAGAGTGCTTGAGGTGTGAACAAGCTTAGTGGTTTATCTCATGTAGCCCAATCCTAGAGTTAATTTCATGACATAATAATATGGTTTCTTGATCAAAAAAGTATGATGGTGGAATGGTTCCCAACTCAAATAATTTTGACTTGAAGGACTCAATAAACACTGTGCTAAGAAGACTAAGAACAACCTAACTTATAGTGACCCACAGTGGTGAGTGAAACTATGGTCTCAAGGCATGAGATGAAATCATATAGGTATGAAATTTTTTAGTGACCTTAAGAAAGATCAAGGAATTTTAAGTCCAAGGTTGAGACATATATCATCACTTACAGATCTCATATTCCCTAAATTGTGATCTGTAGTCAGTTTATAGACCCACAATACATTGGTGGTAGTAATAGATGATAAACATAACCCTAAGGCAAGAGTTGAGTCCATTAAACTATGGAATGATATCATAGAGGAAAAAGAGGATATAATGTATTACTTTCATATAAATGAGCACCTAAAGGGGTCTCATGACCTTTACTTAATGTACATCTACAGGTGACACAATTTGACACATATAACAGATTGGCTTAGACAAGTAGAGAGAGACAAGTTGGGAAGTAATCATAGGGCTATTATGGATAAATAATATTGAAAAAAATATCATAGTGGTAGTTACACATTCAAAAATTCTCTCAAGTAGAAAAAATGCTAACCTACAGTCACAACTCAAGGTTCTTATGCCCAAGCAGAATTCTATGCACAGTCATTAAACCTAAAAGTTAGTCTAGAATATTTGAAGTATTAAAGACCATAGATAAGTGATTTGGATATGAAACTTTACATATATGGTTTTAAATTCCTAATATATCCTCCCATGTCCTCATTTTGTCCAAGCAAATAGGGGATAAGCCCTTTGTTTTATCACAGATAGAGGGTACTCTCAGTCAAGGCAAAATTGTAGGTTTCATGTGTGAATGGTGATAAGAGGAAAATGAGAACAAGAGTAATTGTATAAAGGTGTGTAGAGGTGTAGTAAATTTATAAAAATTTAGAAAATACCCTATAGTCACTGGATCACTCATAGGTGGGTATATACATTGTCAAGCATAGTGAGGCTTATTAGGCCTAGAACTAGGCCTATACCCTAATGACCTATAGCTTGATTCAAATGACTACATGAACTTAAAATATAGTTGATATCATTCAAGGGGAGGTATAAGGTTGATCAAGACCTTCATTTTGTAGAGGAACAACACAGAGTGGTCAACTTATCCTAAAATCATGACAGAGGTACCCAAAATGCATGAGAAAGCTCGATAAGCCAAATTCAAGTGTTCATACCTATACATACACATTTAATGGTGCCTCAAGGAGTTATGGGTAGTTAATTAGGGTCATGAAATTAATAATTTTGAAATTGGTTTAGGGGTTAGATGTCTAGTTTTTATGAATTATCACTAAGAACCAAAACTTCCTAAAACCTTATCTAGAATTTGATGGAGAAAATATGAAAGTAGATGCATTAAAAAGGGGTGGTTTGGCCTTGAAAGTGTTTTATAATTATTTAAGACTCTCTCAAGCTCTTGAACATATAATTGGTATATACCATACTTGTATGGACTAGCTAAATTCAAGGTTTTCTTTTGTAGGATTTGACTTGTTTTATAAGTACAAAGGAGAATTGGTGGATGAAGTCCATTGTGGGAGGTATGCAGAGAATTATTACCACTTCTTATGCTTATTTCTAACCTAATTTATGGATAAAAGGCCTTCTACTATATAATTCATCATGGATAGTCTTGGATAGATAGTAAAAATGAGAAGTGACTGCCTAGTGAGAAGATGAGAGGTCTAATTTGGGATCCTTTTAAGGTTTGCCTGATGGAGTGGAAGGAAAAGGGGTTATAAAAAAGTTCCCTAATGTGAGGCAAGACCTAGAGGATCAATTATGAATGAATTTAAGTAGTGAATACAAGTGTCAAAAGGAAGGTTATTAATTAGAGAAGCATCTGATGACTATCATATCTTATTTCCAACCTTATTAAGATAGTGCATATGTTTTAGGTCTTCCTAGTCTAGTTTTAAGTGGTGAAAAGATGCTTCATCATGAAGGTAGTTTCAAGAGAGCTACTTGAGGACTCTATGCCAAATTGAAGGAAAAAGATGCAATTCTGATGGACACTTGTCCATAAAAACTTATAGACCTCTTTTTACACTCTATTCTCTTGTAATGTAACTAATTCTCATAGCTCAAAACTTGTATTTATGACCCTTCCACTTCTCTTCTTCTCTCTCTTCTCCTATGCTCTATAAATGCAAGCATTTGGATTTGTAAATAGAATCCACAGTTAGTATGGTGAAGCCATACTAGTTTGCATACTATATTTTGACTTTGAAATAAATATTTATAAACTAGTTTTGATTTCATGAACTTCTTGTCTAAGTGTGTGAAGTCATTTTTAGTGAAATGTCAAGTGATTAGTATTTATCCTTACTTTCTCTTTGCTCTTTCATGTTTGATGCAATTAGTTCTCCCTCTGGTAGGTCACATGAAGTGTAGCTAGTGCATTTTTATATCTCTAAGTGTAAGGAGTAGCCTTAGTGTCTGCAATTTGACCTTTGGTTCACTCACCTTGAGTAGTTTAATGCATATACCTCCATATTTGAAATAATTATGTTAGAGCAATCTAGGATTTTGAGACTAGTGTTTTGAGTCATGTTTCTTAGTGCAAGTGTATATTAGTATAGTGGAGATCTATCTAGTATATCACCTCATTAGGTTAATTTAATTTTCATGTTACTTCTATGCCTTTTTATCCAAGCAAAAAAGTAGTGTAGTTGATAATCTATAAAAGAATAATCTAGGGAGCTAGCCCTTAAACCTATAGGTTTACCTATACTATAGGCACCCCATAGGCCTAAAGGTAATCCATGTTTCATTCAATCTAGCTTAGGCTTGAACAACCATCTCTAGGGTGCAAGATTAAGTGACAATAGTTCTAGCATGCCTAATGGGACTATTGTCTCAAATACAACTTGTTAAAATGAATGCTGGTCTTACTAACATCACAACTATATACGGTGTTCTATTCAATATTTGGTGACTCCATTCAAGGTAATATCTAGTTGTAGACCAAATTTTATCATTTTTTATGTTCATACTTCATGGTCCTTACTAGGTCATCTAATAGTAAAGGTATCAACCCCATAAACCCACTCCTTCAGCCTAAACTTCCTCTTAAAGTTAAACATCCTTAGCCTATCTTGACATTTTAAGATCAAGAAGACTTTACAAGCCAAGAAGATCAAGAGAGTGAAGAGGAACTTAAGGACAACATGGCTATGCAACATGCCTTCCCAACCTTTAACTCTAAAAATCCCATATACCTCAATGCATATGATGATATACCTCCTAATGATACTGAGAGTGTCCCCACTTTTAATAGGGAAGATTATGTCACCCTAAGTAAGCATATTAGGGACATCTCTAATTTTTGTAGCTTTCATAATATCACTGAAGTTAATATTACAATTAGACTACTTATCATGTCCCTTCGAGGGAAAGCACTTGACTGGTATAGGACATTTTTGGGAGGATGTATCACCACTTTGGATGATTTTGGAGAGTTATTGACCTTAAGGTTTTAAGATAAAATTGATCACACATCACTCATTCATAAGGTTAAAGTAATTCAAAGAGGTCCTAAGGAGAATATGCATGACTTCAATGAGAGATTTCAAAAAACTTGGTATAGGTTGCCTCCTCCCATGAGACCACTTGCAAGCTTTATTTTCCTTATATATGTAAGGTCTATTAGAATTGACATAGCCATAATGTTGTATTCCATGGGTGGTTACACCTTACCTAAAGCTTATGACCTAGTCATTAGAGATAAGAATAACCTAATATAAGATGGTAAACTCCTTCTAAAAATATCTACTCCCATTCTATCAAATATGTCTGCTAATAATCGAAGTGTTTTCCAAATTATAAATCCAAACACCAAGTCTAGAGTTACCCCTAAGATGACAAAATATATTATTGATTTAAATGTAAGGTGCAAGAACTTAAAAGCTCAAATTAGGTAACTACATCTATAATATGGAGATAAATAAAACCCCTACCCTTATACTCAAAAAGGAAATAGGTTTCCACCTCAACAATATGGTTAAGGGAGAGGTCAAGGACGACTTAACTTCAATAGGCCATCTAATGCAAATAATCCAACATCTACTTCCAACATAAGATCTATGGTTCTAGTTCATAGTAACTTGGTCCAAGGGGAAGAATGGTAGAAAGGAAAATTGAAGGATGCCAATGAAGATGAAGGATAAGCCTTGGTTTCTCAAGGAGGAGTTACTCCTCAACTGTCAATAGAAGATGAGAGTTACATGCAAGCAAATGAAGGATGGCAGCCCCAAAAGTTGAACCTTGCAAACTTCCTAGTGGAAGACACTTATGTCATCAATAAGAATACTTCAGTTGTAGCTAATACAAGAGAAACAAGGAAATATTTGGGAGATGTCCATGGTGTTGATATAAATCCAATTAATCCTCCTACAAGGTAACAAGGTGTGAGTCTAAGTATGATAGTCCTTACAACTTCTACATTTCCTCAAAATTAGAATGTTGAAAGAGTGACTCAAAGTGTACCATTATCTCAATCTCAAGGCACTTCTTTTCCTTAAAGAATGAAAGAAAAGGTGAGTGTTCTTGATTTGAGCATTATTGATTCTTTAAAGAGTGCTAAGACTAGTCTCTTTCGTTAGGAAGTGCTTTGCATGCCCGATCAAAATGAGCCTATTCAAGAACAAATATCTCAAATTCACCTTAATCCTCAGCCATAACTCATTAATTCTCCAACTCAAATTGTTGAGCCCTCTACTAAATTTGAAAATCCCCCACCATTCTACTTCACTCTCATTATGGGAGATAAGCTTGTTCACATTTATATTATGGATAGTAGGGCAAGTACACCAATGATGTCCAAGCTTGTGGTAGATAATTTCAGATTGAAATAAGAGACATATAATAAGGGAGTGTAACAACTTGATGGGACACCAACTAAGTAATTGGGACTTGTCAAAGGATTGAGAGTTTTCCTGCATGATTGTCCAAGCTTTCTTAGTCTTCAAGATATAGTAGTGTTTGATCTACCTACTCACTTTACTATCTGCCTCTCAAGGGATTTCATAGGCAAAATAAGAGGCTATCTCTCAAATGATTGGTCCTTATTGGCCTTTAAGACAATGTATGGAGCAAAGGTAACCATTAAAACTCAACCATTGGCTAAGTTTTATATTGAACCCTATGTGGAAGCAAGCTCTAATCTCAATTGTATCATCAATGATCAAGAAGAGTCTGCTATAGATGATGGACCATCCTCTAAGATTCAGGGCATATCTGATATTTTACTAGATGAGTATGGTGATGACACTTATGGATATGATCCACACTTTATTTGAGCAGTCCAACTTTAGGACATACATCATCCATGAGGAAGGTGATGAACAATCTAAGGTAAGCATTGAATATACTTTTGTACAATATATTGAGGGTAATTAACTTATTAATTTATATGATGATGATTTCCTTAAAATATGCTAGATCAAGATGATAAGGAAGTCAATGTCATTCTAATTGCATAAGATGGAAGAGCCCTTGTAGGTGGCATCCATGAAGAAGAAGAAGACCTATGGTAATAGTTTCATGTCATAGTTCAAGAATTTGGGCAACTGAGTAAGTCAAATCCTCCTCCTAAAAAGTGTGAACCTGATAGTAAGGTGGTTGATGAATCTCTTAAGTATGAAGGAGAGTGCCTTGTTACACATGAAAATGTATGTCAAACTACTATCAAACAAGCTATAGTTATGGAGGAGTCAAATGAGACCAAGGAAAAAATGTTTATGTTTGAAGAGCATTCTAAACCTCAACCTGAGGTTGAATCACTTTCAAACATGACGGAGCAATAAGTGGACAATCTTGATGGTTCTAAACATCAAGTACATCATGTTTTAGAGGAAGAAGTTGAGGCAACTTTGATGACTCCTAACACTCAATTTGAGAGGTGTCAATTGGACATGATAGAAGTCAAGTCAGATGAAAAGGCAAGAAAAAACTATAAGAGGGATAAATGGAGTACTTATAAAGGCTCTAAGTGGCACACTTGTAGTCAGAAAAAGAGCTAAAGATGGTAAGTCATTTGATCTACATAAAACAGTGTTTGTTGATAAGTATGATTCACATGATGGATTGATTTCATAGAGTAATAATGATGAAAGAGGTACTATATTTGACCTTGGTTTTAAATTAAGGGTGATTTTTCTTCACCTCAAGTGTTTGAGGTCTTGTACATACTAGGATAGGTGTGCTTTGCTTATGTTGTGTGTCTTTTCCCTAAATGTTCTTGAGAACACAAGTGTGTTTGATTTATTATGTTATCTTGTGTGTTTGTTTATATTTGTTTGGTGTTATTTCAAAGGTAATTAAGTGTTAATTATAGTGTATAGGTGACTCTATATCTCAATGGATAGGATAAGGCTACTAGTCTTTGGCATAACTAATTTGCCACCCCTAGGAAATCACCAAAATGTTGACTAATTTAATCACAAGTTAAATTACGTCATCCCTCTATATATTCAAACTTTTTATATGGGTCCCCATAGGTGTAAAATGTGTTCCATAGTCTTAAATAAGGTCATATAATGTGCTTTACCCTTGTCACTTTTGTATAGTTGGTCTTATGCCATCCAGGGGTCATTTTTTGAGTCATTTAATGAAGTGGTATAATTTCATAAGGAATAAAAAGGTGTCAAGATATATTATAACATCCCACATGTTAGGTACATGTTAGAGATGGTATTTTTTAACTGACAATTGCAAGTTCAATGTTGAAAATAAGAAGATCAGGTAATTTTAGGTAGTTTCAAGTAGTTGTATGATATATACAACACATTTGAAACATGAGAGAGCTTAAAGAGTGTATTTTAGTATTTACACAATAAAATTACATGCTTTTTCAGATTTTATAGACCTAAAAATTAACAATACCATTCTATATTTCATATCTCTCTCTTGGACAAGCTAAAAAGGTTAACTGGTTTCTACATGGTACGAACAGGAAGAGGTGAGTAAGAGAAAATTATTTTATTGGGTGATAATAATATATATTTACTCAAAATTCATGGTAATATTTTAAGGTTTGGTTTAATATTCTTAATGAACAATTGCTAAGAAGGTTAGCTTCTCAAAACTGCTTGCACATCCCTAACACCTCATTTTTCCTTCTCCATTTGCATTGATCTGAGCAAGTCAAATGTTGTACATGATATTAAGGAGTGTGAGAATACTTATCATGAGGTTTTATTCTAGTTTTAATGTGTGGTGTGAATAATATAGGCATAAACATCTCATTTTTCTAGTAGAAGACTTCACTCAGTCTGTAGATAATGTTCCATTAGTTGTAGAGGCTTATCTCCCTATTTTGGTCTTCAAAACAAGGGTAATGAAAGGTGATATGTTGATTATAATATATTATATAATGATTATCAGATGTTGTTTTGAAGTTTTAGCATTGATGGAGTAGAGAGGTCTAGAAACATAGCATAACCAAGAAGCCCTGCAACATCCAGCTATAAGACTATGTGAGAGTGCTTAAACAGAGATATAGTTGATGTTTGGAACCTATAAACATCCATATGATTTAATGTTTCATTAGAATTAATGTTTAAACCACTAAGAGAACAAATCTTGGTAAGAGAAAACTTAGAACACAATAAAAAACCACCATAGTAAAAAATTCTTGCATTAGTCACCTACAGTCAAGTGGAGCTAAACCCTAACCAATCACATTTATGAAATAAGAAGATTTCAAGGTGTTGAGAATATTATGAAGTGAAAATAATAGGAATTAGCTATCCAAAAGGTCATAAATTGGTTATGAAGACCAATTCAATATGCACAGTCCTATATTACACAGTGACACCTATAGGTAGTCCATAATGGCCTGAGTTCAATACATATGAGACAGAGGAGTATTGAATGGTATAGGTTTGAACTCAATTGAGACCTTTAAATAGGTATAGGAGAATATAAAAGAACAAGGTGAAAATGGTTAAGTTATTGCATTGCAGATAGACATAAGACTTTGTTCCCTAAATGAGTAAGTTATAATTGGGAGAATTTACCTTAATCTCTTCGAAAGGGGATTCTTCCTCACAAGAAGTCAACTCTTGGTGGAGTGTCTTAATGTATGAATAGGCTTAGTGGTTTATATCATGTAGAAAAATAATAGATATAGTGTGTTGACATAAGATTATGGTTGTTTTATCAATAAAGGATGATGGTGTAATGGTTCCTAACTCAAAATTTTGACCTGAAGGACTTAGTAAACACTGTACTAAGAAGACTAAGAGTAACCCAACTTGCAGTGACCCATAGTGGTGAGTGAAATTATGGTCTCAAGGCATGATATGAAATCATATAGGTATGTAATGTTATAATGACCTAAATAAGGATCAAGGAAGGTGAATTCTAGGGTTAAGACATACATCATCACCTATAGGTCTCATATTCCCTAAATTGTCATCTACAGTTAGTCTACAAACCCACAATACATTGGTTGTAGTAAGAGATGATAAGCACAAACCTAGGGAAAGAGTTGAGTCCATTTATCTATGTAATTATATTAGAGAGAAAAAATAGTATATAATGTATTACTTTCATACAAATGATAACCTATAAGGGTCTCATGACTTCTACCTAATGTACATCTACAAGTGACATAGTTTGACACATATAACAGACTAGCCTAGACAAGTAGAGAGAGACAAGTTAGGAGGTAAGAAAATGGGTATGATGTATAAATAATAATAAAAACACTCTCATAGTGGTAGTTACATATTCAAACATGCTCCAAAAAATAAAATATCCTAACCTACAATCATAACTCAAGGTTTTTATGCCCAAACAAAATTCTATGCACAATCATTAAACCTAAAAGCTAGTCTAGAAGATTTGAAGTATTAAGGACCCTAGAGATGTGATATAGATATGAAAATTTGAAAAAATGGTATTTAAGACCTAATATAGCCTCCCATGGCCTCATTTTTTCCAATCAAATAAGGGAGATTCCCTTTGTTTTATCTTAGATAGAGGGCACTCCCAATCAATGCAAAACTACAGATTTAGTGTGTGAATGGTGATAGGAGGAAAAGGAGAATAAGAGGCATTTTATAAAGGTGTTTAGAGTTGTAGTGAAGGTAGAAAAGGTATAAAATACCATATATTCATTTGATCACTCATAGGTGGATGTATACATAGTCAAGCAGAGTGAGGCTTATTAGGCCAAAAACTAGGCCTATACCCTAATGACCTCTAGCTTGATTTAAATGAATGCCTAACCTTATAATCTAGTTAAGGGAATTCAAGGGGAGGTATAAGGTTTATTAGGACCTTAAATTTATAAAGGAACAACATAGAGTTGTCAAATTGACCTGAAACCTTGACAAGGGTACCCATAATGCATGCAAAAGCTTGATAGGCCAACTTCAAGTGATCATACATGTATGAACACTTTGCATGTTTCCTCAAGGAACTAGGGTTAGTTTAGTAGTGTCATGAACTTAAAAATTGTGGAATTGGTTTAGGTGTTGGACATTTAGTTTTTGTGAACTATCACTAAGAACCAAAACTTCCTAAAACCCTTTTAAAATCTTGTCTAGAACCTAATGGATAAAATATGCAAGGAGATGCATTTAGGAGGGGTGGTTTGGCCTTGAAAGTGTTTTATACTTGTTTAAGACTCTCTCAAGCTCTTTGATATCCAATTGATCTGTACCATAATTTTAAAGACAAGCTAAAGTCAAGGTTTTTTGTAGGATTTGACTTGTTTTATAGGTATAAAGGATAATTTATAGATGAGGGTCATTAGGGGAGGTTTTTAGAGATTTATTACCACTTCATATGCTCATTTATAACCTCAATTATTCATTAAAATGCCTCTATTACACCATTCATCATAGGTAGTCTTGGATAGATAGTGAAAATGAGAAGTGACTGTCTAGTGAGAAGATGAGAGGTCTAATTTGGGATCCTTTTAAGGTCTGCCTAATGGAGTGGAATGAAAAGGAGTTATAAAAAGGTGTCCTAACACCTCTTCCATGGATTTACTTGAGCAACTAAGGCCACTTGGATGAAAAATGTGAGAGCAAACCTAGAGGACTAGTGATGAATGAATGTAGGTAGTGAATACAAGTGTTAAGAGGAAGGCTATTAGTTAGGGATGCATATGATGACTATCATATCTTTTTTCCAACCTCCCTAAGATAGTGAATATGTATCAAGTCTTTCTATTCCAGTTTAAAGTGATCAATAAATGATTCATCATGAAGTTATTTTTAAGAGAGATACTTGAAGACTTTATGCTAAATTGAAGGAAAATGATGCAATTCTAATGGACACTTATCCATGAAAACTTCTAGACCTCTTTTTACACTCTATTATCCTAAAATTTAACTAGTTTTCATAGCTTTACACTTGTCTTTGTGACCCTTCCACTTATCTTCTTCTCTTTCTTCTCTTATGCTCTATAAATACAAGCCATTTGGATTTGTAAAGGAAATCCACACCTAGTATGGTGAAGCCCTTATAGTTTGAATATTGTGTTTTGAATTTGAAATAAATATTTCCAAGCTAGTTTTGATTTCATCAACTTATTATCTAAGTGTGTGAAGTGGTGTGTAGTGAAAAGTCAAGTGTTTAGTATTTATCCTTGATTTATCTTTGCTCTTCCATGTTTGATGTAAGTAGTTATCCCTATAAAAAGTCACATGAAGTATATACAGTGCATTTGTATAAATCTAAGTGTAAGGAGTAGCCTTAGTGTTTGCAATCTGACCTATGGTTCACTCATCTTGAGTAGTTCAATGCATATCACCTCCATGTTTGAAATACTTATGTTAGAGAAATATAGGATGTTAAGACTAGTGTTGTGAGTCATGTTTATTAGTGCAAGTGTATGGTAGTATATTTGAGATCTATCTAGTGTATTACCTCATTAGATTAGTTTAATTTTCATGTTACTTCTACCCCTTTTCATCTAAGCAAGCAAGTAGTGTAGGTGATAAGCTATAAAAGACTAATATATGGAGATATCCCTTAAACCTATAGGTTTATTTATGTTATATGAAACCCATAAGCATAGAGTTAATCCAATGTTTTACTCAATATAGAGTAGGCTTAGACAACCATCTCTAGGGTGCAAGATTGAGTGACAACATGCAATTTTAGCTATTTTTTAGGAAATCATTAGAAAGTGTCCAAAAGTTACCAAAGCACTAATTAAGGTTATAAATAAATTAAATAAATTTAAAAAACACATAAAAAATCAAAAAATACTGATTATAAAAATATAACTCAAGTTCCCATATTGGTATCATACTCAACATTCCCCTCTTTGATGTAAAAAGGTGAGATTCTTATCATTTAATTGAGTCCTCCATATATCTTCTTTAGAAATACCAAACCATATTACTTGTGTACAAGATAATGTAAGGGATGTATATTAAGATTCATTCAAGGATAATGCAACTTTAGGCTATTTATTTGAAGACTATGAAACCAACCCACTTCCCAATGTGAAGCAATAACCTAAAGTTGACTTCTTGTCATCAAGAGATCTTTTCCAATCTGAATTTGTATATCCAATGAGACATAAAAAACTTGATGGTTTGAAATGAATACCATGATTATAATTACATCATAAATATCTAACAATTATCTTAACTGCTTGCAAAAATTGAGTTATGGCTTCCCCATAAATCTAAAAACCAGTGAAATTCCATAATTGATATCAGGTCTAGTCATAGTGAGATACATAAAACCTCTAAACATGCTTATAAAAGTATTTTCATCAGTTGAAGGAATTCCTTCCTACCTCATAATATTTTCTCCACTTTTAATTGGAGTTTCTGTAGGCTTATAATCTTGAAGATTGTTCTTCTTTAGCATGTCCTAGGCATACTTGGCTTGACAAATAAATACTTCCTCTTTATTTTGATGAACTTCTATGCCAAAAAAGTGTTAGTATAGGATATTATTTTCCTTGTATTTATTATTATGGATTATTCTTACAAATTTATTTAGCTTACTTAGGTGTTATTTTGAGGTCATGCAGTTTTCATAAATGAGGTAATTAAGGTACAATTTTCACATGTGAAAATTGTAGTCAAATTGGTGGGTAAGGATACCCTTGACATTTACCCACCAATATTGACATATGGAGCACACAAACCATTTGAAAAATGTCTTGTGTTCACATTGCCAAATGTCTTGACTCTATGCATCCATTGTACCTATAAATACATTATGAATTATGAATGAAATATTATTATAATTCTGGTCTATTTTGATTTCAATCTCAACAACGAACTTATGCTTTTATTTACTTTGCATTTTCACTTCATGTGTTTGATTCTATCAGTTGGATCTTGGACAATTACATCATGGTATCAAAGCACATTTTTGGTAATGAACACCATTTTGTTGTTAATTTATTAAAATTTTAAGTATTTTTTGAGTTTGTATTCTAACTGAGATTGTAAAGGAGAAACCTGTAGATCTCTGTGTATCACCTATAGTTCTTTCTTTTCTAATTGGTGATCATCAATAGTTATAATTATTTCAATTGTATTGGACATATAAGTAACGTTTTGTAGATCTAAAAGGAGGATTAAAGCTAGTTAGATAGCAGACTAAATCATTTTTTGATAAGGAGGTAAGATTTACAAGTTCTTTTGCAAATCCATTTTTTGATTAAAAATGACTATTATTTTTATAACTAAAAAAAGGGTAAACAATCATTAAATTTTTTTTATGGGTTATATGAATCTTGGTTTCCTCTTTTTGGATCATTTTGAAATTTATAATTTCATTAAGATTTGCAAAATTTATCACAATTTTATTGACTATGTACTATTTAGAAAATTGCAAAAAATTACATTTTTGATGATGGAGAAAATTTAAGGAGATTTTTTTTAATTATTTAAAAAAAAAAAAAATACTATTGTGGGAAATCATATTTTAAGGAGTTATTTATCATTGTTTTGTAACATTTTATTCTATTTCATGAAGATGAAGGGTGAGGTCTGGTTTTGGCAGGCGATCAAACCCCCTCACAAGCAAAATTTTTTTTATCCTCTTCTTTGCTTGACTCATAATTTCAAAATATTTTTTTCTTCCTCATGGATGAATTTTCAAATAAGCCCAATGTCCATTTTTGTGATCTTTCACTATCACTTATGTAATCATTGCACATATTGTTCATTTGTGGATGCATTCTTCACTAAGTTTGACATCCATTTTTTATGAGCATGTATTGTTATTTGTTCCTTTAATATAAATATTTCACTCATTTATATGCTAACCACTTTGTTTTTATGTATATTATGTGATAATAAATACTACACTATACTGTGCATTCAACAACCTTAGATAGTCATCTTGTTGCTATGTGTATTACATGATGGTGGATACTACACCAAATCATGCACTTTAACAACATCGACTATATCTACATGGTTTACTATGCAGATCTATACCTAAAGTTCATTATATCTAAGTACAGATCTATTGTGTAGTACCTTATTTACACTTTACACATCATCTTTCCTTGTTACATGAGTTAAAGCTGCATGAATCAACTCTATACTCATGCTTATGGTTGTCTTTGGACCTACACGATATCTTAAGATTTGATTGGCTTTATTGTGAAAAAAATTTGGTGCCCATTATATATGCACTAAGGTGATGATTGTATATGTACTAAAACATAAAGTGCCAATTATATATGCACTAAAGTGCTGATTGTATATGTACTAAAACATAAAGTGCCAAGCTTTTATAATTTGGGGGGGGGGTTCTTTTTGATAGTTTTAGAGGGGGTTATTTTGTGGCTTGCCTTCTCTACTGCTCATTTAATTTTTTCTTGCAATGCATCATGGATCATAATATGGTTTCACTTCTCACTCCATTCAATTATCATGATTGGAAATCTAAAGTGCAAATTTTTCTAAGAAGCAAAGGTTTACACAGGATAAACATGAATATGGAAACTGAACCAGAACTTGGTGTAGATAAAATTAAGTGGTATAATAGGTTTGATGAAGCATATGGTATTTTGTGTTTATTTATTTCTCCTAACTTACTCTTTCACATTGAATATGGTCAATCACCACATGAGATTTGGAATACCTTAGAACAACTCTTTGGGAAGCAGGATGTAATGAGGGGTCATGAGCTAGAGAATGAGCTCATTAGTTTGAGTCCAAGAAAATTTGACACTATAAAAGACTTTTTAAACTTAATTCACTTATGTTACAATTAAAATTATGTGTCATAGAGAAAAAGGATGAATAATTGATCCTCTCTATCCTTTCCAAGTTAGGTCCTGACTACTCAGTTTTTGTCTTTACCTTTTATGCTACAAAATGTGCCTTAAGAACTATATGGAGTATGCCATCCTTAGATGATTTTACCAAAGAATTAATTAGGGATAAATATAAGCTCATCAAAATGGGTACATTGAAGTCCTCCAAATCACATGCTTTATTGAGTCATGACAAACTAAAGACTTCAATTAATAAGGAGAAGAAACAAAACAAGGACCAAGAGCAATGATGAGGTCAACAATTAGATACTAAGCCAAAAGTATCATCTGATTCCTCCTCTTAAGGTAGGAAACCCAAGAAAGAGAGGATCACATGTGCCTATTGTAATATAATTGGGTATGATGAAACAAAATGTATGAAGAGACAAATTGATCAACTAACAAAGATGCTTGAGAAAAACAACATCAATGTCCCTGATAAAGTCTAATCAAGCTCATCAGCATAAGAGTCTTCTAAGGAAAAATATATTAGTAAGGGAAAGGGTAAGGGCAAGGCCCTTGTTGTAGTAGCATCTTAGCCATCCACATGGGTGATTGATTATGGTGCCTTACATCACATGGCTTCTTCACGAGACTTGTTCTCATCCTTAGAGCCATGTTCTATGTCATCTATTATAATAAGTGATGACACTTATGTTGAAGTTTGTGGGAGAGGATATATTGAATAAAATGATGGAACATTTGAAAATGTCTTATGTGTTCCATCACTATCAACTAATCTCTTATCTATTTATTAAATCACCCACATTGGATCAGGCAAGAAAGTTGAGTTTACTCTAGATTCTATTATCATTAAAAAAATGCATAGTAATACTATAGTGGTCATTGGAAAATAAAATCACCCATCAAGGTTGTACACCTTCTGAAATTTTTTTCTTGATTACCCTTCTAATGCATTACTCACTCATTCTGATGGAGTTAATAAACTATGGCATGATCGATTTGGCCATCTAAACTATCACTACTTAGAACAACTCAGTCAACAAGATATGGTAATAGGGTTGCCTCATTTTTATGATGGTGTTTGTGAAGGTTTCATGCTTGGTAAACATCTCAAAGAGAAATATGAAAAAGGAAAATCATGGAGAGCCACTCAAATTTTGGAGCTAATTCACAATGATGTTTCTATACCATTTCCAAAGCCTTCATTCAACAAGGCTAGGTACATGCTTACCTTCCTAGATAACTTCTCTAGGTATACTTGGGTGTATTTTATTTAACAAAAGTCTAAGGTCTTTGACCATTTTAAGGATTTCAAGGTTCTTTTTGAGAAATAGTTAGGGAAAACCATTAGGATTTTGTGCATTGATAATGGTGGTGAGTATGTTAGTCATCGCTTTGAGCAGTTTTGTACTTTAAAAGTGATTGATCTATAATGAATAGTTCCATACAGTCCTTAGTATAAGGGTGTTGTAGAATGTAAGAACAAATCTTTGAAGGAAATGGGAAAATGTATGATACACTCCAAATCACTTACACCACAATATTAGGCAAAAGCTAATAATTGTGCTTGTTATATCCAAAATCATGTTCCTCACAAAGCATTGAAAAAAATCTCTCCTTTTAAAGCATGGAATAATCAAAAACCTAAAGTTAAACACTTTAGGGTATTTAGATATCTAGATATGGCCCACATTCCTAAGAATAAACATAAGGCCATGGAGCATCAAAGTAGGCCTTACATATTTGTTGGGTATCTAGAAGGTGTTAAGGGATATAAGCTTCTTCATCTTACCACACATGAGTTGTTTATTGAGAGGAGCGTACACTTTCAAGAGGGTCCATTAGAATCCGCACTAGACACTTCTCCCTCCTTTTTGGACTCCCTAGGATATGATGATAGTTTAGATGACTCAGATCATCTAGATCAGATACATGATGATGAGAATTCTTCTTCTAGTTCAGATGATGAGGATAATGATAGAGATTCACCTCATTCCATTCATAGTCACATTTCTAAAGTTGAATAATCACCTCCTAATTCTCCAACTTTAGGTCCTCTTTGGGCTAGTAGACTCTACAAAGTATAGATGATTGGGCTAGGGATCCATTAGATGTCAGATGGACTCATTCATAATTTTAGGGTATTCCACATGTTTTCATTGCTTGTGCTTCTAATCCACAATCATTTTTTGAAGCATCTATCATTCTTGAGTGGGATACAACTATGCATGAAGAGTATATTTATTTAATTAGGAACCACACTTGGGATATAGTACCCCTTCCTAAGGGAAAGAAACTTGTTCGATGTAGGTGGATCTATCAAAAAAAATTTGTAGTAGATGAGTCAGTGGATAAGTTTAAACCATAATTGGTAGCAAAAGGATTTTCATAATTTCCTATCATAGACTATACTGAAACATTTGCTCCAATGGCTAAAATGAATTCTATTCAACTCACTCTTTCCATTGTCACAAATTATCAGTAGGATGTTCATCATATTGATGTGAAGAGTGCCTTTCTTCATGGTGACCTTGAGGAGGAGATATATATGGAGCGGCCACAAGGTTTTGTGGAAGATTATTCTTTAGTGAGTAAACTTCAAAAATCCATCTATGGCCTCAAATAGGCCCCTCGAGCTTGGTATGCCAAGATGGATTCATTTATTCTCATAGTTGGGTTCACTAGATGCAATTTTGATTCGAATGTCTACATATTGCGATAGGATAATTCACTCTTGATTATGGTTCTATATGTGGATGACCTATTGATCATAAGGAGTTATTCATCCTCCATTACAATAGTGAAAACTTCTTTGCATGACAAATTATCGATGACTGACTTGGGTTTGTTACATTATTTCCTTGATATTGAGATTTCATAGTCTGACTCAGGGATTACCATTGCACAATCCAAATATGCTCTTGATTTGATTGAATTATTTTACATGGATGGTTGTAAGTTAGCTCTGACTTCCTTTATTTTTGGAGTCAAACTTGAAGCCGAGTGTTATTCTCCATTGGTTGATGCTACCTTGTATCAACAACTTGTTGGTAGCCTCATCTATCTAACTCACAATAGACCTGATATTTCATATGCAATGGGCATGGTCTCTAGGTTTATACAGACACCACATGAGCTATACTACAAAGCAAACAAATGGATTCTCCACTAAATTTAGGGTACTCATAGTTTTGGGATTCACTATGGAGTAGTTGTTGATATTGACTTGATTGGATACATAGATTCAGACTAGGCTAGTGATATTAAACATCATAAGTTTACTTCAGGATATAGTTTCTCACTTGGTTTAAGACCAATTAGTTGGTCTAGCAAGAAAAAGAATGTTATTTCTTTATCATCTACTGAGGCTAAATATAGAGGGGCTATAAATTCTACTACAAAAGTTATTTAACTTTAAGGGATTCTTACTGAGTTTGGTATATAGTTCAAGTGACCCACAATCATCTTTTGTGATAACCAAAGTACCATCCAAATCTACAAGAATCCGGTCCAACATCAACATACCAAACACATTAAGATTCATATTCACTTCATTCAGGAGATCATTCATGGATAGGTAATTGATCTCAAATTTTCCTAGACTATAGAATTGATAGTTGATATCTTCACCAACACCTTCACTGAGAGCATGTGTCTTCACTTGCATTCTCTGCTTGGGTTACAGGCTACATCAACATCATCCTTAGGGGGCCTTCTAGTCCTCTACTTCTTTTCTCTCTTTTTGGGGGGAGTTTTTTCCTACAGGTTTTCTCCTTTTTCTCCACTTTGTGATAATTGCGTTGTACTTAGGTGCCTCATTAAGCCATGTTGCTGGGACCCAATTTTATTTACCCACCTAAGCTAGGCTTAAGGGGGGTGTTAGTATATGATATTATTTTCCTTGTATTTATTATTATGGATTATTTCTACACATGTATTTATCTTGCTTAGGTGTTATTTTAAGGTCACATAGGTGTCATAAATGAGGTAATTAAAGTGCACATGTACATGTGAAAATTGTAGTCAAATTTGTGGGTAAGGATACCCTTGATATTTACCCACCAATATTGACATATGGAATACAGAAACCATTTGAGAAATGTCTTGTTTTCACATTTCCAAATGTCTTGACTCTATGCCTCCATTGTACCTATAAATATGCCTCTCATCTAAGCTATTTTTTAATGAGTTATGAATGCAATATTATTATAATTCTGCTCTATTTTGATTTTAGTCTCAATAACAAAGTTTTGCTTTTATTTACTTTACATTTGTAGTTCATGCGTTTAATTCTATCAGTTATATCTTGGATAATTTCATCAAAAAGTACTTCAAAAGTTGAATATAAGTCATCTCAAACTATGATTTATATTTTATTATTTTTGGGAATCTAGTGTTTAGATCCTGAATAATAAGGTTCTGGAATAATAGGAAAAATCTAGCTTAATAAGGAAAAATATAGATTTTAACTAGGAAATTATGTAAGAGAAATAGAAATAAACTTATCTGGTTTCAGACTAAAATGGACTCTGAGGCTAGAATTTTAAGAGTAGGACTGAGATACTATTAGGAATCTGAATCTGGGTTCTATTTTTTCATTAGATAGGAGCATCAAAAAAAGGATCTAAACTTTTTAGGTTTTGTTTACTTGGGTAATGTGAGCCTGTGTACCAAATTTTAGGAGCTAAAAAACACTGAAACTCACTGTAGGTCTATTTTAATCTTCAATACTTATATTCATATACATAATGAAAATAATTAGCACATCAAAATCAAAAGGGAGAAAAACTAGGTTAGGGGAAGAATGATTGCACAATCAAGAACCCTTGCTGTTCTAATTGTTTCCTACATTAACCTTTAAGCTAGGGTCTTAGATCCAATGTAGTTCTCCTTTAGGGAACATGAATAATCAACATGCATGATATATGCCAAAATGAATTTCACCTAGGTCCTTCCTTGATCAAACATACAAGTCTATGTATGATGCAGAGAAGTTGAGCTATACTATTGATTGATTTTTATTATGTCTAATGTACCAAAGTAGTAAGTGCTAGATGTAAAATGCCTTGTGTATTCCTTTATAAAGGAGAATCATTATTTAAAATTTGAGAGCTTTATTCATATTTGGATAACATGAGAAAACTTAGGAATGAATTAAAGAAAAGGGGTAAGACTCATCTTACAAGAAAAACTAACCATTGGAATCAGATTTACACATGGACAACAGTGTTAGAAACTAAACACCCTAGGTTTGAATGCTATAGTCCTTTTTTAGATGATATTGTCTATAGGGTTCAGGACTTGGGGGGATGGCATAATCCTAGAAAGAGTGACCCATGATAGTAAGGGTTAAGTCTGGAAGGTTACGAATGATTGGGAATGGTTTAAGAGGTATCTAGGATATGAAATAAGACCAAGGTAAATTAAACAAAAAGACATGGCTAGATACAAATAAGACTCATATTCTCTAATCAGATTCTCCTATAAAAAAATAGTGAAAAGACATGATATGTGTGGTTGATTGACCAATTTAAGGTGTATACATTTGCCCCCCTTTTAATCTAGTGATGCAATGAAATGAAGTACTAGAGTAAAAGAAAGAAAGAAGATGTATACATGAACTTACCTATATGAGATAAGTGTACTAAAAAGGGATCCAACTTCCTATCCAAGGAATTATATGGAGAACTAAATAGTGCTTGGAGAATTAAGGAATTCCTATAATAGATGCCCCATGTATTAAATCTAAATAGTGTCTGGAGAAAGAAGAAATCTCTGTAATGGATAGCCCTATAATGAATCTAAATAGTGCCTTGAGAAAGAAGAAATCCTTGTAATAGATGCCTCCTATATTGAATCCAAATGAGAAATGAGAAATTCTCAGATGACCAAAACTAATGTCTACCCTCTATCCCAGATAAACCCATGTAATCTAAAATGTGTGTATAGAATCTATATGTTGTGAAGAGCAAGATCTATCATTCGCCCACTCTAAATAATATGAACTGGAAATGAGAAGTGCTCAAAGGTCCAAAACTAATGTCTACCCTCTATCTTGCATAAAATCTGGGGATTGATTAATGCTATAGACCAACTGCTATAGATGATCATATGGTCCAACCTGGTGACAACCTAGGTATGCCTGGGTGTAAAAAAAATTTGGTAAAATATGTAAGAAGAAAATGGCCTCTCTTTCCATTCTAACCTGTATAATCTTGGATGGTAAAGAACATGATAATCTATGTTAAGCCCACAAATTTGGTATGTGAGTGATGCATCTAGATAGTCTAGAAATCTGTATAACCACATGTGATATGATCTATTATGTCATGTCACATGTGAAAAATTGGAGATCAAAATAATGTGCTTTGTACTATCCCTATAATTTTCTATCTAGTCATGTAACTATGTCATGCTATATGAAGCTATATGTATGAGATGTGTAGTAATGTACATACCCCAAAATCTAGTATTTGAGTTTGAGTTTGTAGCAAAGTTACTATGAGTCCATATAATTTGAACCACTGTATCTGAATTGTCTATGTATTTATAGACTGATGGTGTATCCCTTTAGATGTCTAAGTGATGCTAAGTGACCCAATGCAATCTAAATTATTTCATAATCTTAACCAATTTGAGCTAAGTAATGATGCTAATGTAGATTCTAGAGGTGTAAAAACCATGTTGAATGACCCATTGTAGTCTAAATCAATGTATAATCTTGACCAATCTATATTGAATCTGATAATCTACCTATTAGAGGTGTGAAAATCAAAGTGTATTTACCTATAGGAGTGGATATGGACTAGGTAATTTTTTAGAGATAGTAGGAATGATGCTTCCTTTTGGGGAGAGGGATGAGATCTATGATAGAGGAGGGTGAGCCAAAAGTGAAGATTAGTGGCATATGAATAAGAAATAGGTTGGTATGTATTGAATAGATTGATAGTCTATCTTTTTGATTAGTGAGAGTTGAATTAATAGGATTTAAAGGTGTCTTTAATTGGTTAGAATCAAAACTTGTATGTGGGTATAGTAGAGATGTAGAAAAATTTGTACCATGGTAGGAAAATGAGGTAGTAATAGATTGCATGGAGTGAAAGGTTGATTGATTAAATATGCTAGGTTGTTTGAATGTTTTGAATAAATGTCTTAATTAATAGGTATCAATTTGTATGTTAGGGTACAAAAGAGGTATAGGGATGTGTGTATGCCATAGTAGGCAAATGACATAGTGAGAGAGAAAGGGTTGTGTGATGTTGAAGGTATCATCGTCATGATTTTGTAGACCCAAATGGTTTGTAAAATGGAGCCATGAGGCTCTAGTGATGGGAAAAATAGTTTTTTGATTTTAAATAGAAAAGTTAGTTGATATAGGAATTTTGATTGACTTTGGGTTCATTTGTACAGTGACTAGTTTGAGATATTGGAGTTCTAGAGTGAAAAATGCCTAGGAGATGAGCACCTTCCATGACTCATTTTGAATAGTTGGTAGCCCATATTTAAGTCAACAAAGAGATTAGCCTAGTGAGTAAGCTTAACACTTGATTCTTACCTGTTTAGAAGCCTATTTTGGATATTTATGAGTTCTTTTAAGTAGTCTAGGAAAGTTTTTACTAGTTCCAACACTCCTATCCTAGAGTCAACCCTGATGTCTAGGATGTAGTGCTACTATCCAAGTTTTAGTGCTGCAGTCCAATGTTAGTGTCCATCTACAGTGCTATTGTCCATTGTGGATGGTTTTTTCAATTTTTGAGTTGTTCTTGATTAGCTATTTTTCCTTGTACAATTATCTAGCATATAGTTTATTTTTTGGTGTTTTTAGGGTGAGGTACAAATGTAAGAGTTCTATAGAGGTTAGGTGATGGAGACACTAAGAATGCTACCATTATCTATTGATGAGTGTGTTATTATGGATAGGGTAGGGTTGGGTCATGTATGTGACTTGGGCATGGTGCAGTGGGATAGGTACTTGAATACTACCTTATGTGAGAGGTGGAATGCTGATCCAGACAATAATTCAGATGACAATTCGGGTGATGGGTCTACCCCAATTGATGGCAAAACTTTTGGGAGCCATAACTTTTGCACCGTAGCTCCAATTGACTCACTGTTTGAACTGTTGGAAAGCTAATAATGAGGGGAACATAATGAGATGGCATGGATCTCTACTCAATGAAGTTTGACCCCTTAAAACCCAATGAAAGTGTCCCAAATTTCAATTTTAGTAGTGCAGTCTAAAAATAGTAATTCCTCAAATTTTGTATTGTTGTAAATCATGGAAGTCAAACCAATTCATATCCCTCAAGATTGGTGACCTTCCACATCCTCCCCACACCTTCAAAACATGTATAAATGAAGATGTAACCCAAAATGGAAATTAGACATCTCTTCTCAGAGATAAGCATATGTTTGGGTCTACAATTTCGATAAATAAAACATCTCTTTTCAAAGATAGCATTATTTGAATTGTGTTGTTCTTATTTCTAAATTATCTTTCAACCAAAGCTTTCAAGTTTTGGATCAGTGGTATCAAAGCAGTTTGTCTTTAGAGTGTATGGTCTCGAGGATGAGGTTAGATTATAGGAAGCTTAGGTGGAAAATAGAACCAACAGAATATCCACCTATTCGCTCTAAACGACTTCAAATGGTAGACAACACCAAGGCATCCGATCCTTTCAAGGAAATGGTGAATGAAGCCCTCCAACAAAAACAAGCATAGATGATACAATAATTCACTCAAATTATCCAACAAATCTCAATGGGAAATTCTGGCTCCTCATTCACACTTGCACATCCTTTCAGTGCCCCAACACCCTTCAAGGTTCAGGTGAATTTTGATATCCCTACATTTGAAGGCAAAATCAATGCTGATGTAGTAGAAAATTGGTTGGATCAATTGTCATCTTATTTTTCTATAAATAAATTCACTGATAAAGAGAAGATTACTTTTACTCTTTTGAAAGCATCATTGCATGTCAATAATTGGTGGGAAGTGTACAAAAAGAGATTCAATGCAGATGATATTGGCCTTGAGACAATACCTACATGGGATGATTTCATAGATGCTTTAAAGGAAGAATACTACCCCATTGGAGCATATGACGATCTATATATAGAGTGACAACAACTTCACCAAGGTAAGGAACAATTTGTTCAAGATTACACTGACATTTTTCATTCTCTATCTGTGAGATTGGGCATCGAAGAAAGTGAGAAACACAAGGTTCTCAAATATTGTGGTGGACTACAATGGTACATACAGGGAGAAATGGAACTCTTCAATTTGGAAACCATCAATGAGGCATACAAGTTCATAGTGAAGATTGAGTAGAAGCATGGAAGAATGAATATAAAGAATCAGTCTTCAAAATGAAAAAGTGACAAAGAAGGTCAAACACGAGGCCAAAATTGGAAGCAAAAAGAAGGAAAGACTGGGAAGTGGTGTGATTATCACAAATCTGGAACTCACTCCAAAGAAGAATTTTGAGCTATCAAATCACTAATTTTTGAGTTACAATCCTCTGCTCTACCTCATATAGACCCTGTAGTCGATCCTGAAGCCATTGTTTCCTCATCATAGACACACGACAAGATGCTAGATGACAAGGAAAGGTTGTTTCACTCTAAGTTACGGGTGAAAGGTAAGCCTCTACATTTCATTCTTAATAGTGAAAGTCAAAAGAATTTAATCTTTGCTAATGTTGTGAAAAACCTAAATATGTCCATGAAGCCTCACCCAAAACCATATAGCATTGGATGGTTGAGTCCAAGGAGAAATCTCTGTGTCACCCACCAATGTCTTCTCTCATATGCAATACAACCTTTCCAAGATGAGGTCTTATGTGATGTGGTCAATCTAGATGTTTGTGATGTACTCTTTGGTTAGCCATTCATGTATGATTGACATGGTATATATGAATAAAGAACTAGAAGGATCACTCTCACTCTTGGAACACGATGCTATAAGGTACCAAAAGTACCACCTTCTACATCTGTCTCTCTTATTAGTGCCAAGATATTTGTTCTCATGGTGGTCAAGCCACAATAATCTAAAAGGGCTGATGTTATAGCCTTGATTACATAAACAACACAACAATAGAAGCAAATAGATACTGAGCTGAAGAAGTTCACAGCCTTCCATCCATAGACTGATGGTTAAACAGAAATGGTGAAAAATTGGGCCCTGCACAGTTCCATAAATCAGAGTCCCTTCCAAGTATGCATCAAGAATCAAATCAAAGTACAAATACCACACTTGATGAAAAATATTGATGTAATCGGGACCATTTCTTCTCAAGGAGGGAGGAATGATCTAGACAAAAATTCAGATGACAATTCGGGTGATGGGTCTACCCCATTTGATGGCGAAACTTCTGGGAGCCATAACTTTTGCACCATAGCTCCAATTGCCTCACCGTTTGAACCGTTGGAAAGATAATAATGAGGGAACATTGTGAGATGTCATGGAGCTTCACTTAATGAAGTTTGACCCCATAAAACCCAATGGAAGAGTCCCAAATTTCAATTTTAGTAATGTAGTCTAAAAATAGTAAGTTTCTAAAAATAGTAATTCCTTGAATTCTGTATTGTTGTAAATCATGGAAGTCAAACCAATTCATCTTCCTCGAGATTGGTGACCTTCCACATCCTCCCCACACCTTTAAAACATGTATAAATGAAGATGTAAGCTAAAATGGAAATTAGACATCTCTTCTTAGAGATAAGCATATGTTTGGGTCTGTAATTTTGATAAATAAAACATCTCTTTTCAGAGATAGCATTATTTGAATTGTGTTGTTCTTATTTTTGAATTATCTTACAACCAAAGCTTTCAAGTTTTGGATTAAATGCCAATACCTATACATTTTGGCAACCTACTGGAGGGATCACTATTACTCTAGAGGATGTATACTACATTTTACATTTGCCAATTAGTGGGTGATAGGTGACACTATAGGATAACATGGGTGCTGATGTCATTTATTATGCATCTTTGTATTTTTTTGGTGTGCCTTTAGGTGCACATCAGAGTGGTAGTGATAGTGATGTATTACTATTAGTTATTATGCAGTCGAGTGTTGCACACCTATAAAAGTGGTTAGCTATATTATTGGCTTATTTTGTTATAGTGGATAGTAGTGGAGTGTCTATTTCTTATAAAATGCATAGGGTGGTTTTTAGCATTGAGATGTATGGTAATATGTTCTCATGGGGTAGGACTATGCTTGCCCCCTTATATAGAGATTTATATAGATTTACAAAGGAGGCATTCAATGGTGGTGTGGGTGAGGCTACTTTATTACACTATTGGGCTTATGAGCACATAGTGGTTATATGACTAATTGGATTGTCGATGGAGAGTTGAGCACCTCCACAACCATATAGGGAGTGATGGATGAGTAATTTGGATATCTAAGTTCTTAGGATAAATCACTAGAGAAGGATGCTATATAGATTGGTGGCCTGAGATATCATATAGAGGCCTTATAGAATATTCCCTGGATGGCTTGAGGATGAAGAGCAGGTGTAGTACATGAGGGTTAGTTGTTGGTTACATGATTGTTGGGTTGGAGTATATGAGCACTTTCAGTAAGAGCACATGAATAGGTAGTTTGGAGTTTGATAGGATGTCCCTCCTATGACATAGGTATGGTTGAGGAGTGCATGAGCACCAACAAGAACAAGAGCTCATGTGAGACCCACTAAGGCTTAGTTGGCACCATTACCATTAGATGCATGAGATACAACTATAGATATTCCTGATGTAAATGACATGGGATGTACTAAGGCATATATTACATGGTGGGATAGGCATCGATGGACTCCATTGTATCTTATTGATGGAGTGAATCCATTATATCCTATTGATGAAGTGAATGTTCCTATGTATGAGGATCTTGAGCCAATATATATTATGGGAGGTAAGTGGTGATTGTATTTGAATTATGCCTATACTTTTGCTTTAGTTTGATTTGAAAGTATATAACTAATATAGTGTTGTACTTTTTGTGGGTGCAAGTGGGGTGGGAGATGATGAGTTCTAGGAGAGCATCATTGAGTCAACACTTTGAGAGCTCATGCAACATATTCCTGATGACATGATATAGGAGGTTTTGATAGAGTGAGTGATAGTTATGACTAGTATTTGTGCTCATTTATTTGATAGAGTTACTATAGCTATAGCTGCATATGTTAGGGTAACAAGAGAGAGATGATCTTAGAGCTAAGTTGGATAGGCATAGGATGCCTCCACCTAATTATGGCATGGTGAGCATGAAGATTGTGGATGACTATATGGATCTTCAATGATGATATGTAAAATTTTATGAGGAGCATGGTCAGATATTAGAGTGGGATAGTTAGTGTAAGAGGCATTCAATAGCTTGAGGAGGTGCAGGGTCATCGAGTGTTAGACAAGATTATGGGACTAACACTAGAGGAGAGAGTGAGACTAATAGTGAGGGCTTGATGCCCATTCATTATTTATTATACCTTGACATGATTTATATGTTTTGAAAACTTCAAAATATATATAGATGTTGGTTTGATTTTGGTTTTACTCATATTCATTTTATGGATCTTGGAATATGTTGGTATATTGATTATGAGTGGTTGATTTAGAAATAGTTAATCTGGTATTGATTTTGATTTTGCATGTGCTTGGTAAAATAGTATATGAGATATGTGGTTTAATTGTTTTGATATGTTTGGAGGTGTTGTTTAGGTTTGATTTATGATTATATGTAAGCAAAAATTTGTTGGTTTTTGTAATTTGTAAAATTATTTAGATAAACTAAGCTAGGTCTAACATTTGGAGATTGTTTAGATAAGTTGATTGGGTTTAATATTGGTAAAGCATTTGGATAGGTTGATTTGGTAAGATATAGATTTTGATAGGCTAGTATTTGGATAGGATAGTTATTGGGAATTAGGAATGTTAGTTGTTAGTAGGGGGATGTAAGGTAGCACTATGTACATATTACTTCCCCGAGAGTGGCTCAAGAAGACAAAGGGTAGCTAGACCTTTGGATCTATCATTGCCCTACTAAGTGAAACTTATGAACTAAAAACCAATACGACTATACATTATATTATTCTATGCTATATCACTATCTTAACCCTTTTAGAAAACTAAACAAGTACCCATACTACTCATGATTTGTAGGAATATGCTCTGTATCTAATGCTGTCTACTATGTGCTAACTATAGCTATGTGTGGAGACTCTAAAAAATGCAACCTTACTAGATGTGCAACTGAAACTATGTGCTATGGAGGAGGCTCATAGATTCACAATCATAGTGGATTGCTATGTGAAATAACACCTTGTGGCCTCTGCTGTGATGCATATGATTGAGTAATATATCAAGATGGAATTGTAACATGTGCTAAGGATTCATCTAATATTAACCATAGTGGGTTTCTACATGAGTTAGGACCCTAAAAATCTACCCATAGTGAATATTTCTCATGAGTGGTACTCTACTATTGTGCTTGTGACTCTGTTAAATATGTATATGCAATTACTCTATGTATCCCTCACACTATGGTGCTATATGTAGGCTATTGTTTCTATACTAGTTTCCAAACCTTCTGAGGTGGTGAAATAAGATATATCCTATGCGATTCTATCCTAAAACCTACATTGTGATCATGATGAGTGACCGATGATTCCTATAAAGGAATGTCATGGGATGACTCAGTCATGGAGGAATGAGGTCTAGGGTTCCATAATGAAGGAGATATCTATGCCCCCTATGTGAATGCTATGATACCATTATCAATACATCTATTAATGCAATATTTGAGTCCAAAATAGTCATTATCTTTGTCTAAAAATATGATGCTAATGACAAAAAGGCCGATGTGGCTATCTATGTAAGAGACATGGTTCTCATCGATGAGTAGAAGGTAATGTGATTAACCTCTTATCTAGTAGTGATAATAATATGGTATATGGACTATCCCACTCTGAATCAAACTATAGTGGTACTTTACTATTGTTATTTATAGTGCAGACTGTAGGTTGTGCTCTAGAATTGGCTCTTTATTTTTCACTGGTTGCTTTTCTAGTTGTGATCTCCTATCTTGTCTAGGACATGGTGGATGCTAAGTGTTAGGATCTTTATCTAAAGATGATATTATGAAATCTAGAGTGATCTGATCAATTGAATCTACCTCAATCAATCCCAATTTATTTTCCAAAGACAAAATTGTATAACACAAATATCTGAAAGAAGACTCTGTCTGATATAGTAGATGCTTGAGTAGAGGTTGGTGAAGACCCTTAATAAAAATATGCTAAATCTTTAAATTTTCTAGTTTGTATATCAATCTTAACATGTGAACCTTGAATCTTAATATATACTCACTAATTGGCTCTAAATAATTCTAATTTAGTGTGGCAAGTTTCTCATATGAACATGAAAGTCCATGTTTATGATGTAATATCTAAGAAATGCCTCCTCTAAGTCATCATATGTGTGTAATGAACCAATGGGGAGTAGATGAAAGAACCAATTATGTGCTTCCCCCACTAATGTCTATTGGAATAACTTGATTAGAATCAATGGGTTCACATGAGATGGAAAAGCCTTTTGAAAGGCTTAAAGGTGTACAAATGGATCTCTAGTTCCATGAAAGTGAGGTAATGATGATATCTAGAAATGCTTAGGCAATAAAGCTTTATGAATGTTTTTGAAATAAGGTTACCATGTAGATCATTAACATCCATCCAAGATTTATAAGTTGTATTTCCTAGGGTAAGGAGATGTACTTGGTGTTGTAATTTACCAACTACATGCATCAAAGAGATGATCTCATGGGATGGTACATTAGTATCTTGAAGTGGTTCATTTAATTATTGAACTTGATTGTTAATTTTAACCATTGAAATGCTACATTTAGTAATTGGATTGTAAAGAAAGGGTGTGCTCACTTGAACCTTGGGAGTAATGGTAGCTTGGACCTTATTAGAGGGATGTGGCCTACCATTCTCTTTAGGTGAAGGGTGAGAATTGGGTTCTATCATAGTGAAGGGTGACTTAGGGGATTCATTGGTATCTTTATTTTTTAGTGTGTCACATTCTAATTGAGTAGAAGATGTGCTATTAGAATTAACATGTGCATTATTTGAAATATAATCATTCATAAAAGTAGAAACAACATGTGGAAGGGCATTATGTTTGAAAGGAGAAGTGAGAGAAGAGTTAGAAGCATGAGATGCATATTATTCTTCACTATGTGCATAATTATCATCATCATTATCATATATGTAATATTGCTCATAATCACTCTCATTTTAATACTGATTGGCATGCTCACTATCATATTCATTATCACTTCCATCATTTCTAGGGAGAGGTGTAATGAAAGGATTGATTTTTTTTTGAATATGCAATAAATTATCATTTGACATTGGAATATCATGTGCATCTATGTTATCCATGGATGAAAGACATGCATTATTTTCATGTGAAATATGAGAAGTAAGAGAAGGATATTTTTCATTTGAACATTCTTTTGATAAAGTAGAGTTAAGAGCATGAGATGTATCATTTGAAATATGCATTGGTAATTTGATTCTATTGAATTTATATTGTTGTAATTTGAAAATAGTAGTAGCAAAAGAAAAGGAGAGATTTGGGTCATATGAAAGAAAATTATCACCTATTAGAGGTTCATTTGGAAGTGCATGACTAATTTGTTCATTTTGTGCATTGTGCTAGGATAATGAGGTGAGAAGTATTTTTCCCATTTATCAAAAGTATTTTCTTTAGAAGGGATGAAAGAGATAGGTTTGAAAAGAGATGATGCATCTACTTTTTCTTCACTATCACTTTCATATGCATGATAATATTCCTCATTGCAAAAATGGTAATTATCTTCATTTTAAATACAATCATTTTCCACATTTTTAGCTAATGTGCAATTTTGCAAGTTTGTCCTCTCATTATCATAATTATGTGAAAAATTATTAAATTTGTCTATGGGATGAGAGAGAAGAAGTGCCTTAGTGGCCATTTTATTTATTTCACCAAAATGAATATGAAGAAGTACTATTAAGTAAATAAATACAATAATAACTACTAACATGGAAATTTTGAAAATACTTGTGACTATCTAAACAATTTATAAAAAATTCAAAAATAATTTTTAAAAATTACAAGGATGAATGGTTTTAAGGTGGAGGACCTAATTTAGGAATCTAGGGTTTTGATCTAGAATTTTTGAATTTAAGGCTATAATTTAAATTCTAGAATTAACTTAAACAAGATAATTTGCTAAAAAATTGATACAAAAATCAGAATTTTGAAATTGAAGTTTGCACAAAATAACTACTAATTTAGAAAATTTGAAAATATTTTTGACACACTAAACTGTCAGGATCTCAACAAGAATAATTGATTACTTTTACAAGCAACTAAACACAGAATTAACCAGTATTGAAAGTAACTAGAAATCAGAATCAACAAAGAATAAGAGATACAAGAAATAATGAAAACTTGTATTAAACTCTTGGAAATACAATTGAAGAAATCTCTCTTCCACACCTCTCTCAGATGTACAGATCTCTTTCCCTCAAGAGTTCTCTCTTCACAATTACAAACACAATTTAGGTACTTGAATTGCCTATCTTACATCTTACAACTTACAAGCTATGAAGATCTATCCCTATATATATAATTAGGGATCATGAGCTATGCAATATCAACCATTAGATACACCTCCTAATATAAGGCTTAAAACAGTCCTACTAAAGATAGAGACTTGGAATTAAGACTAACACTTAATCTTATCATGCAAATAATCCATTTCATCCATGAAAATAGACTTTTTGGAACGTACAGGTGACCAACGTCGGTCCCTATTTGCCTGCATATGACTGACATTAGCCAATCCATAACCAGCGTCAGTAGCCTCTAGTCAATCCCTGACTGACGTCGGTGACTGTGTAAATCTTGAAACTTTGCATTTGCTCATCTGTGAAGCTTTTAGCTCCACACCTCAACAATCTCCCACTTGGAGATAAATAGCTGCACTTGTACCTGTACAACAACATCTTCTAGCTTCTCCTCCATCTTCAAGCTCAATTTTGAAGACCAACAAAAGTTGAATGAAGATTCAACTTATCCTTTGTTACCGACTTTGTTAACATATCCACAGGGTTCTCATCTATATGGATCTTTTCCAGCTTCAACTCACCATCCTCCAATACCTGTCTAATGAAGTGGTACCTAAGCTGTATATGTTTGGTTCTTCAATGAAAGGCTGAGTTCTTAGCCAAATGAATTACACTCTGACTATCACTGTATAATCTACAACTCTCTTTCTCCTTTCCCAACTCTTCCATGAACCGTGTCATCCATATCATCTCCTTGCTAGCCTCTGTGGCTGCAATGTATTTTGCCTTTGTAGTAGACAAGGCAACAACCTTCTGCAACTTTGAAATCCAACTAACTACCATTCCACCAACAGTGAAAACATATCCTGTGGTGCTTCTCCTACCATCTAAGTCACCTACCATATCCGCATCTACATATCCATGTAGAGAAGTGTTTGACCCTCCATAGCATAAATGCCTACTACTGATCCCTCTCAGATATCTAAGAATCCACTGAACTACTTTCCAGTGTTCCTTTCCTGGATTGGCCATAAACTTACTGACAACTTCCACTGCTTGGGCAATATCAGGTCTAGTACATACCATTACATACATAAAACTCCCAACTGTGGAAGCATATGGAACTCTACTCATGTACTCTACCTCATCATGTGATTTAGGACACTATTCTTTACTCAGCTTGAAGTGTCCAACCATAGGTGTGCCTACTAGTTTTGCATCCTGCATATTAAACCTCTCCAACACCTTGTTCACATAATCCTCTTGAGATAAAATCAACATGTGATTTTTTCTGTCTCTCTTAATACTCATGCCAAGGATTTTCTTTGGTGCTCCTAAATCCTTCATGGCAAATGTGTGAGATAATTTTACCTTAAGCTCAGAAATATCTTGCATGTGTGAACCTGTAATAAGCATATCATATACATACAACAATAGGATAATATATCTACCATTATCTAATCTCTTAAAATACACACAATGGTCAGATTGACATCTACTATAGCCATGCTCAATCATAAACCTGTCAAATCTCAAATACCATTGTCTAGGAGCTTGCTTAAGACCATATAAGCTCTTCTTCAACCTGAACACAAGCTTCTCCTTACCTTTGACCTCAAACCCTTCCGATTGATCCATATATATTTCTTCATCCAAATCTCCATGAAGAAACGCTATCTTAACATCAAGCTGCTCAAGATGCAAATCTTCAATTGCAACTAAAGACAATACAGTCTGAATAGAAGTCATTTTTACTACAGGAGAAAAAATTTCACCAAAATCAATACCTGGTGTCTGTGCAAATCCCTTTACTACCAACTTGGCCTTGTGTCTCATCTGTCCATTCTCACCTTCCTTTAACCTATAAACCCATTTGTTTTTCAGTTCTCTCTTACCCACTAGCAACTCAACTAAATCCCATGTTTGGTTCTTTTCCAAGGAATCAATCTCCTCATTCATGCCAGGCTCCCACTGTTTTTAGGTTTCTACCTGCATTGCTTCATCAAAACTCTCTGGTTCTCCACTATCAGTGAGCAATAAGTAGAACAATGAAGGGGAATATCAAATTGGAGGTTTACTTACGCTTTCTGACCTCCTCAAGGGCATTTGAGACTCATTCACTGCTTGTTGTCTACCCAAATTCTCTGTCAGTGAGTGATCTCAATCATCTCCAGGTCTGTACCTGACTAACGTCAGTTCCACCCGATCGACGTCGGTTCCTGCGTGATCGACGTTGGTTCCTGCATGACCGATGTTGGTTACTATCTGACCTATCTGACTGATGTCAGTTCCTGCCTGACTGATGTTAGTGTTTGTGTTTTTCTGGAAGTGATTTCCTATGAGCTCATTTTGGATCACAATCTAGTCCAAATCTCCATTACTCTGCTCAAAATCATTCAACCTCTTGAGTTGATCCCTGTACATCACTTTCTCATTGAAAACAACATCATGGCTTCTAATAATCTTGTTAGTTTCTAGATTCCACAATCAGAATCTGAAATCTCCAGAGCCATAACCAATAAAAGTGCACCTCATAGATTTAGCATCCAACTTCTTTCTATTTTCTTTATCAACGTGCACAAAAGCGTCAGAACCAAAAACTCTAAGAAATGAAAGATCTAACTTTTTACCTATCCAGGCCTCTTCTGGAATTTGACCATCCAGTGCAGTACAAGGTCCTTTGTTAATCAGGTAAATTGCAGTATCTACAGCTTCTGCCCAAAACTATAAGGGGAAACCAACATGTAACCTCATACTCCGTGCATGCTCCATTATTGTTCTATTCATCCTATCAAAAACTCCATTTTGTTGAGGTGTCCTTAGAACCATCCTTTGCCTGCATATTCCATTCATAGAATAGTACCTGTTGAACTTATAGCTACAGTACTCACCACCATTGTCAGATCTAAGACACTTCAATCTCAAACCTGTTTCATTCTCAACCAAAGCTTTCCATTTCATAAATGTGTCAAATACATCAAATTTATTCTTTATGCAATAGACCCATACCTTTCTTGTAGCATCATCAATGAAAGTAACATAATACTGTGATCCTCTAATAGAAGCTACCTAAACTGGTCCCCACACATCTATGTGAACAAGCTCCAACTTGTGCTTCCTCCTTATTGACCCAGTTTTGAGAAACTTCACTCTCTTTTGCTTTCCAAAAATACAATGCTCACAAAAATCTAGATCTATGCTTTTGAAATATGAAATCTTACCTTTTGACTTAAGAACTTTCATTCCCTTCTCACTCATGTGGCCAAGCCTATAGTGCCACAACTTTGCATCTACATCTGAAGTAGATAATACAGAAGGAGAATAATCAGTAAAACAATTACATAAATAGAGAGTACCTTCTCTCGTACCTTTAGCCAATACAAGTGCACCCTTGGTAACCTTCCAAGATTCAGCTGTGAGAGTTACTGTACAACCCTCATCCCCCAACTTTCCTGTAGAAATCAGATTCCTCTTTAGGATGGGTACATGCATGACATCCCTCAACACCCATGTGTTTCCATTCTACAATTTCAGCTGTACTTTTCCTTTGCCAACAATTTTACAAGGCTCATCATCCCCTAAATAGACTTTTCCAAAATCTCCCTGGACATAATCACTGAAAAATTCTCTATTTGGGGTTGCATGAAAAGAGGCACCAGAATCTACAACCCAAGATTATATTCTATTATCTAAAGAAATTACAAGATCATCTTGTGCAACAATACCTGCAACTTTTGCTTCTTCTTTACCTTCATGCTGATTTTCTTCTTTAACCAATAACTAGCAATCTTTCTTTGTATGCCCTTTCCACAATTCCAGCAGGTTATTCTTCTTCCATTTTTGGATTTGGTCTTCTTCTCATCTTTTACTTAGACCTTGATCTCTCTTGCTTGCTCTTCTCTTTTTGTCTTCCCCTACTTTCAATACTTAAAGCATTACCTGATGATTCCCTTGTGCTTTTTCTGCGAGTCTCTTCATTCAGGATTACACTAACAACATCATCTACTTTCAAGATATTTGTAGCAGATACAATATTACTAACTGCCATTACTAAACTATGTCAAATTTTAGGCAAAGAGCATAATATTAAAAGATCCTTAATTTCATCATCAAAAACTATTTTGACTAAATTTAATTAATTTACAATACCATGGAAATCATTTAGATGACTAGATACAGATCCACCTTCTTGCATTTGCAAATTAAATAATTGCTTCATAAGATATACCTTATTTGAAGCTGAGGGATTTTCATATAAATTTGCTAAAGTATCCATTAACTCTACCGTTGTCTTTGCCTGTGACAAGTTGGAAATCATAGAAGATGCCAGGCTCAACCTTATGGATCCCAGAGCCTTTCTATCAAGAACATTCCATTCATCATCTTCCATATCTGTGGGCTTCCTTGAAATCCCACCCAACGATAAGTATAGATATTTTTGATACAAATAATCCTCTATCTGCATCCTCCATAATTGATAATTCTTGTCGTTAAACTTCTCCATTCTTAGTTTACTTTCTTCTACCATTGCTATGCTCGCACTCAAATAGAAACCCCTGTGAGTGCCTTGTAATCAATACACACTAAACAGATCTTAAACCACCTGTTAGTGAACCCAAGCTCTGATACCACTTGTCAGGATCTTAACAAGAATAATTGATTACTTTTTCAAGCAACTAAACATCAAATTAACCAGAATTGAAAGTAACTAGAAATTAGAATAAGCAAAGAATAAGAGATACAAGAAACAATGAAAACTTGTATTAAACTCTTGGAAATACAATTGAAGAAATCTCTCTTTCTTCCACACCTCTTTCAGATGTACAAATCTCTTTCCCTCAAGAGTTCTCTCTTCACAATTACAAACACAATTCAACTACTTGAATTGCCTATCTTACATCTTACAACTTACAAGATATGAAGATCTATCCCTATATATAGAATTAGGGATCATGAGCTATGCAATATCAACCATTAGATACACCTCCTAATCTAAGGCTTAAAATAGTCCTACTAAAGATAGAGATGCGGACTTAAGACTAACACTTAATCTTATCATGCAAGCAATCCGTTTCATCCACAAAAATAGACTTTTTGGAATGCACAAGTGACCGACGTCGGCAGCCTTCAGTCGATCCCTGACCGACGTTGACGACTGTGTAAATCCTACAACTTTGCATTTGCTCATTCGTGAAGCTTTTAGCTCCACACCTCAACATAAACAATTTTCAAAAATTTCAAAATTAATTTCTAAAATTTGTAAGGGAGGGAAACTTGGTGTTTGAGGACCTAGTTTGGAAATCTAGGGTTTTAGAATTTTTGAAAATTATGCAATAATTTTAAATTATAAAAATTATTTGAAATAGGATAAATGCACAAAAAATTATATAAAAATTAGAATTTTGGAAATTAAATTTTTGCACAAGAAACTACTAATTTTGAAAATTTGAATTTATTTTTGACCAGGTAATCAATTTGCAAAAATTCCAAAATAGTTTTCTAAAATTTGCGAGGAAAGACTTGGTGTTTGATGACCTAGTTTTGAAATCTAGGGTGTTGAACTAGGGTTTTAGAATTTTTGAAAATTATGGATATAATTTAAATTATAAAAATATATTTGAAATGGAATAATTGCACAAAAATTAATACAAAAATTATAAATTTGTAAAATAATTTTTGCATAAAATATGAAGGAAAAACCCTAAGGGTACCTAGGGTTTTAAATTTGTTCGAAGTAAGTTGGGTTCACCAAATATTTTATTATTTTTGGAAATCTAGTGTTTAGATCCTAAATAATAAGGGTCTAGAATAATAGGAAAAATCTAGATTAATAGGGAAAAATATAAATTTTAACATGTAATTATGTAATAGAAATAGAAATAAACTTATCTAGTTTCAGATTGAAACAAATGACTCTGAGGCTAGAATTTGAAGAGCAGGACTGAGACATTGTCAGGAATCTAAATCTAGGTTCAATTTTTTGATTAGATAGGAGTGCTAGAAACATGACACCTTTGTGTTTGGTGCTATAGTCCTTCCTGACACTGTTGTTTTGAGGATCTAAGCTTTCTAGGTTTTGTTCGCTTGTATACCAAATTTTAGGGGATGAAAGTCACCAAAGTTTGCTGTAGGTCTATTTCAATTTTCAATCCCTTTATTCATATACACACATGCAAAAAATGAATACATCAAAAGCAAAAGGGGGAAAAGTTTGGTTAGGGGAAGAATGATCCCACAATTAAGAACCCCTTATATTTTGATTATTGCCTACATTAACCCTCATGCTAGGGTCTTAGATCTGATGTAGTTCTCCCTTAGAGAACATGCGTAATCAATGTGTATGATAGATGCTATAATGAATTTCACCTAGGTCTTTCCTTGATCAAGCATGCAAGTCTATATGTGATGTAGAGAAGTTGAGCTATATTATTGACTATTTTTTATTATATCTAATATGCCAAAGTAGTAAGTGCTAGATATAAAATGCCTTATGTAGTCCTTTCTATAGGAGACTCATTATTTTGAATTTGAGAGATTTATTCACATTTCGTCAACATGGAAAAATTTAGGAATGAAGTAAATAAAATGGGTAAGATTTATATTATAGGAAAAACTAACCATTAGAATCAAATTTGCACTTAGGCAACAATGTCAAAAATTAAACACCCTGGGTTTCAATGCTGTAGTCCTATTTGGGTGCTATTATCCAGAGGGTCTGGGATCTGGGGGGATGGAATAAGCATGGAAAGAGTAACTTGAGATAGTAAGGGTTAAGTATGAAAGGTTAAGAATGACTAGGAATGGTCAAAGAGGCATCTAAGATATGAAATAAGACCAAGGTAAATCAGATAAAAAGATATGGATAGATGTGAATAAGACTCATATACTCCAGTCAGAGTTTCCTATGAAAGGACTATGAAAATACATGATATATGTGTTTTCTTGACCAATTTAGGGTGTATATATTTTCCTAGATTCCTTGAATCTATTCAACATATCTATAGAGATATCTATAAATATCAAGTCATCTTTTACTTCAAAACCTTGTGACTGCCCCATATATTCTTCTTCTTCAATCGCTCCATTAAGGAATACACTTTTAACCTTGAACTTGTAGACCTAATTTTTATCGATGAAATTTATTCAATATATGTTTAACTAAATTCCATTTATCATTTATCTCAATTTAATCTATCTCTAATTTCATAGCATCAACCCATTCGTTCTTTTGACTAGCTTTTGCATAACTTCTAGGTTTAATAGTCAATGATGATAATGCAAACATAATATTTTCATCATAAGTATCATAAAATAAATTTTCCTCCTAATTTTGTAACATTTTTATCCTATTCTCATAATTTTTATATAATATTTGATTGGTTGGATGAGGATTCAACAAATTCTTGTTCTTACTTGGCATTGATGTGGATGGATGACTGGTCTCTTACAAAGAGCTAGGATTGTTTCCTAATGAACTAAAAACTTGTGTAGGAATTTTAAGTCCACAAAATAAAAAAAAGGGCACACCCTTCATTATGACATATATAGATACATTATCATAATCAACATAGACCTTATTTTAAAAATTTACAATCCCTAAAAATAATTATGGAGTTAATAGTAGGATTATAAAACTTGTATGCCTTACTTTCATCACTATAACTTATGATACTTTGATCAAAACTCATAAAAAAATTATATCACACTTAAATTTACTTTTGGTGATTTTAATACTACCATTTTCTTCAACTTAGATAGACTTTCCATCTTTTAATTTCTCTTAGATTTTAAAGGAATCATATAACTTGCTAAAATCATCTTTGTGACTTATTTCCTAATTTGAGCAACTTGAATTAAGAGACAACAAATTATTTTATTCTTATATTCCCACAAAACATGTGAGACAATAATTTGATCCCTTTTAAAACTCAATTTGTCCAACTTGAAAAACTTTATTTTCTTTTTCTTGATTTTCTTGATTTTTAGCTACTAGTATCCTACAATCTTTTATCACGTGTCCTGGTTTTATAGTAATTACAAGTAAAGTATTTCTTGCTCTTATTTGTGAAGTTTGTTTCATATTTTCCCTTTAAGTTTGAGTTTTTTAAAATCACTTGATTTTGGATTTTATTTATCTCTTTGGTATTTGAAACCCTTTCCTTAGTTTTAAGTGTTTTTTATAGACTATGTTCTAGATCCCCTGTATATAATTTCATCTTATCCTCATGAGATAAAAGAGAACCCAATAATTCATCAACACTTATAGTGTTCATGTATTTATAATATTCAAGAGTGATAAAAATATTCAACCATATTTGGCTTAAATATCTTAAAATATTTCTTACTATAACACTTTTTTGTATAGTTTCTTCATAAACCCTCATTCTATGTACTAAATCATTTACCCTTATGTAATAATCTGACTCCTTCAGAATATGACATTCTCAAATGGTAAAAAATCATTTTTAAGGGTTTGAATTTTTGCTTCTATTACCTTAATAAATCATTGATATGTAGTCTCAAATATATTCTTTGCTTCATGGTCATTCTTGCATCTTGCAATTCTTAGATAAATGTTTGGGTTTATGACACTTTGAATATAGAAGAAAGCTTGTGCATATCCCTTTTCTTCATATTTTTTTATTCTTTTCTGATCTTATGTCAAGGTGTTATAATATTTAGGTGGTGTGTACCAATAGATAAAATTCTCCAAAACTCTTTTTCACACTCTAATTATCTTCAATTTATCTCCCCAATATTGAAAGTTGTCACCTTTCAAAACAAAAATATTGATGGAAGTAAAATTCACTGAAGCCATTGTATCTTCTAAAAATGAGTTGAAAAACCTTATAAACCTTGATTGAATGTGACTCTAATACCAAATGAAGGTTTTTAATATTTGTATGAGTGAAAATAATATTTTTATCACTCTAATTGTTAGGTTGTGGAGCTAAAAGCTTCACTGATGCAAGCAGGGAAGGAGGATGTGAAGGGTTGCAGAGTATCACAGACACCGGCGTTGGTCAGGCCAACCGACGTCGATAGGATAAGATAGGAAGGCAACTGACGTCGATCAAAATTCAACCGGCATCGGCACCCCCCAAGCAGACAGGGACCGACATCGGTCATGTGTGTGGTTCAGACTGCGAGTATGTTACAGGCAGTTAGCTAACAAACCAAGTGTTTGCATGTCAAGAGCCAATTTTAGACTAGAAGCTACAGATCTAATTATTGTAATTAGGTGTCTAATTATTGTTTGCATGAGATCTATTTGAGAGACTCATTGGTTGTATTGTAAACTTGTGCTAGAGAGTAAATAAGCTCCTTCAGAGAGAAGAGAGCAATGGTGTGTTCCTCCTAGTGCCACAGTACCAAGTGTGGGTGCTGGATTGGAGAATCAACAGGATTATTCATGTATGTATGATCTTGGTCATCAGGTAAGCATGGCTACTTTAGGATATCTACATGGTAATTAATATCATTGATTTGCAGGTGTATGTATGTGCAAGGTCAAGGTTCACAGGTGTGCAGAACCAGATTGATTTGCAGGTGTGCAAGATCAGATAGGATAGTGACACAACAGGGAGCAGAATCAGGTGGGATCTACTTGGAGTACAATGTGTACTTGTGGAGTGCGTGGAGCATAGGTGTAAGGTGAACACCAACTCTGTGTTTGAGTTGGGTGTTGGGACCTAAGGGAGAGAGCTTTGAAGGAAGATTTACTATTTATGCCCTAGAGGTGTGTAAGGAAGAAGAACTGTGGCAGCCTTCTTTATTGTATTTCCTTCTGAAAGAGTTTTAATACAAGTTGTGTATTGTCTCTCATATCATGTGTTATTTCTGAATTCTAGTTGCTTGTGTATTCTGGTTAATTTCTGCATATTAAGTTGCTTGGTAATCAATTGTGTGCTTCTGGTTATTTATCCCAACACGTGGTATCAGAGATAGGTTGTAGGGAGCAGGTTTTGTGTTTGGTTATAGGTCACTCTCAGGGGTTTCTTATCGAGTGGGAGTAGAGCAATGGAAGATCAAAGTAAGCTAAGAATGGAGGAGTTGAAAAGCACAGATGGTCACTTACGGTCCTATGGAAAGAAAGAACATGTAAAAGAATATTGTTGGTTGGTAGCAGATCAACATAAAGGAACTGAAGATGCAGATGTTGTAGGTGTTGTTGCACAGGATACTCTGGGAGGTTTCTTGGATAAAGTTGAATCTTGGATAATAGATTTTGTTGCCTCTTTCCATGCAGCCCCAAGGAGAGGAGCTGGTAAGCTTTGCCAAAGAATTGGCAAAGGGGAAGTGAAGCTGAAATTGCAGGCGGCCAACACATGGGTGTTGAAGGAGGTCATGCAGGTCCCAGGTTTGGAGATGTGGCTAATTTATTTAGAAAATTTGGGTGATGAGAGATGCACAAGAACTCTCACAGTGGATGCACTTGAATTAGCTGGTGGTAAGAAAATAGGTACTCTTTATCTACTTATTTATATTATTAATTCTTCTTCTGTTGCGGAGACATGGCTTTGTAGGCTTGGTCACATGAGAAAAAAGGAGATGCATGTTCTTAAGAGGAATACTGATATATTTGATAGGCTTAAGAACTGTAAAGCCTTGCTATTTATGGAGGAGATTGTAGACAGAGACCAGTGGATGGGGCTGGATACTTCTAAGCAGGACAGTTTGGACATGGGTTTTGATTCAAAGGAGCTCGCGGGTAAAAAGTCATCACTCACAGGAAAACATAGGTACCAGCATTGGCAAAAAAACTAATGTTGACAGAGGTAAGACTAACGTCGGTCAGGAGGACTGATGTTAGCAACAGAGGACACTGACGTCGGCAGGGTTGGTAGTCAGGACAGGTGCATGGAACCGACGTCGGTTGGATGCAGACTGTGTGGTGACTGAGGTCAGTCACTGTAATAGATTTTGGGTGGATAACAAGCTATCAAGGAGTCTCAAACACCCATATGGAGGACTGAAGGTGGTAAGTAAGCCTTAAATTCATTATTCCTCTTCTTTATACTAGTTGCTGACTACAGAGCAGGAAGGATCCAGAAAATAGTGGGAGCATGGAAGAAATAGTTTGCAGAACCAAGTGGGAGATTTGGTAGGGTTGCCAACCAGAAGAAAGCACAGAGATGAATGGATACCTTACTTGAAGAATAGAGAGAATGAACACGTGAGATGGAAGACCAGGGCATATGGTCTTGAGGAAGCTGTAGGACAGTGGTACAGGTTTTGACAGGGGGATGACAAAGCATGACTTTAGTCAATGTCAGGGTAACTATTGTGGTTTGTCTTACCAGGGGGATGATGGTCATGACATTGTCCTATTACTGTATGTGGATGGTATGTTTGCTAGTAGGTTTGTACATACAGGGTTTTGCTGAGCTAAGGGTAAGATTAGTTCAGTGGTTTGCTATGAATAATTTGGAGCAGTGAAATTCTTTGGCATGGGGGACATGGGAGATCACAGACTGATTTTGTCTCCAGTGGGAGCTGATGTGAATCAGGTGTTGGTGAGGTTCATTACACAGGATGCAGAGCCAGAGCACACTAAGGGCTAGATAGTTCAGTGTCTGAAATCACATGAGGTCTGGTATAGACTTGAGTTTGCCCAAGTAGTGGGTGTTGTCAGAGAGTCATGAGCCAATTAGAGGAAGTGGGTTCTCAGGGATTTGAGAGGGACCAACTGTAGGTATACATGTAGGGTCAGGACTTCACTACATGGATTTGTAGGTTCAGATGTGGTAGGGTACTCAGATGACAGGATGTGCACCACAGGTTGTGTGGTGGGTTGTCTTCAAGATTGAGCTTGAAGAGGGATACAAGCCAAGAAATAGATTAGAAAGAGTACAGGTATAGGTACAGTGCAACTATTTATCTCCAAGTGGGAGATTGTTAGGTTATGGAGCTAAAAGCTTCACTGATGCAAGCAGGGAAGGAGGTTGCGAAGGGTTGCAGAGTATCACAGACACCGGTGTCGGTTAGGCTAACTGACATCGACAGGATAAGACAGGAAGGCAACTGACGTTAGTCAGAAGTCGGTCGGCATCGGCACCCCCTAGACAGACAGGGACCGATGTCGGTCACCTGTGTGGTTCGGACTGCGAGTATGTTACGGGCAATTAGCTAATGAACCAAGTGTTTGCATGTCAAGAGCTAATTTTAGACTAGAAGCTATGGATCTAATTATTGTAATTAGGTGTCTAATTATTGTTTGCATGAGATCTATTTAAGAGACTCATTGGTTGTATTGTAAACTTGTGCTAGAGAGTAAGAGAGCAAATAAGCTCCTTCAGAGAGAAGAGAGCAATGGTGTGTTCCTCCTAGTGCCACAGTACCAAGTGTGGGTGCTAGATTGGAGAATCAGCAGGGTTCTTCATGTATGTATGATCTTGGTCATCAGGTGAGCATGGCTACTTTAGGAGATCTACATGGTAAGTAAGATCATTGATTTGCAGGTGTATGTGTGTGCAAGGTCAAGGTTCACAGGTGTGCAAAACCAGATTGATTTGCAAGTGTGTAAGATCAGATAGGATAGTGACACAATAGGGAGCAAAATTAGGTGGGATCTACTTAGAGTATAGTGTGTACTTGTGGAGTGTGTGGAGCACACTTGGAGTGCATGGAGCACAAGTGTAAGGTGAACACCAACTCTGTGTTTGAGTTGGGTGTTGGGACCTAAGGGAGAGAGCTTTGAGGGAAGATTTACTGTTTATGCCCTAGAGGTGTGGGAGACCTAGAGGTGTGTAAGGAAGGAGGGAAGATTTACTATTTATGCCCTAGAGGTGTGGGAGCCCTAGAGGTGTGTAAGGAAGAAGAACTGTGGCAGCCTTCTTTATTGTATTTCCTTTTGAAAGAGTTTTAATACAAGTTGTGTATTGTCTCTCATATCATGTGTTATTTCTGAATTCTAGTTACTTGTGTATTCTAGTTAATTTTTGCATATTAAGTTGCTTGGTAATCAATTGTGTGCTTTTGGTTATTTATCCCAACACTAATATTGAATGTATATATCAATAAAATAGTCTTAGAATAATTAGTTGTCAAACTAGCTTGTTGTGAGTGAAATTATTGATAAAAATTTGTATTAAATAGTTTCAAACTTGAAAATATATACTTAATAGTATAATTCACTATATAAATTAAATAATATTAGAGATAAAACATATAATAAACTTTTTAATTATAATTAATGCACTACACAACCTTTTTGCACAATTCTTATTAATACATAAAGCTAAAATAAGCTTATTATAAGATAACTTGCATTACAAGTTAAGTCTAAAATTAAAAATATAATAAAGAATTCCTATAACACTAAGTGAACAGAAAATAAAATAAAAATATAATAAATAAACTTAATTTAACTCATTATAAATATTTAGACATAATGTAAGAAGCCTTCTTTAATAGTAAAGTCAAACATGCAACTAGAAAGTCATCCTACTTAACTAAGTTAATTAAAGCAAAATAATTCAAATTAACTTTAATTTAAGTCATATAATAAATAAACCACATGATTAATCTTTGGTAATGAGTGGGTAAATATTTATTCTTAATTAAGCACTCAAATATTAACCTACAGTACACTGAAGTGAACTACAGTGAATTGGTAGTTCTAGCTATTTTTTAAAAAATTATTGGAGAGTGTCCCAAAGTGACCAAAACGTTAATTAAGGTAATAAATAAATTAAATAAACTTGAAAAACACATAATAAACCAAATATACTAATTTTAAAATTATAACTCAAGTACCCATATTGGCATCATACTCAACACAACATGATATACTCAACTCTTTAACAATGAGTACCCCTTTACAAAATGTTGTCAAACTATGTGATGAGCCTCCTCTTGAAAGTGAAAAATATTCAAAAATTTCTATGTTATGTGTGCATGGAAATTCAACTACTCTAACAAAATCTTCAACCTCTTCTTGTGATATGTTATCTATTATGACTACCATGGGATATTTCAACAAGAAGTCAACATTCTTGAACTCCAAGTTTCTTTGTATAAAGCTATTTTTGAGGAGAATATATTAGTAGAAAAACCTATTCCTAAGGATGTATTTGAGAATAATTATCATTAAAAATTTATTATGACCAATTTATCCTATTTTTATGGTCAAGGGGATCCTTATATTCATTTTCAACAATATATACACTCTTTTGAACATTGGGCCCAAAATGGAATATTGCTCTTAAAAGCTTTTCATCATAGCTTAACCCAAGGGGCTCTTGATTGGTTTTATAGTCTTTTAAATGGTTCTTTATCAAATTTAATTTTTTTTTAAGATGTATTTATATTGAATTTTCATTGTTATGCCTTACCTAATTTAAAATTAGAACATTTTCAAGCATTGACACAAAGAGAAAATGAATCTATACAAGACTATGTTATTCAATTTACAGATGCTTTATATTCCTTAAATTATATATCCTCAGATTTGGAAGTAAAATTTATATTTAGCATATATATTATTTTTACACTAAGAGAAAGATCATTGCATGAGCCCTTTGTTTCATATGAGACCTTATATTGGGATATGCACAAATATGCATGCACTTTAATGAATATTCAAACTAGGGTGCCTATCTCTTCATTGAAAACTATGCATGATAAAAATCATGTTTCCAAGGAAAATAAACACGTTAGAAAATATCATGAAACCATTCAAACAACTTATGCAAAAATAATTGTATATGTCAAAGAACAAATTATACAAGTGTTGAATAAAGGAAAGGAACATGCTTATAAAGTATCTCCCACAAATTAAACCATATACCTCTACCAAAATATAGCCTCTTCAGTTTGATTGGTACCATGGTAGACCACATGATATATTATGTACACTATTGGATAAAATAATGATAAAACTTACTCATAATTCATATTATCCACCACACTGATTTGAAAAGGTAAATAGTTGACACTTTTGTACTTACCATGGTATTAGTAGATACTGAGATAATGAGTGTTTTGCTCTTGAGCAAAAGATTACACAGTTAGACAATTAGGGAATTATTTTATATCAAAAAGACATATCTAGACCTATTTCACATACTTCTCCTAGAGGCTCATCTAATAGGTTTTATCCATTTGATCCTACTCCTTTTGAGGAACACATGGTACATCAACCTTCATAGAATATGACCATTAGTATAAGTCCTCCTAATGTCCTCTCTGCCAGGATTGATCACTCCCATATTGATATTACTAAGGAACCATTGGTTGATCAAGTAATAAATATAGGGACACATGGAGGGGATGTACATACATAACATATTTGGGTGCTAAAATTAATACCTATAGACTCACATGTAACTTCTACAGATACAATAAAGCTAGCCACATAAATAAAATCAATGATTCCATTACCCCATTATTATTAAAGTTGGGAATTGTTATTTACTAATATGTTCCATTGTATATGATGATTAATATATTATACCTCTAATTAAAACATCTCATTTAGTTTTATACTTTACAAACAACTATTCATACATTGTGGAAATAAATATAGAAGTCAAATATAAAATGATAGATGTCGCATATTCTTTTAACATAAAATAAACCATGTGAATAATGCCACATATATATCAAATGATAAAAAAATTATATAAATAAAAACATAAATTGTATGTTGGGGGCATATCCATAGGTGTATACTCCTCATCTCTATCTATATCCATGTCCCTCACACTTCTCAATGTGGAGGCACTAGGATCTAACTAGGGCCTATGTGCATAGGATAACTCACATACTCTCTACTCATAGTCTCCTAATCACCACACCATATCCTTATGATAAAATTGTAGAGTTTCATATTTATTTATCAATTATACCCTAAATTATCTATGTGGCACTATGCTATTGGATGTCATGTCTATCTAACTCAACACACAGATCCTCACACTCAATATCCACAATATGATATGCTACCACAACCCTCACTATAAGATAAAATAAAGGTGCATGAGCACCTTCAATATCAATAAACCTCTTAATAAAACCCTTAATAACTATATCCATGGGTATGCTACATGTGAGTACCTATATCACATGGTTTACCATCATTTCCCACACTTGATTACCTGTAAACATAAGGTATACAACACTAATTAGCTACATTTATGGAACTAAATATTTTATCTAATATTATACCCAAATAAAATGCCAAATTAAAAAATATGGTACTCACATGTGGCTTTGATATTTTCCTCATATAATGGTTCCAATCCCATAAGGCCACTATTGCTTGCATCTCCATGTATCTATCCTCTTGCATCTCCCTGTGCTGCATGAATGACACCTAGAGGGGAAACTACAATAGGGAACAATAATGGCTACTAGGCTCCCACCCAACACTATATATAACCATCTATGCATCTTGAATCATCCCTTATAGCCAAGGGAATCATGAGATCTCTCTCACCTGTAAGATGTGGATCTAGATCTATAACTATGGGTGTTAGCTTATTATGGGGCTTGTGCCCACTCTGCACTGTTCGATGCTAGGGATAGGGTGCCAATGTACTTCTTGATCTATACCAAACTATAATAAAACATATTCATACTAAAATAACTTATATACACTATAAAACCAATAAACTAACCACATAATAATTTGGATCCTATACAACTCATGCCCATCCTTGGGCCATCAAAAAAATGTCCTCTACAAATACCATATAATCTAATCTAGATTCAACCTATATAGAATAATGTGGTAATCCATTATGGTGTGTAGTCTATAATATGGAAATATCCACTGATCTATAAAAATCTATGGATGTGCCCACCTAATTAGGGGTCCCTCAATTAGTTGTACCACTAAAATGTGCTCATATGCCCAAACATGTAAGAGAGTCCCTTCTTTAATCCCTCCACCATAGTTTTGAAGTGAAAATATGTAAAGATCTCTATATAAGTGGGCCAATACAGTACAACCCTAGGAATATATGGTATGATCAATCTCAATATTCTAAACTATATGATACATATGATATGAGATACCCACAATGTCACTCTATACTACTATGAATGACATAATTAAAATATAGATAAACTTACGTAATCCTAGAACATTACTTTCCTACTTAAATATACATATGGATACCTCTAACCATTGGAATATATGAGAAAACATTGAATATAACCAATATTTCCATCTCTAACAACCTATACTTTCTCACCTCTAATAAGAAGCCAAAAAGTATGATACACATCCTCTAATGTGACTATCTCCTCCCTTGTGAGGAGATAAAAAGTGCATGTATCAGGGTTCTACCTCTTAGCTAGGGCTATGAGGAGGTGTATATCATATGGAATTTACCATAATCAGGCCACATGACCCAACCCTTCTTGATCTATAATGGCCTAGTCCATCACATCCAGACCTAGTTCAGCCAGTGTATAAAAAAGCCTACTGTGCTAAAACTCATGAATATGTATATCTTTCTACAACTAAATACATAATAATTAATATATGTTATAAATCACATTTTAGTTCAAAAATACAAAGGTTAAAATTAAATACCCATAAAATAAAAATACTATAGTGTCAGACACTAGCATTGATATAGGACACAAATGTTAGACACCAAAATTGATACAAGATGGTAATGTCAAACACTTGCATTTGAATTTAGATACTACATCACACTACTGATGTAAGTGTCCAACACCTTGATGCAAGTGTTTGTATATCCACATAAAAACCAAAAATATTTCTCAAAATGAAAAAAATTCAAGAATTAAAAGTTACTAATAAATTGACAACAAAACCTACTTACCAAATCATCAAAATCCTGGTTGGATAGGGTTGTTTGGAGTACATCAAATTGCACTTGTCAAGGGGATATATCACGCAACATGGTTCTCTTTTAATCAAATCTCAAAATTTTGAAAATTTCAAAGTGCAAATTAGTTATAATTTCTATTCAAAGTAACCAATATACATTTTCTACAAGAACTTCAAATACACATATCTTAAGCACCAACTATCCAAATTCAAAGCTATGAGTTACATTAGGATCTAGATAATGAGCCCTTTCATATTATACCAAATTTGTAGTTTTGAAAAATTACTAAAAGTCACTAAATTTTTTCTACAAAAATATTGTACTAGATTCTAGGTATTATCAAAATAATGTTACAAATTATCACCACCAATATTACCAGCATACAACTTGATCTCTATATCAAACAAGTATCACCTTTTATTTTTGTGAGGAGATGGATAACAGGTAGTATATACCCTCATCCGAAAATGGGGGGAACATATTAGTATGGGAATGTTAAAAACATGTTCTTCATAGTTGATTACAGTTTGTACATTCTCCATATTTAGTGGGGGCATGCTGTAAAAATATTTTCTCCACACTTTTTTAGTATGCAATATATCCAAACTATAGAAATAAGTCCTCCATATTTATATGTTATTCTTAGATTATCCAAATTATAGTGGGGGTATGTTATGAAAACATACTCTCCATGCGTATGATATATCAAAACTTGCTAGATCTCCTCCATAGTGTTTGATTCAGATACATATTTAAGCTAGCTTTATATACATTTGTATCTCTGTTACACTCAAATTACCCAACAGTGGTGCTTATGCTAAATCAAAAGGTATAATTTATATAGAATATTTTATTCACACCAGATATGATAGGGAACATGAATAAGGTTCATTTCTTCTATTTTGCTCAAAAATTGATCTATCTTCTAGATTCACTAGATTATTATGGATCATTACCATATCATAGACTTTTATGCATTGATACGTATGTTGAACTATTATGGACTATATTGAGCCTTGCCCATATACAAAAATTAGATATTTTTGGTTAGATTGGAGTGATTAAATCATTTGGTCACACCAAGTTTTTGGGTAAGCTTAGTTACATCACTCATCCTTATTAAGATCATAGTGGGTGGATTCACTAAAAGTCTAGGATTTTGGTGTAATGTTTCATTGCATGTGGTGATTTGGGCTATCATTAGATTTATGTACATGTTGATGACATTACAAAGATAGATTTATGCACTCATGAGGGTCACTATGAATTTTTGGTCATTTCATTTGGTCTTATAAATGCCCTTTCAACATTTTAGGCCTAATTGATAAAATATTTTAGCCTTTCCTCCATCAATTTACTTTGTTTTTCTTTGATAATATTTTGAGATATAGCCACACATGTGTTGAACATCTCCAATAGCTTGATAGGGAATTATAACTTCTAATAGATAATCAATTATATGTCAATCAATCTAATTGCTTCTTCAATTAAGAAGTTGAATATCTAGGGTACATTATTTCAATCGATGGGGTCCATATGGATCCAGATAAAATTAGTGCTATGTAACATTGGCCTCGACCAATGACCCTCAGGAGTCTTTATGGATTCCTTAGCCTTATAGGATATGACCACAATTTTTTCAAAGATTATGGAAAGATCATAGCTCCTTTAACTTACTTATCGAAGAAGGATATATTCACATGGGATGTCATAGCTAACCAGGTGTTCATGGAACTCAAATAAGCTATGTGTAGCACACTAGTTTTGGCCATGCTAAACTTCACCAAAAATTTCACCATCAATAGTGATGCATGTTGCAATGAACTCAGTGCTATTCTTCTCCAAGAAAGTCATCCAATTGATTTAATAGAAAATCCCTTTCTAGACAAAATTTGGCTTTATCTATATATAAAAAATAAATTATGGTAATTTTGCATGTAGTAAAAAAATGGTGGCCATACTTAGGAATCAAAATTACAATTAAATTGATCACTAGATTTTGAAATACTTCCTAGAACAATGGATCTCATCCCTAACATAATAGAAATGGGTTATCAAACTCATGTGATATGATTATGAGATCATTTATAAGAAGGGTAAAGATAATGTAGTGTTAGATTCTCTCTCCCACATGTTCAAGGGATAGACTTCCCTTTCTTCCATATTCATGCCAATTTTGAATTGGTTGGAATCTATACACCAAGGGTATGTACATGATCCCTCTTTATACCAACTTAATCAATAATTGACCATTAACCCCTCTGTAGTACTACATTATTCATGAGATGGTGATTCTATGCATTACAAGGGTTGTTTAGTGCTTTTTAATAGCACAAACCTTCATCAGGCTATATTATATGAATTACATGCTTCTCCATTAGCAGGACACTTGGATTTTCTAAAAACATATGAGAATGAATGTCAAAATTTATTATGGAAGGGGATGAAAGGGGAAAATAAATAAATGGTGGCCAAATGTGATACTTGTCAATGTAATAAAGGTGAAACCATAATGATTCATGGTTTTCTCAACCCTTGCCCATCCCTATTAGGATTTGGACTGATATTTATATAGATTTCATTAAGGGGCTCCCTAAATCTGGTGGAAAAATAGTGATCCTAGTCATGGTCGATTTCCTCTCCAAATATAGTCATTTTTGTACCCTCATCCACCCTTATATATCCTCCATAGCCACACAAGTTTTCTTAGATAAGATATTCCATCTTCATGGGATACCTTCTTCAATTGTCTTTGATCATGATGTAACTTTCACTAGCCATTTTTGGATAGAACTATTTTGATGCACATACACTTAACTAAATATGAGCTCTGGGTATCATCCCTAAACCAATGGCTACACAAAAATTATAAAAAAATGCTTGTAAACATTCCTTTATTACTTTATATTAGAACAACATCACCAGTGGGCAAAGTGGCTCCCCCTCATAGAATGGTGGTACAATACCTCCTACCATAGGTCTACTAAAATGACTCCATATGAAGTAGTTTATGGTCAAGAAACCCCAACACTTATATCATATACACTTAGTGGTTCTTCAGTTTAGGAAGTTGACACTACTCTCTACCATTAGGGTTATATTCTCAACATCCTATGGGATAATCTCCTTCTAGCATAGAACTGGATGAAGTAGTAGGCAGATTAGCACCGGTTTAAATGCACCTTTCAATGTTGTGATATGGTTGTTATTCATCTATATCCATATAAACAATCATACTTGTAACTAAAATGGAGTCATAAGTTTAACCCAAAGTTTTATGGGACATATAAGGTTCTCAAATAGATTGGGTCTGTTACTTACAAGTTGAAGCTTTCACCTTCCTCCTGAATTCACCTAGCCTTTCATGTCTCCTATTTGAAGAAAGTTCATGGACCTACCATTAGAGTGCATACATTTTTACTAAAATTTGATAGTAAAGGATTTATACTTCTTTAACTAGAAGATTTCCTAGATAGGCGTACCTAATAACTTCACTCCCTATCCATCACAAAAGTCTTAATTGATTGGCACAACATGCAACCCAAATATGCCACATGGGAACCATTATTTCAAATTTAGTAACAATTCCCACATCTGAATCTTTGAGGACAAAGCTTTTTCTAAGGGGGAGGTGATGTTAGGAACCCGTGTCATACCCTTCTCTTTGCTTTAATAATGTATTAGTCATTATGGATGCATATGCTTTGTAATTCATCCCTTTAGCATATTTGAATTATTCCACATACATGGGAAGTATTATTTTCTAGAATAGAATTAGTATTTAAGTAAGTATCATATTTGAATTATCCCACATGTATGGGAAATAATAGTTGCTAGAATATAATTAGTATTTAAGTAAGTATTGAGGCCCAATGAAGGAATTCATGAATATTATTGTATTAAAATTTCTCAAAGGAGGTTTTCTCCTTGAAGTGGCTTGTAATAAATATAACATATTTGAATTATTTTGAGTTAATTTTATTATTCTAATATTTTTTGTAGTTTATAAATCTATATAGAAGGTTATTCACATGTGGTATTAGAGTGCCCACCCATGTTTGAGTCTCGATTCTCAAGTGGTAATGCTGGCATGGCAATGTTTGTCTGGGCCCCCCGCATGCACGTGAAAGTGCACAAATATCCCAAGGATGATATTGTTAGAAGTATGGTGGGGTGTTAATATCTTGGTGGGTGAATTCAATAATAGTCTGGGCTTTTAGTACAATAGTTCATTATAATCTTATACCAAGATATATATATATATATATATATATATATATATATATATATATATATATATACACACACACACACATACATACATACATATATTTTAAACTTGATTTTTACTATTTGGGAAATGATACTCTCAATGTCCTAAACATCAATCTTATTATTTCAGGTTAGGGGCATAATCACCTCCCAACTCTCCCTAATCCAAGTATAACACCACCATGGTATAACCCAATTGACCACTTGTAAGTTCACTCATCTTCCTAGCTAGAAGATAGATGAGGTTATAATCCCCCTGTCTACTTATCTAGTCTCTTGTGTTCCAGAACCATTACTACATGACACATACATATGCATAATGTTTAAGTGTGTTGTCCATACCATGATATGCACTTTTATTTTCCTTTAAACTAAGAATTTTATTTTTTATGTTTTATTGATTAAAGGGGGGAAAATGTAGACACCCATATTAGGTACAAGCACAATTCTTTAACATGTTTTTATATCCTCTTTGCATGCATACATCTCTTGACTGAGGATTATATATCTAGTGATGTGGCCTCTCGTGGAACTCTTTGGTTCCATCTTATTTCAATTGATTTACCTACCTCTTGGGCTTGTATGTTATTTTATTAATTTTCATCCATTGTATGCTATAGATCCCTACCTTTGTTTCTTATTATCTATGCATTTTTATCCCCTTGATACTTGTGTTCAATTTGGATACTTGTTTTGACGTTAGTGTGTAAATACGACACTAGTATCCAAGCTTATCTTTTTGTATTTTTTTGTATCTTTCTCTTTGTGACCATTTGCTTAACCCTCTTTTTCAATACTATTATTGGCATTTCATGCATCACTATACCTTAATTCAAAATCAAGAGGTCCTTATATATACACATTTTATAGTCTAATTAAACTAGCTATAAATTTGATCTATCAACCATCTAATTGGAAAATACTATATATTTCAAGCTATCAAACTACATTATAACATTGAATCAAATATATAAAGCATTAAAAAAGTCAAATATACTATTATATTACTTGTACCAAGGGTTACTAGGAGAAAGAGCATATAGTTGCATAATTACAATTCTAGACACATGCCTAGGGGGGAGAACTACATGTGAGTCTGAGGCCCTCTTTAAAGTATTGGCTATCTAAGAAATACTTAGCTGTTAGGATGTGAAGTCACTATTCATAACCAATGTTCATATGTCATTATTCATAGATACTATTCATTTGATGGGGTGGCAGTTACTATTCACAATGGTGATTTGGTAATGACAGTGCTTGAAAGGTGATAGTGGTGAGTTAGTGGTGACTATGATTATGAGGTAGCACCTTGGTGTTGTGGCATGACCCATAAGAAATATTTCATTATTAAAAATATAAGGAGATATAAATGGAGAACATTTCTACACTTAGTCACATGGGATGACTTTTAGATGTATGTGGGAGACAAAAGGAAAGTAGATGTCATCATTCCACTTAAGCATGTACTTGCAAGGTGAAGTTTGTCTTTGGGATCCTTTAATTTAAGTAAAAATTTGAGGACTCTTTTAACTCATGAGTATGCACATGGGAAAGTGGGGAAAATGATCTACTATTCTAGATTGAGGTCACATGCAAAGTGGGGCATATCCTTTTGGTGCACATGGAGAAGGTCAAAGTGCATCATGAGGATTCCATTCAAAGTTGGACCTTACACATGTGAAATAAAAATTTCACTATTGATCAAGAGTGTGACCATGATGAGGTTGGCACATTTTTCTCCTCCCTTTGTATTTTATCTCTTATGTCTTCTCTTTATAAATGCTATATATGCATGACTCCCTCCTTTTTTATTTACATCCTTTTGTAATTATGAGAAAGCTTGGGAGTTGCATCCTTGGAAAGATTGTACAAGAGTGTTATATTTGTAATTATCTTGATAGCTTTGTTGTATGCTTTGTAAATAAGCATTTTAAAAGATTTTCAAAGGAGAGGAAGCTTGTTAGAAGAGCAGGGTTTACTGAAGTTAATAGAATATTCGATGCTGCCATTTGCCCCATGGTTTTTCCTTGTACATTGCAAAGTTTCTATGTAATTTACTTGTGTAATATGTTATCTTGTTATTCATTGATTTAATAGCTTGATTAATAATAAATTATTATTACTTGCACATGTTATTTTGGATATTATTTCCTAACATTTGGTATCATATCTAGGGATCTTTGAAAAAATCTTGTGTTGAGTGTTTTCTATTAAGTTAGGGAACTTTGTGCAAGTGGGAGCTAATACAATGACAGGAGGAGTAACTAGATTTGAAGTATAGAAATTTGATTGTAGAAATTAGTCTCTATGGAAGTTGAAAGTAGAATATATCTTGGTGCATAATGACCAATATCTAATCTTGAAGGGTATTTCAAGTAAAGCCAACAGTATGATATATGAATATTGGAGCAAGATGGATAGGAAGGCAATTTATACAATCCCTCTTTATCTTGGAGATTCTATGTTCTTTAATATTACTGTATAAAATACTACATAAGAGTTATGGGAGAAGTTAAACAACTTGTACTAGAAAAATTCAATAATAAACAAAGTATTCCTAAAGAATCATCTCTATAGCTTGAAGATGAAGGAGAGCTCATTTATTGTTGATCAATTGAATGAGTTCAACACTATAATCAGAAACCTAGTCTCCATAAGTGTGAAGATGGAGGATGAGGACAAGGTTATCACCTTATTGTGCCACTCCCTTATATTTGGGATCATGTGGTGATGACCACCAATAATTCATCATCTGGATATCTTAAGTTTGATGATGTTATTTTAGCCTTTCTTGAAGAGGAGACGAGAAGAAAGTCTCATATTTCATCCTCAAGTAATTAAGATTTGGCTATGAGAGGGAGATCTAGTGAGAAGAACACACAAGGGAGATCATCATCTAGATAAAAGTCTAGAGGACCCAAGTGGAAAACCATATGCTGGCATTGTGGAAAGCCAGGTCACTTACATAAAAATCATTGGAATTTAAAGACAGGATAAAAATGAGAATTAGGATCCACCTTCAACTGAGGAAAACACAATAGATTTAGAGGAAGCAATAGCACATGAGGCTTTCTACCTCAGTAATAGTAGATCAAGTGACAATGCCTGGGTATTGGACCCACATTCATCTTTTCACATGTCTCCACATATATATTAGTTCATGGGTTACCAAAAATGTAGTGGAGAGTATATGTCTATATGGGTAATGATCATCCATTAGATATTATGGGAAGAGGGTATATAAGCATCAGGCTACATGATAATAGAATTAGAATGTTGAAGGATGTGCATCATGTTCTGATTTTGAAGAAGAATCTAATGTCCATCAAGAGGATGGATGAACTAGGGTATTCTTGTATCTTTAGGAATGGTAAATGCATAATTTACAAAGGATCCCTAGTGGTAGTAAATGGAGAATATTATGGCTCTTTATATCAAATATGTAGAGATTCAACAACAAGTACTATAATAACACCAACATAAGAGATTGTTCAAGGTGTTATGATGCTAACTGGAAGTAAACCCTATAAGAGGGTTAAATTTAAAGCATAAGTCAAATACTAGGATTGATTTAAAATCAAGCAAGTGTAGTTCTTGGAAATAAATAAGGGGTGTATGATGTGGTATCTTACTGACCACATGTTGTTAGATGAGATGTTATAGATGATAGGAAAATCCATGCAAAGGAGGAATAATAGACATATGAAATTATACCTATTTGAAGTAGTTTAAGATAATGAAGATGAAAAAGAATAAGTGAGACCTAATGTTCCTAGAAGGAAAAGGTCAGTGTCAAACCATATAACCTAGAATTGCTTGAGTATTGTGCATATGGTTGTGGTGTAGCAGAAGTGAGTAGCTAAGAGGGTGTAGTGTAGTTGATGTGAATAAATAGGTAGACCAATGCATGGATCAACATAAGAGGAACATGGGTTGGTTATTTGGACAACATTCATTAGTGTAAGATGTAGTTTGACTACATGCCCAAAAACTTGATAGGTGCAATGATGCACTAAGTAATGTGATGAATCCTTAGATGAAGTTGATAGGTCCAGTGAACTTGTGCCATGTTTCAACATGGTTGATAGATAATATCCATGTGGACAAGTCTAGTATTGAATTCTATGTGATCTTCTTTCCTAACAACTATCAAGAATGCTATGTGCACTGGTTTTTATTCAGAGTTGGAGTAGATTAATTCCTACATGGTGAGATCTCTAGATAAGATGGTGTAGCTAGAGGGATATAAGGATGATGTAAAGTGTTTATGGTTTTTAGATTGAAGACTATACAGGCTGAATAATATGTGTGGATGTAGTATAATGGTACGTTCATAGAGAACCAAGGTTTTAACAAAGGTTGCTACTATGTGTTATGAAATTTTTGATTCAAGCCCTAATATGATCACTGGTATGATGGCTTAGTTGGATAGGGCACATGAGATGAAGGTGGTATGGAGGAGAAAACTAAAAATGGATATGCATAAGGATGTGAGAGTAAATAAGTACCCCACTTATTGCATTGTTGAGTTATCTTCCTAGGAGTGTCCTAAAGGAGAATAAGACATGTTATGTTTTGTGTATTGGATTAATTAGGAGTAGGGAGCCTCATGATTCCATGGTGAGCACTAAAATAGATACTTTCAAATAATGGGAGTTTTGAGTGATTCATGGTAGAATCTTAAGATTGGTCTATGTGTGGAGAAGTGAATTGTCACTTTAGATGCTATAATCTATTATGGAGGAGCATATATCCCAATAAGAGGTTTTGAAAATTTGGATGTTTAGTGGTGATAAAGATGGTAGAATCCTATTGTAGAAGATAGGCACCAAAAAAAATAATGCATGGTTAGGGTAGAGAAGTTTGAGTAGTGCATCAAAACTTTTACTGGGATTATTGAAGTTGTGATAAGGCAACAATGAACATGGTTGGCAATTAGATGAAAGAATACATAGGTGTGACAAAGCTTGTGTATATTGACTTCAAGTGGGATAATGTTAGGATGTGAATTGACTATTCACAACCACTATTCAATGTCACCATTCATGGCCACTATTCATGTGATGAGGTGGTAGTTACTATTCAAAATTGTGAGTTGGAAGTGACTATGTCTGAGGTTACACATTGGTGATGTGGCATGGACCATAAGGAATATTTCATTATTGAAAAGATGAGGAGAGAGAAATGGGGATCATTTATCCACTTAGTCACATGGGATGAATTTTGGATGTATGTGGGAGACAAAAAGAAAGTGGATGTCATCATTCCACTTAAACATGTGCTTATGGGGCACAATTTGTCTATGGGATATTTTAAGTGAAGTCAAAAGTTGAGGAATATTTTGACTCATGAGTATGCACATGGGAAAGTGGGGAACATTGTCTACTATTCTAGATAGAGGTCATATGCAAAGTGGGACATAGCATTTTGGTGCACATGGAGAAGGTCAAAATGCATCATGAAGATGCCATTTAAAGTTGGACCTTGCACATGTGAAAGACAACTTTCACTATTGAACAATAGTGTGCCCATGATGAGGTTGGAAAATTTTTCTCCTCCCCTTATCTTTTATCTCCTATGTCCTCTCTATTTTTAAATGATATATATGCATGACTACCTCCTTTATTATTTGCATCCTTTTGTAATTATGAGAAAGCTTAAGAGTTACATCCTTGGAAAGCTTTGTATAAAAGTGTTATCTTTGTAACTAGATTGATATCTTTGTTGTATGATTTATAAGTAAGCATTGTAAAGGAGTTTCAAAGGAGAGGAATTTTGATATAAGAGGAGGTTATACCAAATTTAATAGAAGATTAGATGCTAGCATTTGCCCTATGGTTTTTCCTTTCACATTACAAGGTTTTCATGTAATCTACTTGTGTAATGTGTTATCTTGTTGTTCATTGATTTAATAGCTTGATTAAATATACATTATTATTACTTTCACATGTTATTTGGGATATTATTTCCTTACATTAACAACAACTGGGGTTGCTAGGGTAAACTCAACTCATGTGTTAACCCATTTTTACCAAGTTATATGAGGTTTAATACAAAAGAACTAGGGTTTTATTTATTGGAGGGATCTCACACATAGGCAAATATAAATTTAGGCACATGAAAATTATATAGGTGATTACCAAAGCTTGGTATAAATTTGGATCCATTCCTGTGTGTATCTTGGACTGGACACCTACATCAGAGGTAGACACCTATGCCAATGCTACCATCCCTATTTGATGTAAGTGTATGGTGGATTAAAAAAATTAAAACATAGAAAGACTAAAGTTAAACTACCAATGGAATCTTATGACAACTCTTGATCAATGTCATACCTCAAAATAAAATATCAAGCACAATATGCTCTCTTTTATCCCTTAACTACTTTATATTTGAAATATTTGTTGCACATGATAAATTAGAAAGATCTATATTATTAAATGCATTTTAGTGTAAATTTGAATATTATCATCCCTTTAAAAATAATCTATTTTCTTTTGTGTTTTTTATGAAAACCCCAAAATCATAAAATAATGATTTGATCCTTTAGGGATTTATAAACACAAACCCTAGGTACATCAGATTGAATATGCATACACACACCATATAGAGGAGATGTGAGAGGTGGAGGGGATTGAAGTAGGATATATTAATTACCTTAATTTGAAACCATATGATGGACCACCTTACCCATTGGAAAAGTGATAGCATTGACTTGGTTAGATGGATGGTAGTTATCACCCTCCTTAGGGCAAGGAGGAGGAAGAGGCTCAATACTATGACAATAAGATTTTGAAAAGAGAAATTAAATTTTGATCTTGTTTTAAAAAACTCTCTTTATGTTAACCAATTTGGTTACTCCATATTATTGTATATTTTATTGATTTATCAACTCAAGGGAAATAAAAATAAATTATTACCATCATAGATTATACAATGAAATAAGTACTAGATGTATCCATATTAAACGCGATTGATCTCTTTGTAATAAATGAAAATCTTATTTAGAAATAAGAAATCAAAAATTAGGAAACCTTAAAGACTTAGAGGTTAGGTTCACCAAATGTTTAACCCCTTCTTATGAATTTGTTTGAGGCTTAAAGGGATAGAATAGCCTATACACAAGGATGAACAAAACTATTCTAGAGCAAGCCAATTTATTAAAAACTTAGATAAATGAATATTTTAAATTAAATTTTTGAGTTATATTAAATATATGAAGTACATTTAAAATAGTATTTTGATTGTATATACACTAAGAAGAGATAATACTTAACCCATCTGCAATTGTGTAGGCAAATTTTAGATATGTAGGGGTGGAAATAAGTGAGAACAATATCACGATCCGGTCATTAAATCTTAGGAATATTATTTCTAGAGGCCTAAACACTTACATTAGCCTTAAAAAACTTGCATTAATGTAAGTGTCTTGATCCCAATGCTTCTATCCAATATGGAATATTCACTATATTGTGGAGTGACCACCTAGAGATTTCTAATTTTTTTAACACCATTATACTAATATATTTTATCCATGTGTACAAGATGTAGATGACTGTATGTGAATAAAATCCTAGCTCTTGACCTTAGGTATTTTAACTTTTTAAAAATGGGTTAGTGGGTTCATAATGTGGAGCTGACCTCAAGGACCCCTCTATCAATGATCACTACCTACATAATCAATACTCCAATGAGGGCCTCAGACATATGTAGTTCTCAAGTAATTCTTGGCTTGTGTGTGTAAAAGGATACAATATGTTATATGCAAGACATGGAATTATATAGCTTGAAACTTGACAAATACTATTCATGGTTATTCTTTGAGTGATTCATATCTATAATATGATTGCTCATATGCATGATATGAAAATGGGGAAGAATAGGGGAACATAACTCAGTTGCATAATTGATTGAATGAGCTTGAATATATACTTGCTTGGTATTTTCTCAATGATTAATGAATTGGCTTATATTTATATTGATACCACTCATTTTGGAAATATCTCATGATAGGGTTTACTAATACAAATAAGCCAACCTAGATTATTTTGAAACATTTTTAATTTTGATAGATTTCAAAGACTGTATACTTGATAATAATTTAGACACTTGCATCGACACAAGTGTCCCTATATGAGACATAAGTGTCTGATATGATAGGAAGTTACTAATTATTTTAAACTAATAATGAAGGATATATCAATTTTTAGGCTTTCTATGCAGTGTAAGATATCTAGGTCATCAACAATGATAGGGTCAAACCATTACATAAATATTTAATCATAGTGAGATGGTGAGTGCAAGCCTTTTAGCAACATGAAGGTCTAGAACTGAAGGGTAGAACCCTAATAGGTATTTTCAAGTATACAAGAATGAGATTCTATATACATTATATCTTAGTCGCTATAATTATAAGATGAATGTATTATAACTTCAATAAGTGGTAGTGATTTTAGTGAAGAAGGGTGAGTGATGTAAGCATAAATGAAGGTTGAAGTTGTAAGTGAATCAAATTCAATCTAGGAAACATGATGTAGACATTTATTGGAAACATTTAATGAATAAAATGAACAAATTCATAATAAAAGAGGGAGTTTTTATAGCATATGAAAAGCATCCTATACACCACCATCATGATCAATAATACTATTACTCAAAAGTAACCTAAAGGCCATTGAGTATGGTTTATGCAAATTTAAACCTTATGATTTTTTTTTAGCATATGGTGATAGATTTCAAAAAAATATTTTGATTTTGATGCATATTTAGAATTGTAATTCAACATGGCATGACATGAAATAACAAGTTGGCAATCAACATTTGATCTTTAGATAGAAAGCATATCTGGGTTGTGAATGTTTACTTTGTCATCATTACACAAGGGAGTGCATTTTGATTTTCCATCATTTTAATAGTGGAAGATTCCATATGTAATTACCACGGCACATTGAAATGAAATTTAAGGGATGTTCTTTTCATTTTTAAGCAAGTTTGTTCACTACATTTAGTGTGCCTTTGAACATAATTCAAATGCTCTTCATAGTCCACAAGAAGATCACTTTCAAACATTTTAGTAGTATTTATAAAAAAAGGATCATTAAGGATTGAATGATACACCATTTGGTCTCTATGGAATATATTTCATGAATTATAAGCAAAAACATATTTTTTTAGGTATTATTTAGTAGAAACAACTACAAATTGATTATTCTAATCCAAATTTTTAATATTGAATGCATTTTCCAACCACAGGTAACCATGATTGTGGGTGTAACCTCTATGTTGCCATTATTACCTATTAGTAATATTATGTTTGTAAGATTTGATGAGGTATAAATTATTTTGGGAATAAAATAAAATGAAATGTTATTATTATAGACCTATACTAATAGTCTCTTTCTTGCAAATTTTTTGTAACACATTCTCATGGAATATTTTAAACTTATGAAGCATGTTGAGAGATGTGAGGTATGGGTTAGAGATAATAATTTAAATTATCCAATAATAGAATTCACATAAATCCATAGGTGTTTATCTATTCATTATTTTATGTAGGTCAAGACATTTTTTATTAACAATACTAAGTGTAAATAATAAAGTGGGAGAACCAAGCTGCATGATCATTCATGATAATTCAATTTGACATTTTGTCTAATAGGATATTGTTCCTCACAAGCTAGTTCTAAAACACACAAGTTTTTCAAAAATATTATCTATACGTAGATTGTGTAAATACTTATCAATGATAATAATAGTGGATAACAAAATATCTTCAATATTTGCCTTAATAAAAATAACTGTTGCTGCTTGGCTATTATGGTGCATCATAAGGTTAAGTAAAAAATATTTGAATCTTGGAATATTACCAAAAATATCATCATGGTAACACATCAAATGAATTACATATTCATGTATTTCAAATTATTTAATCTAATATTTTTTTAACATACATTAACTTGTAGGAATTACATAAGAAATTGCCATAGAAAATAGTCCTTTGTATTGTATTAATTCATGAACAAAAAATAAATGTTTGGCCAAGCCATAGAATATGGAGTTTATTGATATGTAGATTTTAAATATATTTTTATTTATTCTAATTTTTACCCTATATTAGGGAATATATATATGAACAATAAGGATTGATGATTTGTATCGACAATAATGTTATTTTCACATCTATCAATTGAGACTTTTGTGTCTTGAAATTTTTTAATGTCAACACATACATGTAAAGTCAAGAGTGAGACATAATTAGGTTGAGGAGGTAAGAGTAAGAGTAAATTATCATTTATTATTACATATTTTTAATATGGATCATGTGTTAATGTAAACACATAAATTTAATCATTAAGTGTGTAACAATGTTTAAACTTGACATCCTTATTCTGCTTGGATAATTTTCCATTCTACCAGCTTATAGTCTCTATGGAGAATTCATTATTATATAAAATATCTTGCTACTAATCAATATATCACTCAAACCAATTTTAATAGTCTCTATCTTTTTAAGACATTACCAAATTAGGTTGGGTAGGGCCACAATATGGCCTTATCCCCCATGCTCCAATGATAATTTTTAAAATTTTAGATATTACACTTTAACCCTCTTGTATTTTTATCAAGGTTAGTTAGCATAAATATTCAAAATATTCATCTATATAAGCATATAAAAGCCTCTCAAAACACATCTAGCAATCACTTCATGATTCTAATACACATTGAACAAAAGAGCACTACTATTTCCAATTCAAATTTTGAAGCATTCTAACAGTCATAAGCCAAGTCTAAAATTGTTTTATTGCAGTTCAAGGGCACTTATTATCAAGAATTCAAATCAATATATCTAGTTTCATTCATATAGTAAAGTTAAAATTAACACACTCACTCTAGGAGAGAGCACTACATTATCCTAAGGCCCTTTTAGGCTATGTAGGCATCACTCAGATTACACAAGGTTTTTTAAGGGTAACTAGGCTATACCCCTAATCTTACTCCCCCATTTTGGTATTTGATCTCTATTGTGTTTATTATGTAGGGGATAGGGTTTATATGTTCTAGGTCTTCCACACATCAAACTGATACACAAAGTTAGATAATAAACCATTGTAGATAAGCACACATACCCATATTAAAAAATTAGTCACATGGTTAATGAGGACACGATTGTAGTGAAAAAAAATGATACAATGTAACCCTATACTCCTAGTATGCCCTTATCCTAAAAAAGTTTGAATTCTTATTTTAAATTAAAAACAATTATGTCGTAAAGTAAAAAGTGAAACCAAAAAAACTTTGACTTTCATGGTTACGAAGATCAATACCATCAAAAATGGAAACCAACCAAGAATGTTATTTAGAAACTACATGATAAAACATATCAACAAAGGATAAATATATTAAAGGTATAATTGCTTGTGCACATTCCAACCAAAGTTCTAAATGAACACCATAATTTTACTATATTTCCTTTAATGACATGGCATAATTTAAGGATTAATTATAAAACCCTTATTTAACAATTTTCCACTAGTACTTTTGATCATGTTATGGAAACATGGTGTCAATCTTCAAAAGTTCCATATCAATTTATAATAAATTATAAATAAAATTTGTCTATTACTTATAAATCAAAGGCATATACCATTTGTTTTTAAGAGAGTGACAGTAATGAAATGAAATAGCATCTACATTTACATCATCTAGAAATATATATTATAATCATATGAAGTTGGATTCCAAGTTCATTATGAGTTAAGAAAAATAAAGCACATGCATATTATAAATGCAAGTTAAAATTCTTACTCATTAGAAGTTATATAAAGATTTGATAATTGATTGTAATAGAATCTCATCATATTTAATAAAAATTCAATATAAAGACAATTACAAATATTTTGAAATCCATGTTAGTGTCATTCCATAAGGAAGTTATTGGGTCCAACATGCTCCATTCTCATATTTTAAATAGGGACCCTCTTGTTATGATTTGGTTTTTGGTTTAAAAATTTATAGATATGAAGTTATACCTTTTGAATGCTTCATTAATATTAACCAAGTTATAATTCAATTCTTTTGAATGTAAGAAGTTCCATTTGATTTTCCTAGTCTAATTGTACCTCTAAAATGTTTTATTTCAATTTAAAAATGACCAAGTCTTTAACATTCACCATTATAAAGAATCGGTCAATATTCAGTTTTTGACTTAGCTATTTATAAATTATTTGAGCTTTGAACTTGACATAAATTCATTGTTTTGGACTAATGAATTTTATTTGTATAAACTAAAAATTTGGCCTTTATTTTATGCCTTCTTAGATTTTATCATTTTTTGTCTAACTTACTAATGACTTGGTTTGCCTTAGTTCTCTTGTCACTTTATATTTTATGCAAGTTTTTGAATAATTCTTGGGGTCCCCAAATCCCACCATGCATCCAAATATCATTGAAACCATCCCAGAGGCCCTAAGATGGTGCCATGTGGCACCATCCTAGGAGTTTGGAACCTTAGAAGCTTAGAAATCTAAAATCCTAGAACCTTATAACCTCAGGGGTATTATGACATTGGCAAAGGCCCATGGTCCTAGGGCCTTGATAAGTGCCACATGGCACCCTCTTGGGAGCTTAGGAGCCTAGAATGGTTACAACATTATCCCAAAACATGAATAGCTTGATAACCTGAGAAGAAGCCATGTGGCCATGGTGATGATATAGGTAGACAATGAGGTAAATCCCAATAACACTAATAGATAATTGAGTGGAAAAGTGGGACCTGATGGGCAAAGCCAATAACCTAGAAAAGGAAAAGGAATGTGAGATCAATAAAAAGCCACATGGATAAGGAAGGAGAGTTTGAGGGCATAAAATAAGATGAACCCAAACCAAGTCAACTGATGGAGTCATCACAAAGAGCACAAGCTTAAATTTGATGGCTTATCAAAATTTTAGAATGGACCAAATTGAGGAAAACAATAAAATAATCAATCAAGCTAGATTTTAAGGGAGATCTGACTGCTCAAGGGAGGTATGTAGAATGAGATGGTGACTTCTTGACTTGAATATTCTCCTAGGTGGGCCAAAGGAAAAATAATTCAAAATAATTGGTATAAAATGGTGAAGTGTGGGATAATTTTGGTTAGATAATTATCACAACATGGAGAAAAGACAAATTAGAATTTGGATTTCCTTTGAAAATGGAGGGAATATTCTAACCAAATGCAATTATAGTGGTCTGGAGTGGCAATCATGGCCAGAGATGGGAGACTTATGCTAGTTGTAGAAAAGTCCCATTATGTTTTTTATATAAGGCACTCTGAATTCATGTTTTTAAGGGGGAGATGTTATGCATCAAAAATTTATAGAAATTGTGACAGTCTCATTCCTCTCTTTTTCTTGTTTTGTTTTGGCTTGTGATTGTCTGCCTAGAGGGCACACTTAAATGCTTTTGTAATAACACTGAAGTGGATACTAGTATAATTTTAAATTATTGTTGTTATTTAATAATGTCCTTCATTTCTTGATGGAGAAAATTAATTAATTTTTATAATATATTTTAATTCTTATTTACTAATGAATATGCAGTTAGATTGTGTAATAACTAGTTTGATTGGTTATGAATTTCCATTTTGTTTAAATTGAAGCTATGCCAAACCATTATGTTTAGTATTTATAGGCCTTTCATATGATTTTATTTAATAAAATTTCAAGGTAATATGTTCAATTAATTTTTCATAATCCTATACATTGAGTTGCTTCAGTTTGTGATACAACTAGACATAGTATAGAATGGTATAATTATGAATAGACATGCTTTTGATTTTAAATATTAACAATCTTAATTGTATCAAGGAACCACTTAATTTCATGCCTTAATATTTATTTTATTTTTTCCTTTTTTTATGATTAATATTATGCCCATTATATAATAGTGTGATACCCATGTGAATGAGGAAGTGAAAGAACTTAAACAAACATCAGTAATAATCCTCAGGCAACATAGAGTGGATTGAAATTCTAGTGGTTAATTCCCATAACTCACCCAAATAAATGATTATAAATTTCTTAGACCTTGGATTCAACTAGTTGAATCCTAAAAATGAGGGGACATTATGTCCCATACCTTTTTCCTATCATAATAGTTAGTCTAATAACCATTTTTACCATGGGTCATAAATTGAGACTAACAAAAACTGGCACTAAAAGGAGGGCCACATAAACTAGTGTTTAAAGAAAGGCCCAAATTATTTCTACTTATCTTAAAATTTATATATATTTATGTCACTCTGATTTATTGTCTACTGTCAATTTTTATATTATCTATATGTCATGTTTTATTAGTTTAAGGTTATTGGTCTAAATATCTCTAATTTATATTTGATATCTTAAACAATCCAGAGCTTGCTGAGAGAATCAGTAGATCTTGAGAATTAGAGGTAGATTGATTATATCCCCATTTCATATATTTATAAAAGAATGAAATACTGTAGGGAGACCAAGACCTTTAGACACACCTACCAGTTCATCCTCTCAACCTACCCAAAATATTTCTCCACCCATGGCTGCACCAATGGCTTGGTTAGCAGGGTCTATGATAAATGTTATAAGAGACGTGTGATCTACCTAAGAAACTTCAGATGTACCTTCCAAGTTTAACACAAAGTACTGGGATGACTACTAAGGGACATGTGACATCCTACAAAACTTCCCTTAGGTTACTTAATGTTGGGTATGAAAATGTAGCTTGCAGAATATTCCCTTTCACCCTGTTTGATGTGGCTTATGACCAATTTCTCAACTTTCTTAAGGATTTAATTAGGATATGGAATCAAATGAGTAACACATTATTAGACCATATTGGTTAGGTGGTAGACCATAGTGTGATTTATCAATAGTTTTCTTGCATAAGAAGGGAGCCCAATTGACCTATATGTAATTTTAATTGCCACTTTCAAAAGATGTATAGTAGAGTGGCAACCATGGATAAGCCAGATGATAATTTAATATTGGAAATATTTAATAATTATTTTGATCCATGGACATCCATTTTATTGAGGAGGGATCTAACTATCATTGATATACCCCTCACCTATGCAAAAAGTGGATGAGCAACTCAATCCATAAGGATAAATGCTAGCCCCTATTCCTAACATCCTACCAAACATGTTTACATTGAATCCAATCTGCCTGTAAATCATAATATCCCAATGATGCAACCTATCCCAGTCATGAATAAACTCCCTCTTCTCCATGCCTCCCTAAATCAAAATTTGGGATTTCTAAATTCTACTAGTAATGAGGCTATGCAACGAGATTACAACCAAGATATAGTATTAATTATGACTAATAACACAAAATTTCAATCAAGAATAAACCAATCCTGAGCTAGATGTAATACAAAGGATGGTCTAGAGGTTGACCAATGATTTCCTTAGTTTGTAAAAAAAAGTGGGTAGTTCAAGTATTATAAATTCTTCCCTAAATTTAACTTATAAAAGTAATTATAGACCCAATAATATGAAATGAAAGTAATTCAAGTCTCTATATAATAGAATGACTAAAATCAACATCATGAAGATTGCCCTACCTAATTGGTGTCATGTGCATAACATAACCCAACATGGGGAACTTTACTATATTGATTTTTGTAATGCCTTCAAAATCCTGTAAAAGGATATTGATGACTATTAGGTTGTTCTAAATAACTAGAATATTACGGGTCACCCTAATGTTTCTTGTTCATCTAAATCACCCAACACAACCATGGTTTGGAGACCCTAGACTTTACTAATGAAGGAGATAATGAGCCTAAGGAGAATACTAATGATATTCAAGTCCTATAGTGATTCTAAAATAAAAATTAGACCCATAAGATCAAGGCACACCAAACCTTGACAACCTCAATGCCACCCAAAAACATTGCTACTCATCCTGACCTAAAAGCTATGAATGACCTACCCCCAACAAAGTCAAGTGAAAGTCAACCTACCACCAATAAGACTAGCTATAACATAGTTTAGGATAAAAACCAATATAATCCTTCATGAATTGGCATAGTTTATTTTACAAAGGTATTTAATACTTAAGTCTCTTTTAAACAAGAGCACTTAGCCCAAAACTAAGGCTGGAATTAATACTAATGATATGATACACAATGACAAAACATAGGTTCCACCATTGTTACTCATAGTTTGAATCTCTATCAACAATTAACATAATTGATTTATTAATTTAGGTGCCTTAACAATTGTCCATCCCACAGGGATTGACGGGAAGCTAGGATTAGTCCCTGTAAAATTAGATAAGGTAGTGGTCCATTTAGATAAGTTTGAAGTTAGGGTTATAGGAGAATTATGAATGCTCATATGCATTTATAGGATGAACCAAAAATGCAATAGTTCATAGACATACAAGTGGTTGAAAACCCAGATTCATATGTCATTCTTTTGAGTAGAGATTGGTCCAAGTCTTTGAATGGTTAGATGGCAATGAACTTATCCCATATGTGGCTACCATGGAGAAGAGTGGAAAATCAAACAAGAATTGATAGAGAACCATGCATGATTTTGATGATTATAGAATACAATACAATCAATGAAAAAGTCAATTCCCCCCCCCCCCCCCCCCCCCCCCCCCCCCAAATAAATTTAGGTATCTATAATCTAACTATGAAATCAACAAGGAAGAAGCAAATTAATTGAGATTAAAGTAAAAGCATGTGGTCTTTATATTTTGATGGAAATTGATCTAAATAAGGTCTGAGATTAGGTATTATAATTATTGATCCTCATGGTAAAAAAACATGTAGCTACATATAGATTATAATTCCATTATACTAATAACATAACATAATATGACATGTTAATCTTGGGATTATAGTTTGTATCTAGGTAAGGTGTATGCAAATAAAGGGTATAAAACGATTCTAAATTAGTCATCAATCAAGTAATGAATAAACTCCAATGTAATATTTCTCATTTGAATAAGTATAAGCACCATGCTTTGGATTTGATGGAAACCTTTGATACATTTAACATTGTTACCATCCTTAGAATTGATAATGCCATGATAGACTCATTGATTGTTTTTATTGTTAACCTTACACCTTTGGATAATATGGGTCTACAAAACTTTTCTATTGAATTGGTTTCATTCCCATTTGTACTTGATACTATGAAGAAATTTCAAGTGTTTGACGATGACAAACACATTCTAGATTTCCTTTCTAATTTTAATGCTTTGATGCATAGGTGGTTGATGAGGATGAGAAGAGTGATTTTAATGGATAAAATTGTGATGCTAATGGAGTTATGAACCTTAAGGTTAATCAAATTTCAAAGGGAATGATATCACTGGAAAGTTTATTTAACTCAAAAATGTATACAACCAAGCCTAAAAGAGCCATTCACCCCAATTAAAGGTCATGAGTGATTAACTTAGGGATGTTTGATCAACCTCAGAACATCATTTTAGGACTAGAATGTAGTGATGATGAAATTTAGAGTTTATAAAGGATGTTAATTTGTCACTAATACATAATTTCTTGTACTTATGGTGACCTTCAAGTATTTAATCCTAGTGTCATGATGCATAATATTCTATTAAAACCTAATAATAAGCCATTCAAATAATGATAGAGACTAATCAATCATATTATTGAGTCACTCATCCTAAAGGAAGTTTAAAAGTTGTTAGTTGGTATAATCTTTCCTATGTGGCATTCAACTTAGGTAGCTAATTTATTATGAGTCAGAAAGAAAAATGGAGAAATTCACCTCTGCATTGAATTTAGAATTTAGAATCAAACATCAAACAAGGATAATTATATATTGCCATCCATAGATGACATCATATAAAAAGTTTAATGAAACTAAGATGATATCTTTTCTAGATGGGTTATTAAGCCATAATAGAGTTATAGTTGACAAGGAAGAATGGTTTAAGATAACCTTCACCACAAAGTAGGGGTGTTTGATTATAATAAAATTCCCTTTGGTATGATCAATGTTGACACCACTTTCCAAAGATCCATGGACATAACATTTGAAGGGTTGATTAGTAAGTGAAATTTTTGTGTCTATGGATGACTTAATAGTTTTTTTTATAAATACAAAACAAACCATTTGTGACACCTACATAAGATCTTTGAATGATACCAGAAGTTTGGTATTTCATTCAATCTAAAGAAATGTATTTTTTATGCAAATAAAGGTAAGCTCCTTGGTCACATAATTATGAAGTAAGGTATGTTGATTTATGTTGAAATATCCAAAGTCATTTATACAATTTAATAACTAAACAATAAAAAGGAATTGAAATCTTTTTTTGGTAAAATTAATTTTGTACAAAAATTCATTTCAAATTTTACTAAGATAACTAAAATCTTGAATGCCTTGTTAAAATATGAAGTTAAAGTTGAGTGGAGGCCTTCCTCAAAGAAATCCTTTCAAGAAATTAAATATTATACAATTCATGCCCCTATTTTGGTCAACCAATATTACACAAAATATTTATACTTGTATTCATTTGCATTTGATCATACCATTGCTACCATCCTTACTCATAAATAGGAATATGGAGAGCATCCCATAGATTTTATGAGCACCAATTTGAAGGAAGCAGAATTAAATCACCCTATTTTGGACAAGTAAACTTATGTACTGGTAAAGGCAATAAATAACTTCATACTTTACATCCTAAGGAATACAATTTATGCTATGGTTCCATATCCTACTGTCAAAATGATGTTGGGCTAGAATGAACTTGGAGAAAGAAAAGGATGTTGGGTCTCAAAGATTTAAGAATATAACATTGAAGTTAGGCCTATAAATCTAGTTTGAGGTCAAGTTCTATCACAATTGATCTCTAAAATTAACCCTGGTATTATCATTTTTTAGGTGAATAAATTTGAACTGAATCACAACCCCTGTAATGACTTTATTACTCATTACCTACTGTATGGTACTCTACCAGTTGGCTTGGGTAGGATGTAGAAAAGAGCATTAAGTTTGAAGGTTGCCCATTACATGTTAAATAAAGGTGTCATGTACTGCAAAAATCATGAAAGGATTTTCCTAAGATGGTCAACAAAAGGGTTAGTTATTATTAGATTTCATGACTTCTTTCCATGATAGATTAGGCAATGACCATTATTCTAGCAATGTGATAACCCATAACATCTTAAGGGTTGGTTGTTATTAGATGAAATTAGTCAAAAATGATTATACTCGTGTAAGATCTTGTCATCTCTATCAAACCTTTGTGAAAATGGAAACTTATGCTGATATACCCTTTCAACCAATAATTGAGGATCATCCCTTTGCTCAATGGGGCCTAGATGTCATTGGAGTCATATATCCAAACTCTTCAGCCAACCATAGATTCATGATTATAACAACTAACTATTACACAAGATGGGCTAAAGTAAAAGAAAAAATGAATAAAACTACTGAGGAGGTGATTATTTTCCTTAAAGGACACATTACAACCAAGTTTGGCACCCCCATGGACTTGTGTGTGATAATTTTCATGCCTTCTAATCAACTAAGTTGAATGAGTGCACGTATCAAAATAATTTACATTGAACTTCTATTCAGATAATTACCCTTAGATAAATGGTTTGGCTGAGTCTATGTTGATACTTCTAAGTGTATCATAGGTGATATTAGTGTTTAGATAACACTTCTCATTTTAGAATTTGAATAATTTAGAGCATGAGTAGTAGGTTCTGGTAATCTGGTTACCTGTGATGAAATAACGGTAGAGCAAACAAACTATTCCATAAGATCTATATAAGTTGTTGGTTGGGAGCCACCTTGGCCTATATATTTGTAAATAATAAGATGATCTATGATAATTAGTGTGAATTATGCTCAAATTTGAACTGAGATTAATCTATGTGAATATTTTACAATGGAATTTAAACTTAAGTGATTTGGTTAAAAAGAGGAGTAAAAAGGCAAGGTAAGGTAGAGAAGAAAATTATTGTTGATCTTCATCTCAAAAATTATGATAAAGTTCAAGTGTTTTCCATTCATGCATTTAAAACAAATATATGAAGTAAATCAACTTAAGCTCAAATCATAACATATATCAGGCAAACTTCTAAGGAAGAGTTGAAACAATGTAAATAAGAACCACATTTACTTTAGAGATTTACTCCTTTAAGCAGATAGTTGATGCATATCTACAAATACAGATCAAATAAAATGAATCAAAACTAAGGAACCTTAAATTAAACTATCATATGCACAAGTTAACAATTCTACATTCAAAAGGTACGCACCCAAAATTCAAAAGAACTATTCAAATCTAAGATCCAAAATAAATAATTGAGAGAGAAACCATATAGCAAATGATGCAAAAAAAATTAGACAATATTTTTATAATTCCTTTCTTGCATTAATAGAAAAAAGGTATATAAATTTTGGATCAAAACTACCACCCTTTTATAATAGACAATACTCCTTTTATATAAACAAGGAAGTATTGTGATCAGTTACATTAACTTACTAGTGTACACATGTAAAGGAAAACTATCCTTTACATAAAGTTTCTAGAATACACTAGAATTTATAAAATGCATTGACCTATAGGAAAATATGATAAAAAAATTCACATTTCTTTACAAAATAATATTCCATTTTCAAAATTTACAATGCTTCAATAAAAGAAAATATTCCTAACTAGTGGACCCTGTGCTAATGAAGTCCCTTGGTTCTGCTGAAGTAGTTTTGCTGCCTTTTGATGTTGTTCATTAATAAGTATGAAATTAACTATAGGTTCAAGGAAGAGTTCATCCTCTTAATTGTATAAATCTTTAAGATCTCTATTTTTTCTCTCCAAAGCCTCCTTAATGCTCCTTGCCTCGGCTATCTTTTCTTCTATCATTAGGATCATATCCATGACCATACTGTTGTCACTCCCAAAATTGACTGGGCTCTTGATATTTACCTCTTTCATGACCAAAGTAGTCCTATGCTTTAATTCATCATTTGTAATTATTCCCATCGAGCTAAGTGTTATAGGTTTGGCAATCATGGTCTTAAGAAGTCATTCTATCTTATCCAATAACTCTTTATCATCCTTGAGGATTCTTTCCAAGCTATTGGACCACATGCTCAATCCTTGAATTTTATCTACAATCAATCCCATGACTGTGTTGAGATGGGCTAGGTAGATGGTCTTGAAACCTAGGATGTTATCCCCTATCAAGATGCTAATTAAATATTTCATCTTATCTTTTAAACTTTGCCATTGAGTAATTAAACCCATAGATGCTGCATCTTGTTGAATTAATATACCTTGTCTTGACTTTTTTACCTTTAGGGAATTAATAATTTCATAAAAGGATGCCTCAAATATCTATCATATTATTTGGGATAGATAAAACAACCTACCTCTCTAGATTTTCCTTTTACTTCTTCAGCTTCTCTATTTGTTGTTTCATGCCCTTGATGCCAGTTTGTACTTAGGTTGATTGAGATTGGGATAATCCAAGTATATCTTATTCAAAGATGGAGTCTTCACTTAGATTTTGACCTCCTACTAGAGTTAAACAAATAAATTGTTCTACCTTTTTAAAAATTAATTATTCACTAGAAACCATGGTTCTCTTTTTAGTCACCCTCTCCAAACCTACAGTTTCTAGATTGAATTGGACTCCAACTGATGATCAATTTATTTGGGGAGGATCTAGAGTCTATAATTTGGTGCCACTTGAATCACAAAAGACAGGAATCATTCTTTCTTTATCCTCCTTCTGTAAGGCAATTATCTATGGTTTGAGCTCATCATGGATAGTTATGTCCATTTACTAAGTCATGGCCCAAGAGTGTTGCATATTAGGGATCTTTTGCAGCTTGTTGTAGATGAACCATCTAGGGATGGTTAGTACTTATAGAAAATTTTCTTCTAAAGACATTGACCTCACTCGAAGGGTGAGTGAAGCTCATTTTGGGTCTCTTTATTCTTGTTGGAACCAATGCATGCTCAGCCTTTCTCTTTTATAGGGGAATAACTAGAACTAGACTCAAAGCTATTCCTTACACTTTTCTATCTCGACCTCTTCAAATTAGGGTTGAGATTATTACATATGCATTTCATTTTCATTAAATTGATAAGTAATAGACACCATCTGTAATGCATCTTCCATGTCTCACCCAGGTCCAATGCCACCACATCAATGTACTCAATTGGAGATCCTAGTTCATTTGGTTGTGCTAAAGATGATGTCCCCTCCCTAGGTCTCCTTTCTTCAAGATTTTATTCAATTTATACTCCAAGATTTGAGACTTCCACTTATGATTATAGATATATAGAAGGAGGTTAAGAAGATTTACCTCCTAGCAAGTGTTATTTCCTCTAACCAAGCTGTTAAATGTCATCACTTCCTTTTTGGTCCCTTGTCAATCTGGCTTCTAGATCGATGCCACATTTCTTTAACCTTGCCAATACTATTGTGAAGGATGCATCCTTGGTATATATGGAGTCATAGACTCTTGGATGATGTTCATAGGTCAAATTTATTTGTTTGGCCTTCAAATTCTTCCCAACTCTATCATTGGGGTCCTACTCTCTCAACCCATCATATTGCAACTTAAAAGAGGCTCTATGTCTAATAACATCTTCAATGTTGTCCCAATGTTGGAATATGGTTCTAAAAATAACCAAGCATGGAGGATGCAACAACCCTTTCCTTTTGCCTATACTATACCATTGTATATTTAGAATGTAACTTCCTACAAAGCCAACTTGTTTGGAACATGAACTAAAAATCTAAGTGGTGTGCACTATGTTCCCTGAATCTTGATGATTGTGCAGTCCAAATAAAACTAAATGTCCCCAATGGACTCAATGGACTTCTTTGTCAATGGGCTGACTCTTGTCATTGGGTTTCTTGTTATAGCCTCATATAAGGTAGGATAGATGTAATCACAGATAAATTAAATATGGTCTCTATACTTGAAGATATGCAATTTTGAATAGAAATAGGAAATTGTCTATGTCTTTTCAGGTGACCATACCTTAAATTTGGGGATCTCACTTGTGGAAATTAGGGCATCCAAGAGATAAGACATCATATAAAAGTTTTTTCTAGACCCTTTCTTGACTGTGAAGATTTATCTACATAAACATGAGTTGATAACTTCACCAATGGGAGGGGTGAGCTCCTTCTCAATCATAAAGTATACCAGGGGTACCCAAATGCTATCAACATAGGTGGTATTGGGGTTTACACATAGCCTGTTCATCAAGGTCATTATCATCCTAATTCTAGGTTAGAATTGGCTGATGGGAATGTTTCCACTAAGGTCAAAAATCACATGGTTTCTAGAATATAACCATGGGACCAAGATGGATTTTAGGTAATTTTTCAAGTCCCATTAATTATGGGTATATCTACTCAGGACTTGGCTAACTTATAATAGCTTTTAAAAGCAATGGCAGATAGATAGACAAGGCATTTTTGAGTACGTTCATTGATCAACATACCTTTGCTTTTTCATGACCACAAAATCTTTGGTTTTATCTTTTTTCACTTAGGTGGCATCTATGTGGCATCCAGTTAGCACTTTTGTGACACTTTTTTCGTTAATGATAAAAAAACTAACAATTTCCCTTTGAAAATCCTACTTGATCTCACTCCTTTAGATCATCTTGCACTAATCAATGTGAGTTGTTGATCTCAATCCTATGAGTTACACTCCATTGGTGGTTGTTTGTATTAGGCCCCATAGTTATTCCACTTGGTAGTCCCATGGGGCTTCTTGAGATCTATGCCTTATCAGCTCCATCAGTTCACATGTGTTTTCCACATGGTGATCCCATAGGGCTTTAGAGGTTCTGTTGAATAGTCCATAGAGATATTGCTCCATTCGATCATCTCCTTCAATCTCATGTAAGTCATTGATCCTACAAAGGTGCATAATGTTTAAGTTAACATCATGATATATAATAACTTAAGTTAAAGACTTTAGGCTTTAGTTTATTTTGGGTTAATAAAAAAGATCAATATCTTTTATCCTAAGGTTTATTCATGATCCAAGATATATCTTTTTTATTATCATGATCAGAGTAGATAACTGTGATTAGTCTTTGGAATTTCAACACTATGTTCAATCCATTAGATCAATTTTTTATAAGTAGTTATTGATCATTGATTATGATCTATGTGATCAAGTGAGATTATCTCCATGGGTCAAAGTATTCAATTCATCGGGTCTACCTCACTCTATTCAATCAATGTTATATGAGCAGCCATGGGCCGTCAATCATAAAAAGAAGCATATGACTTAAATTAGGGATTTAAAATTTATAAAAATTATATTAAAGTCTTAAGACTAAGGTCCTATTTATGTTAATAAAATGAATGGGGCCTTAAGACTAAGATGCTAGTCTAGGTTGTAACAAGAGGGACCATGGTAATAACAAAGGTTGAACCCTAAGAATGTAATAAAAGGACCCTACAAACATTTAGATCATATTAAAATAAAGGGAAACCAAGGGGACCAAAACATAAAGGTGACCAAGCTTATAATTTTTAGGCTAAGATTTGGTCATGTTGAAAAACATGATGAAGCCTTAGTGTAAAACTTAATCTTAAGTCTTTAGCATTTTAAAAGTGCTGCCAATTTTTCTCCTACCAATTTTGAATTTAAATCAAAGGGTCTAAGCTAGGGTTTGTGAATGAGAGTTTTAGTAAGCTTGGACATATATTTAACTTGTATTTCCATAGATCAAAGGTTAATAAAAACCCAAGTTAGGATTGAACTATAAAATCCTAGGCACGATCCATTATTTTTGGGGTTCCATGAAACCTATAACTTGAAACATGCAGATCAAAGGTTATCAATATTAGGCAAAGTTAAGGTAGAAACTTGAACAAATAGACTTAAGTATATCATAACATGCATGATCTTTAAATATAAATAATGTGTAAACATATTAATGCCACTATAATCAAATGAATTTTTAGTTTTAAGGTACAAATTACACAATTTAACACATGGGTCCCCAATTTTTATAAATAGGGGATGTGTTGACCTCAACAAATGAAGACTTCTAGGGGAACATTATAATATTTTAGAATTCAAAGACTCTGTTTTAGACAACTAAATAGATTACTTATTCTACTTGATCAGTACCATTATCAAAATTAATTCATGGTTAAGACAAACCTTACTTTTGTAGAATTATGATCAAACATCAAAACCTATCCATGCTATGTGTGTGCTTTGATTCCACTTACTATCTACCATGGGATTAAGGGGACAACTTCTAGGTTTCATGTTTTCAACCATTAACACTAACTTACAACATGTTTGGATATTCATTAAGAACCATGATTTAGCTTAGGGAGGGTTTAGGAATTACTCTACTTCCAGCCAGACATCCATAGCCCTTACAAATATGCCTTTTTATCCACACAAGGCCTTGATCCATTACCATCCAGGGATCCATAGCCCTAGTGGAGATTATCAAAATCACCTTTGCTTGGAAAACTTCTGATTTTGTAATAAGATCTTATTTTTTTGTATTTTTTAGATCTTTTAGGATTTTTATAAAAGTTTGGGAACCAAGATAGCTAGGTTTAGGGATTTGGTCAAATGTTTGATCCTCAGAAAATCACCTATTATTGCAACTTTATCCCATGCAAGGGTATTTTTTAAGTGCAAACATGAATGTGTCTTAATAATTTAAGCTTTCATCCCACATGTATAATTCCTCTGAAAACCAAATCTAGATCAAAACAATGTTTTAATTCTCATAGAATAATTGACCTATCTACTAGTCCTTACTAGTTTCTTTAAACTATAACATAATCTTACATTTCAAACCCATGATCAAAAAATGATTGAGATTCATACCTACATTTTTGAACTGTGGAATTCCTGAGTACTTAAGATGAAATTTGAGCTGAGGGTTATCTAAAGGACTTATTAGAAGTAAGGAACCAAGTAGAGAAGTAAATACATATAATAGAAAACAAAGGAAGTAGGAAAGCAAAGAAAAGCAAACAAATATATACAAGCATATGTACAACAAGGGATAAGAAGGAAAGATCAAAAAGAAATTAAAGATAACCTACCTATTCTAACTCTAACTATTCTTATGGTTTACTCCATGAAGACCCCTAGTGGAGTAACATAAAAGTAATGCTTGAGATACTACCCATTAGTGGGAAAAGTGAATTCATCTCTTTGTAGGTCTTTAAGTTTGAAGTTGTTTTTTCTAAATGTTTCAACAATTTGGTAGGGACCTATCTACAAAGGTGTGAACTTTCCATGTTTACCCTTTGGTTTAGATGATTTGTCCCAAAGAAGAACTAGGTGTCTTTACCTTAACACCTTTATCTTTGATCATTTGTCAAACCACCTTTTCATCATGGTTTGGTGCCTGCTAAAGTTAGCAAAAGCTTTTTCTATTGTATCTTTCATATAACAATGTCCAATAGTCTTGAATTTTCAAGTTCTTGATCTTCTTCCATATATTCTCACATGAACTTGTATGCAAGTAACTTGAGGGTGATGGGAAGATGGGATATTGGCCATACACCAATAAGAAGGGTGATGCCTTGAGAGCATACTTGATCCTTGTTCTACTTGCCCATAGGGCATATTTGACGAGCTTATGCCAAGTTTTAGGTTTATTTGTAATAGACTTATTTATTGCCTTCATCAAGTTATTATTGGTTGATTCAGATAATTCATTAACTAAGGATAATGGTTGGATGAAAACTTGAGAATAATGCTATTATCATATGCCCATTCTATCATTTCAATGAATGTAAAAGCAAATCCATTATCACATACTAGGGAGACTAGAGTCCCAAATCTTGTGCATATGCTTTCTTCTAGAAAAGTTATCACTTCTTTAGTTATGCATTGCTTAGTTGCCACTACCTTAGTCCATCTGATGTAATAGTCAATAGCCTTTAAAACAACTTATGACCTTATGATGAATTGGGGTTGATTACCCCCAAGAAATCTAGTCCCCATTGAGCTAATGGCTTGTCAGTCATCACTGGTTGTAGTGGCATGGCTACCTTGGGCTCCTTTGTGATAAAGATTTGACATTAATGGCATTGAATTACATGCTTATGGGCATCCTTGAAGATGGTGGGACAATAATAACTATCTCTAAGTATTTTGTGAGCTATTGTCCTTCTAGATGGATGTCCACTTCGCTGCTTCTCATGAAAAGTGCTCATGATCTCAACTGCTTCTTATTTGAATACACACCTCAAGTAAATAACTTCAAAGTTATTTCTATACAACACTCTATCTTTAATCAGGTAGTAGGCTACCTTGAGTCTTAGGGATCTCTTTTACTCCCTAGTTAACCCTATAGGATAAGTGTCATTGATTAGTAGATGGATAATTGGATCATACCAATGATTAGAATAAAAAGTTTCTTATTCAACTTGCATGACATTGAGATTAGGGTTAGCATTGGTTATCATTTGAATCAAACCTTGACATCTTACCAATTTTTTAGTCTTTATTTCAATGTCATATTCTTGAATAAAAAAATCCACTTACCTCTCCTTTCTATAGTTCATTTTGGCTCAACATGAGCTTTGTGGTAGGGTCTGGTAAGATAACATGCACCTTATTCCTAAGAATGTAGTTCATGAATTTTTTCACTACCTTTACCAATGCACATGCTTGTTTATTAATTAAATAATAATTTAACTCAACATTTTTAAAGTTTGTGCTCATGAAATCAATTGGATGGTCACATCCATCAACTTTTTGAGTTAATACTATAGCAATAGTTTGATCAAAAGCAAAGGGGTAAAGGTAAAAATCATTAGAGAAATATGGGCTTATCAGGACTAGAGCTTGACCAATTGCCTCATTCAAAGTGATTTTGGCATCCTTTTTCATCATGTCATTCAATGGTTTGACAATTTATGCAAAACCAAAAATAAACTTCCTTACAAAGTTAATTTTGCCAAAGAATGATTTTAGTTCTTTCCTACTATTAGGAGGCTCTATATTTGATAAAGATTTTACTTTATCTAGATCTATAGATATTTCCATCCTTATTAATGACATGGCCTAGCAACTTTCCCTCAGTAACATAAAAGATGCTCTTCTTACAGTTGAGAGAAATCCCATACCTTTTGCACCTTTCAAATACCTACTTTAAATTCATGATGTGGTCTTCCCTATTTTTAAAAAAATAGTTAGATCATCCATTTATATAATGATGCATTTACCTACCAAGCCTTGGAAAGCATAATCCATGGCTCTTTAGAATGTTGCTCTTGTGTTGATTAGTTTGAATGGAATCCTTTTGTATGCAAACATGTCCCACTTGATAGTAAAAGTAGTCTTATTCTTGTTTTCTTGATTCACCAATACCTGGTTATACCCTTGAAATCCATAAAGAAAAGATATCATAGCAGAACCAAAAACACTTTGTAGAACTTGGTCTAACGAAGGCAAAGGATAGTTGTCCTTTTCATATGACTTATTTAGATTCCTAAAATCAATGCATAGTCTTATTTCACCATTATTTTTCTTGACTAGGACCAAACTAACTACCCAAGTAGATTACTTAATAGGAAATACAATCTTGGCATCTAACAACTTTTTAACTTCTTTGAAAATCATAGGCTCTAAAACAAGGTTGACATGCCTATGCTTTTATCTTAAAGGTTTGCAATCCTTTTTCAAGGGTATGGTATGAGTGATGAATTTTAGATCAAAAATCTTCAAGTCATCATAAGACCATGTAATTATGTCTTTATAGTTAGTTATCAAGTCCTTGGATTTTTTTATCTTCAATGATTGTACATGCTATTCCAATATTAACTAGCTGAGGTTGATCTTGAGGTCCAAGATCAACTACCTTATAATCCTTACCACTTGCTTTGGGAATCTTAGTGTTCTTAGCTAGCTTATCCTAGTCAAATAACCTCTCTAAGGCAATCATACCTTTTATAATTTTGTTATCATTCATCAAAATGACTTTGTTATCAAATATGCCATCTTCTTTAAGAGCATTCTCATTGGTTTCATCTATGACATGGGCATCAAAGACTCCTAAGTTGGTCATGAAATCCATGATTTATTGGTCATCACTAAAAACTTGCATGTGGTTTATGTTATCTGGGACTGAAGGGCAAGGAACCAACCCAATGCTAAAGTTCTAAGAGTTAGGGTTTGGCACAAGATTAGCTGTAATTGAGGAAAACTCATAAGAAACCTTGTTTTATTCCCTAAGGATGGAAATAATTTTGAATGCATCAAAATAATCCAACAAATTTTAGACTCTAAACTTATATTTATTGAGATATGATAATTTAAACTAGTACCTAATCCTCACCTAATTGACTACAAGTTCTAAATCACCATGAACCAACTGTTCTTTGAATTTGTACTTGATTGAAAATTGTAAACCTAAGATTAATGATTTATATTATGCAAGATTATTGGTAAATGTAAATTGGAGTCAATAAGAAGCATGATATTACTTATCAAAAAATTGGTTAGGATAACTCCTACTCTGGACCCCAACTTACATCTAGCCCCATAAAAATGTAGCTTCCAAAATCTAAGAACAATATAAGAAGGTTTAAACTCACATACCTTAACAGTTTCAAGAGTGAAAACTCCCAAATCAGAGTAAACTATGTTCACCTTTTCATTCACAACATTATATTCTATGATCATATGATTCATCTGAGTCTCTCTTTCCACTCTGATATGATTTGGGACTCCTTTTCATGGCAACCACAAATGAAAATAATCAATGAACATATATCCATTTATGACCTTTGTCCACTCTCTAATTAATAGTAATCCATAAGAATATGATATGTCCACCACTTGGATGTCAATAAATTATTGGACTCTAGGATTAGAGGTAATTTGCATATGGACATTTAATAACTCCCCAATTACCTTGACCCTATACTTAACTAACTGAGTGACAATTCTATCAGATTTAATAAGAGTCAAGCCAAGTTGTTTACAAATACCTATTGGCATAATATTTATGGATGCAACAAAATCTAAGAAATAGTTATGTGGATTCTTACCAATCATTCTGATAGTAAGCAAAAGATGTGGGGATTCTATTTTAGCTTTACATAGCAAAATTAACATTGTCAGTTTTGGGTGGCCTACTTGGATTTTTAAACAAGGACTCCAACAATAAGTACTTTTTCTTAGTGATCTACATCAATTCATGTAATGTGATTTTAGCCTTTATTTTTTGCATGTCTTTCACAATATTATACCCAATTTTTTTTGAGGGATTAAATTCATTAGTACTATGTTTAGAAGTACTTCCATTTGGAGGCTTTGGGTTATTATTTGAGGTAGTATCTAGAGGAGTGCCAAAGTTATTTGGAAGTGTTGAAGTAGTTAAAGGCTACTTCTGATCCCTATTCCTTAGAGGGTAGGTCTTCTTCAAGAACTACTAAAAAATATGGACCTTTTTAAGAATATCATCAAGCTCATTGTCTTCTTGGAAAGGGAAGTTAAACATCTCTACCATGAAGGCTTGGTTAGTAGATTTAGATCTTGATGTATCTACACCATTATCTTTTTTAGGAATCACTTTAAATGTATCCAACTCTTCCTAAAAGGCTTAAAAATATTTACATAATTCAATGCAATCTATCTCACCATGCCTAAAAGTGTAATGTACCCTACAATAATCAGGCAAATCAATATCAATAAGATTTATATCCATTATTTTTTATTTGAAGACTCATTATTCTTATTATTATTTCAACTATCATTATGAAACATGTTAGTGGGCCTATTAAATATTTGGAAAGAAAAATTCCTACTTGAGCTTTCTCCAGTATTATCAACTTGTTTTTGTAGCTGGATAAAATTAGTGCTTAACTTTTGGACCATTTTTTAGATAGAGTCATTTTCATTTTTAAGAGCCTCAGAGTTATGAATTTGATTTCTATTAATACCATTAGTTGGTACTAAATCTTTTTGATCACTTGGATTAAATATATTTGTAGTAGTGTTTAAGAATCCTAAGTTCTGAGTAGGATGAGCATGAATTAAAGGTAATTGGTTCAAACTTGGTATTTGATTCAAGGAAACTATGTTCTGATTATTATTGGGGAAAAAATTTAGAATGGGAAAATGTGGGTTGATATTGGGAATAGAGTAAGCCATCTAACCTTGGGGTTGATTTTTATAATTAATGGTTATTACATCAGAAGAGGCTAACGCTAGAGTATTCATAGGCCCAAAAACTCTCTTTATGAAAACATAGGTCATGGGATATAAAGCATCTTTATAAATTTACAACGCTAAAACCTCATCTAGTCTATAAGGAGCTGTAGTCCTACTGAACATCTTTTAGAACCTAGCATTGAAAGCTCTTATGATTTAATTTGCATCCCTTTTTATCATGGTGAATTATTGGTATAAGACACATGAACTAATAATTTTTCCAAATTGGTCAATGAAAACATTATTAAAGTGGTCCCAACTGTTAATTTAATTCTCAAGTAAATTTAAAAACCATTCATATGTAGAATATTTAAAAGTAAAAGGAAATAGACTACATGCTACATCCTCATGGATTACATTTAACAATCTTAATTCAAATTTGAATGACTTAATATGTTCCTCTGTAGTTACAATACTAGTAGGGCTAAATGTTAGAAAATATTTTTTAGGGTTACAGCGAAGGTCATGTACCATACCTAGCACATTGATAGAAGAGCCACCCCACCAATCCATACCTTGATTGGGGTTGAATGTGTGAGCACCCTAAATTGGTAGAGTTGGCAAAGAATTTGAAAGCCTACACTTACCTTTATCTCACCTAGCTCTTCTATGAACTTCTAATTCAAGCAGAGGTTCCCTAGTCTCTAAATGAGATCTTGTTCTAATTCATGGTAGTTCCATCTTGAGAGTTTTGAATCCTATTTGAAATATGATGTGTCAAATCAATATTTACAAAGAACAGTGATTAGACTTACACATTAAGCAAACTTTGCAAATATTCATGTAAATAATGACAAAGGATAGCAATCTTTGATCAAATTAGCTCAAAGAAGTGTCCAAATACATAATTAAGATCAAATTTTACATGTTTTAAGTTTAAATGAACTCAATTGAGCAAAGGATCTAAGAATATTTAGTTAAAACAACTATTACTAACATCAAACCTATTGAATTCATAGTTCTAAAGCTATCTTTACCATAATTCAATGTATGTCTTCAAAGAATGTCAATCTTTGTCTAAATGAGCACAAAGACCACTCTAAAACTATGAAGATCACCAACCTTTACAAAATGATGCTAAAAAAAATATAAATATGTAAAAATTAAAGTGATCTTTGAATAAAATTTACAAAAACTAACAAAGATACTACAAATCTATAAAGAATTTTGGCCCTCCTTATAGTACCAACGGAGCTCCGCCTATTGATGCCTCTAAGTGTATCACAAGTGATCTTATTGTTTAAAAAACACTTCTCATTTTAAAATTTGAAGAATTCAAATATGAGTAGTAGGTTATGGTAATTTGGTTACATATGATGAAATAATGGTAGAGCAAATAAACTATTCCATAATATTTATATTTGTTGGTGGTTGGGAGCCACATTGGCCTTTATCTTTGTAAATAACAAGATGATCTATGCTAATTATTGTGAATTATGCTTAAATTTGAATTGAGACTAATCTATGTGAATATTTTACAATGGAATTTAAACTAAAGTGATCTAGTTAAAAAATGAGTAAAAAAGTAGGGTAAGGAAGAGAAGAAAGGAGGTGTTGATCTTCATCTCAAACATTATAACAAAGTTCAAGTGTTTCCCAGGCATGTAATTAAAACCAATATATAAAGTAAAGTAGCTTAAGCTCAAATCACAACATATATTAGGCAAACTTCTAACGAAGATCTGAAACAATGCAAATAAGAAAAACATTTACTTTAGATATTTGCTCTTTTAAGCATATAGCTAATGCACATCTACAAATGTAGAGTAAATAAAATGAATCAAAACTATGGAACCTTCAATTAACCTAGTGTTGACCATTTTTGCCCAACAGGCTAAAATCAGTCCCCTTCTTCCCTTGCTATTTGAAGCCAGCCAATTTCAGGTTGCACAAGTTCTATGCCATAGTTCTTTAGCTTTGGTTCAAACAGCTAAGTTCAATGCAGATTTCAATCGGCATAGTTCAAACGATTCAGTGACCTTTAGTTCAAAAAAAGTTCATCACTCAGTTCAAACATCTCAATTCAACAAAGTTGAACCATTGAACCATTTAACCAATTTTGATTCAATGGTGTGGTTCAACGTTCGGTTCAATCGGATGGTTCAATGACTTGGTTCAACTAGATGGTTTAGCGGCTTCAAGTTCATCGGCTTTGGTTTGCTTGGCATTGACACGTAATGATTGAACCACTTAAACTATTGAACCATTTTTGGTTCAATGGCTTGGTTCAAGGGTATGCCCAAAAGGTCAAGGGGTAGCTCAAGTCCAGAGGCCCTTGCGAAGGGCATGGAACACTTCAACAAAACACTCCAATGGAACATTTCAAAGGGGCGGTTTAACATTCAAAATTTTGGCTAAGGCAAAGTTCCGAATTCCTTTAGAATTTTTGTTTGAAGGAATTCCTTTGGACAAAAAGTTTGAAGGAATTCAGGCTGCAGTTCAAAGCAAAAGCCGTAAGACTGTCTGCGGACAAAAGTCCGCGAGAAAGTGTTCACGAACAAAAGTCTATAGAAACTCGAGAAACAATCTGGAGGATCATAGCGACTGGCCAAAGGACCCCGAAGGGCAGGTGCCCTTACAGGGGACTCTCAGCCAATACAAGGGCACAAAGCAAAGGCCGAAGGGCCACCTTCCCTTCAGGAAGGTGCTAAGTAGGGACTTCAAGCAAAAAAGACCTACAAAGAGGACCGAGGAGGACAAAGCTCATAGAAGAAGCCAGCGAAGGACCCGATGACATTTTGCCATGGACGGTGACGTCTCGAAGGCCATCAACCTTAAGAAAGTGAGTTAGCTATTGGTTTTCAAAGTGATGATGGCCACGTGAATGTCAAAATTCACACAATGAAATAGCCATTTATTTTCAAACTAAAAGGATGCCAACCATGAAAGGAAGCCCATAAATGTAGCAAACTACTAGAAGATCACCCCGGAGGGCCAAAGGAGCTAGAAGAGACAAGATAGGAAAAGATAAAGTGCCAAGCATGGAGCAGGTGGATAGTCCAAGTGGCAAAGGGAAGCGCTAATTCGAGAAGTGACTCCAGTAGGTGAAATAGTGGCTACAAATTGACCATTACAAGACGTGAATGGCCAACCGTGTGATCCTTTTTCCTCATTTCATATTTATGAGCAGACAAACTATGTAGATGCCTTCAAGAAGCAGCCTTAGTTAATGAGGAAACAATGCGACCATGTCTAAAAAATCCCTGAAGTCAAAGACAGGGCCGACACAACATTTATTTTTAAGGCAGCCTGCTCTTCCCAATGAGGGGACGCAAATGGGCCACTTGTAAAAAGGGGCACCAAAAGGCCTCCTTTTCTTCTCCTATATATTGGAAACTTGTCATTTTTATAAGGATCTTCCACATTTGTAAGGCGTAGCCCTGGCAAAATTTCACCTGAATCAATAAATGCATTTTTTACCTCTATCTTGGATAGATGTTTTTGTGTATGTCTTGAGTGTTAGTTTGTGTTTAGTCATTATTTATTGATGCTTTCACAGGTCCAACACCAACATATCTATTGTCTATAAGGCACCATTTCTGCAGCTGACAAGGAGAGCTCTACTTGGAAGTGCAAAATAGAAGAAATTACTTACAATGTGCATTTCACAGCACCTTGGTGAATCTCTATTTTCTGTATTTTTCATCAAAGCCTCCCTGCCAAGTTTCTTGTAGCCTGGTTCTTCTTCCAAGTGTGGAGTGTATGTATGTATGTATTTGTCTAGTTTTAGTGTGAGGGTGAGAAGGTTGAATTTATTTTGGTGCATCACCTCCTTAGAGTAGTTTGTTTTCCTGTAATCTTCTTCCCTTTTCATCCCCCCCATTATATATCTATATATATATGTGTGTGTGTGTGTTAGCACTTGTTGGAATGAACATGATGCATCAAAGGGAGCTAGCCCTTATCTAGAGACTCTCCCCTCCAGCTTCACTAGTCCCACAGGTGAGAGGGGAGTTTCCATTGTTGCATGAAGAAGGCAGGAGCTCAACCTCCTACCAAGGGTGCAGTCTTCTGCATCAACAATTTTGGCACGCCCAGTGGGACATAGTTTTATAACTCAGAAAGGTTTCAAGATTGATGCTAGTACTTTTATAGCAAATCAAATATTTCTAGCATCTGGTGACTCCACTGGTAAGAGCTTTAATTTTCCAATCAAGACTAGTTTCTTAACTTTCTATGCCTAAGGTCACCACATGATCTACTTCTAAAGGGCTTCCCTTCGAATTCATTGAGTTGCCTTTGAACTCAGCAAAAAGACTAAGGTTTGAGAGGACCCATCCTTATTCAACAAGCCACCCTCCTAGACCTATTGTAAGGGATGCATACACAGCAGAGCTATAGTTACAACCCATCCTAGCTATGGCATTGCCCTTTACAGATTTTCATGGTCAGAGCCCCTTGAATCTCCCACGTTATGATCCAATCTCAGGAACAATCCTAAAAAATGTGCCTTCTTTCAATGGAGAGGGACCCATTACAGTCATCAAGCACATTAGGAATATTGCTAACCTCTATAATATTCACAATGTCATGGAGGAAAATATTGCCATCAAATTGATTCATTGTCTCTCAAAGGCAAGGCTCTTGACTGGTACGGGACCTTGCCTGTAAATTTGATCCATTCCTAGAATGAATTGGGTACTTAGTTGACAGACTATTTTGGGGAAAAGAGTGACGGCCTCTCACGTGATGAGTAGCTGACGACCATAAAAAGAGCCCCACATGAGTATATGTAAGATTTCAACACGTGGTTTTAGAAGACTTGGGATAGAATCCCCATCTTGGTAAGACCGACTCCCAACTATGGTTTCTTGTATTATTTAAAAGCATTAAATAGTGATATTGCTATGATGATACAATCCATGGGAGGGCATATACTGCCTGTTGCTTATGATATAGCCATAGTAGCTGAAAATTGCTTAGTATAGGCTGAGAAAATAGCCCCTAGGCCTCACGTGTTGCTATTCCCAAAAATGCTACCCCTAATTTAGGCTATTGATCCTGCATTAGCTCCTCTGCCTATCATAGAGAAACCAGCTGCTGTTCCATCCAATGAGCTTCATGAGGTTAAGAGTCTATTGAAGAGCATGTCAAACAAACTTGTAGCTCTTAAAAGGCAACATGCTCAAAGCAACAGACCAAATTAGGGATACCAACATTATGGTCAAGCCCCTAGACCCCCTTTCCAAAACCATAATCAAGGACAGGGTCAGCTTATTCAGACCAGACCTTTTCAAAACTATAACCCAGGCCCCCCTTCATCATCTAAGGTAATGATGCCCATTTAGAGAAATCTAGTATAGGAACAACCAAGTTGTTTGACCATGGGATATGGTAAAAAATAGGCCATTTATATAAATGAGATGATGGGTTATTTCCAGAATGCATATAATTAGGTAGCTGCTCAACCCTAGGTCTTCGAGGCTCCAATGTAACCCAACACAAATAGTAATCAAGCCCAGCCTGATTCTACCCTCATGAATCATTTGGAAGGGGAATTTTATTTAGTGAATTATATGGGTGCTGTAGACAATCAAGTTAACTGTGTTACAGCCAACACAAGATTCAAGAGAAGAGCATTGGGAGAAGCCCAGGCTACCACCCAAGCGGTAGCAACACCTTCTCCATCACACTCAAATCAAAAGGCCCCAAACTTCAGATAGCCATTTGTACCATTAGCCCCTCAACTTGTAGCTCAGGTTGGAATTAGCCCTAAGGAAAACTTGAAGGGAGGTAGTCCCTAGGTCAATATAGTGGACCAGATGAAGAAGCTGCATATGAACATCTCTTTATGGGATTCATTATCTCTACCAGGATAGAAGGACATGCTACATAGGGAATTGCATGAGATGGATCGACAAGCTATCCCAGTGAGCATCGATAATGTCTTGATGATGAATGGATAGCTTTCCACTTCAGGTCAGGTAAAGAAGGAAGAGAAAATTCCCCCGTTCTATGTGTCCTTAGTTATAGGGGTTTTCTTGGTGCACAAATGCATCAGTGACAGTGGGGATAGTACCTCAATGATGCCCAAGTGCATAGCTGACAAGATGGGATTGAAATATGAGGAGATGAATAAGGGAGTCCTGCAGCTAAATGGGACACCTACAAAAATAGTTGGGATTTTGAAGGGTTTAAGCTTGACATTGCATGCTTGCCCAACCTTATCGATCCCCCATGATATAGTGGTAGCAGATGTTCCTCCTTATTTTGCAATTTGCTTGTCCAGGGACTTCACATCAAAGATAGGTGGCTATCTAGCAGTAAATTGGTCCTATCTGGTTTTTAGAACCAAGTATGGGACCAAGGTAAAGATTGAATCTGAGCCACTCTACAAGGACCATCTTGAACCATATTCACCCAAGGTAGCAAATGTTAGTTATACCATTATCAACCTAGAAGAGTCCCATATAGACCAATCTCCATCCTCTGCTCTTGAAGGAGTTACAGACATACTCTTGGATGAGTGGGGAGATGATAACTTCGAGCATGATCCTTACAAGTTCATAGAGGAGGCAAGCCTAGGAGTCTACTGCATGCATGAAGAGGGTGCCTTCATACCAAATATAATGAAGGCAACCCAAGAGGACCTAGGTCTATGGCAGCTGTATTTTGATGGTTCTAGAAGTAGGCTGGGAGCTGGTAGTGGAGTGATGTTAGTCTCCCCTTCAAAGGAGAGATACTTTTTATCTTTTCTTTTCCAATTTTCTTGCTCAAGCAATGTTGCAAAATATGAATCCCTTATCCATGGTCTGGAATGGGCAAAAAAAAGAGGGATCAAGGAGTTACAAGTTTTGGGAGACAGTGAGCTAATTGTAAATCAAGTGAAAGGCTAGAATCTGACCAAGAATTCCTTGTTGAAGTCCTACAAGCATAGGGTCTAGGACTTGGTGGAATATTTCCTCACTTTCAATATCACCTCCATTCCTAGAGAGTAGAACAAATAAGCGGATAGGCTAGTAGCAATTGGTGCTCAATTCGATGTTTCTAGGGAAATAAGTCAAGACTATGGTTCAAAATACTTGAAGGTGGTAGTTTGGCCCTCTGTCCCCAAGAACATTAAAAACTGGCAATTTTTTGAAAGTGACCAGAAAATAGCTTTCTTCCTGTAGGAGGAAGCTGAGTTTACAACACAGAACCAGGTGAAGCTGCAATAGCAATATGGAAACTAGATTGTTCAATTGAAGAACAATAAGCTCCCTAAAGGTCTGGTCACTCTTGAGAGCATCTTCAATGGAGATGACCAATTGAGAAATGACAAGGCATGCATCACAACTAAGGAAGAGAATTATGAAAGGGTTGAGATCTTCAAGGACAAGCTGCTTGCACTTGGAAAAGTCTGCATGGTTCAAGAAAGGTAGGCTTTCATTTTATTGTGTCAAGAGTTTGCTGATGTTTTTGCATGGGATTATAGTGATTTTAAGGGATTCAACCCAAGACTCGCCCAACACACCATCAAATTAGAAGAAGGTGCCAGGCTAGTCATGCAGAAGTAGAGACCTGCCAACTTGACAATTGAGCTTCTCATGCATAAGGAACTGGCCAAATTGATTGAGTCCAAGATTATATTTCTAATCAAACATTCCTCCTGGCTGGCCGATCTTGTTTTTGTTTGAAAGAAGAATGGGGAGATCAGACTATGTGTCAATTTTAGAGACCTTAATAAAGTCTCTTTAAAAGACCATTATCCCCTCCCGAGCATGGAGTGGATCCTTCAGAAGGTAACAAGTGGTGAGCATTTCTCCCTTTTGAATGGATATTTAGGGTATAATCAAATTTTGGTGCAAGGCTGTGACCAGCACAAAATAGCCTTCACTACTAAATGGGGAACATTTGCCTACAAGAAGATGCCATTCAGGCTGGCTAATGCTGGTGCTACCTTTCAGCAAGCCATTGACATGGCTTTTGGAGGCTTGATAAACAACAATGTGCTGGTATACCTTGATGATGTGACAGTGTTCTCCAAGGAAGTTAGCCAACACATGAAATACCTTAGGTAGATTTTTGAAAGATGTAGGGAGTTTGACATCTCTCTTAACCTAAAGAAATGTGTGTTTTCTATTCACAAGGGGAAACTCCTTGGCCACATCGTGTTGAGGGAAGGATTATCCATTAACCCTAAGAGAGTTCATTCTATCCTAGAGATGTCCCTACCTAAGCACAAGAAAGGCCTACAGAGCTTCTTTGGCAGGATAAATTTTATTCAGAGATTCATTTCAAATTTTGTAGAGATAGTCAAGCCACTAACCTCTATGCTGAGGAAGGGTGAGGAGTTCAAGTGGACAACACAAAGGAAGGATAGATTTGAAGCCATCAAGCAGACCATAACCCAGGCTCCTACTTTGATCAGCCCCAACTTCAACAAAGACTTCAACCTCTACACTTTTAGCAATGAAGAGGTGATTTCCGCCATGCTTACCCAAGCAAATGGTGATGACCTCAAGCAACCACTTGCTTTTTTAGCTAGGGGATAGAGGATTTCCAAGTCAGATAAATGTAGGTAGAGAAGCAAGTCATGGCAGTAGTGCAGAGCCTAAATAAATTTAGGCATATGCTGTCCAACAGTAGGATTCACCTCATGGTTCCACATCTTGGCATCAAGGATTTCTTGACCAATCGAGACCTAAATGAGAAGAGAGCGGGGTGGATCACCAAGGTGATGGAGTATGATGTAGACATCAAGATCACCAAGCTAGTGAGGGGAAGAAGCCTATGTGAGCACCTTACTATGGACTTAAAGTAGAAAGGGGAAGAAAACTTACTAATTTATGATGTAGCTATAGTAGAAGACCCAGCTTTCATGAGGGATTGGGCATTAGACTTGAGGCATTTCCTTCTCACTGGTGAGTGCCCATAGAGTCTTGATAAGACTGAAAGAAGGTATTTTAGGCTCTAGTCTCTCCCTTATGTTTTGGTTGATGGAGTATTATTTAGGAAGGATCTCTCTGGGGTCCTTCTAAGATGTATCAACCCAAACTAGGCTGATAAGGTACTATCTGAGTTCCATGATGGGCCAGCAGGCAGTCATTTCACTCCTAGAGCTACTGCAGCAAGGATAATGAGAGCTAGCTATTTCTGGCTTACTCTTTTCAAGGACACCCATGCCTGGGTAAGAAAGTGATAGAAGTGTGCACTTTTTGATGGGAAAAAATGGTTGGCTGCCATGCCTCTACAGACCATTCAAGTTGAATAACCATTCATGCAGTGGGGCCTAGATTTCATAGGGTGATCAATCCTCCCTCCAGTGCTGGACATAAGTGGGTCCTGACCACCATGGACTATTTCACAAGGTGGGTAGAGGCTGTTGCTTTTAAGGAGGCAAATGAAAGTGCAGTCCTAGACTTTTATGAGGACTTGGTGACAAGATTCAGGGTCCCAACCACCATAATCTCAGATAATGCCTTGGCTTTTTTGGGAACCAAAAAAAGTGAATGGGCACTGAGGTATGGTATATATCTTAGCTCTTCATCCAATTATTACCCATAGGGGAATGGGCTGGCTGAGTCCACCAACAAAAATTTGATTAGGATCATAAAGAGGACCATGGAAGAAAATCAAAGGACTTGGCATGCCAAGCTGAAAATAGCTCTGTGGGATAATCGAATCACTCCAAAGAGAGAAATAAAAAATTATCCATATATGTTCATGTATGGAAGGGAATCTAGGCTTCCCATCTCACTTGAATTTCCAGTATGGGACCTCATTCACCAACTACAATTAGAAGAAGGAAGTAGCATGGAGGTCAGGCTGTGCAAGTTGATGGAGCTCCAAGAGACAAGGGACCGGGCTATGGCTTCTATGACCAGTTGCCAACAACAAACAAAGAGACATTTCAACAAGAATTCTTCATCAAAAGATTTCTTTGAAGGAGAAATTATCTTGAAATGGGATGAAGACCGAGCTAAGCCTAGAAAGCATGCAAAATTTGATGCCCTATGGAGTGGCCCATACATAATCACTCAATGCAAGCAACATAATGCATTCCAACTCTCCAAGTTGGATGGTGAAGAACTGCATATCCCAGTTAATGGGATACATCTAAAGCATTGCCATTGAGTCTCCTTTCATCTGTATATATTTCCCTTGTGTTTCCTACTTTCCCTAAGTGCTGTTACACAAGTATTAGTTTTCTTAGCTTTGTGTGTGTGTTTTTCTTTTCCTCTTAGAGGTAAATCTACGTGACTGGTTCTAGATTTATCAGAGCTATTGCTGGTTTTTTAAGTTACCATTTGACTCCATACCCAATGGACTGCAAGGCAATTGGTCTTTAAGCATAGCAGGCATGTTTCCCCTGGGAGTTGCCAATTTGTTGACCATTTTTGCCCAATAGGCTAAAATCAATCCCCTTCTTCCCTTGTTATTCGAAGCTAGTCAATTTTAAGTTGCACAAGTTTAATGCCATAGTTCTTTGGCTTTGGTTCAAACAACTAAGTTCAATGTAGATTTCAATTGGCATAGTACAAACGGTTTAGTGACCTTTAGTTCAACAAAAGTTCATCGCTAAGTTCAAACATATCGATTTAACAGCATTGAACCATTGAACCGTTGAACCAATTTTGGTTCAATGGCATGGTTAAACATTCAGTTTAATTGGATGGTTCAACGACTTGGTTCAACTAGATGGTTCAACGGCTTCATGTTCATCAGCTTTGGCTCACTTGGCATTGGTGCGCAATGATTGAACCGCTTGAACCATTTTTGGTTCAATGGCTTGGTTCAAGGGTATGCCCAAAAGGTCAAGGGGTAGCTCAAGTCCAGAGGCCCTTGTGAAGGGCATGGAACACTTTAACGAAACACTCCAATGGAACATTTCAAAGGGGCATTTTAACATTCAAAATTTTGGCTAAGGCAAAGTCCTGAATTCCTTCAGACAAAAAGTCTGAAGGAATTTGGGCCACAGTTCAAAGCAAAGGCTGGGATACTATCCGCAGACAAAAGTTTGCAAGCAAAATTTTGTGGGAAAGTGTCTGCAAACAAAATTATGTAAAAACTCGGGAAACAATCTGGAGGAGCATAGCGACCCGTCGAAGGACCCCGAAGGGTAGGTGCCCTTGTGGGGGACTCTCGACCAATACAGGGGCACAAAGCAAAGGCTAAAGAGCCACCTTCCCTTTGGGAAGGTGCTAAGAAGGGACTTCAAGCAAAAAGGACCCGCAGAGAGGGCCGAGGAGGACAAAGCTCGTAGAAGAAGCCAGTGAAGGACCCATTGACATTTTGCCAAGGAAAATGACATCCCAAAGGCCGTCAACCTTAAGAAAGTGAGTTAGCCATTGGTTTTCAAAGTGATGACAGCCACGTGAATGTCAAAATTCACATAATTAAATAGCTATTTGTTTTCAAACTAAAAGGATGCCAACCATGAATGGAAGCCCAAAAATGCAGCGACCTATTAAAAGATCACCCTCAAGGGCCAAAGGAGCCAAAAGAGACAAGATAGGAAAATACAAAGTGCTAGGCATGGAGCATGTAGATAGTCCAAGTGGTGAAGGGAAGCACCAATTTGAGAAGTGACTCCAACAGGTGAAATAGTGGCTACAAATTGACCATTACAAGATGCAAACGACCAACCGTGCAATCCTTTTTCCTCATTTCATATTTATGAGCAGACAAACTACGTAGGTGCTTCAAAAAGTAGCCTCAGTTAATGAGGAAATAGCGTGGCCATGTTTAAAAAATGCCTAAAGTCAAAGACAGGGCCGACACAACATTTATTTTTAAGGCAGCTTGCTCTTCCCAATGAGGGGACGCAAATGGGCCACTTGTAAAAAGGGGTGCCAAAAGGCCTCCTTTTCTTCTCCTATATATTGGAGACTTGTATTTTTTTAAGGATCTTCCACATTTGTAAGGTGTAGCCCTGGAAAAATTTCACCTGAATCAATAAATGCATTTTTTACCTCTATCTTCGATAGATGTTTCTGTGTATGTCTTGAGTGTTAGTTTGTGTTTAGTCATTATTTCTTGATGGTTTCATAGGTCCAACACCAACATATCTGTTGTCTACAAGGTGCCATTTCTATATCTAACAAGGAGAGCTCTACTTGGAAGTGAAAAATAGAAGAAATTACTTAAAATGTGCATTTCACAGCACCTTGGTGAATCTCTATTTTCTGTATTTTTCATCAAAGCCTCCCTGCCAAGTTTCTTGCAGCCTGGTCCTTCTACCAAGTGTGGAGTGTATGTATATATTTGTCTGGTTTTAGTGTGAGGGTGAGAAGGTTGAATTTATTTTGGTGCATCACCTCCTTAGAGTAGTTTATTTTCTTGCAATCTTCTTCCCTTTTCATCTCCCCCCATTATATATCTATATATATATGTGTGTGTTAGCACTTACTGGAATGAACATGATCCATCAAAGGGAGCTAGCCCTTATCTAGAGACTCTCCCCTCCATCTTCACTGGTCCCATAGGTGAGAGGGGAGTTTCCATAGTTGTGTGAAGAAGGCAGGAGCTCGGCCTCCTGCCAAGGGTGCAATCTTCTGTGTCAACACCTAGCATGTGCACAAGTTAATAATTCTGTAGTCAAAAGGTACATGCCAAGAAATCAAATGAACTATTCAAATCTAATATTTAGAAAAAATAATTGAGAGAGAAACCATATAGCAAATGATGCAAACAAATTCAGATAATCTTGTCAGAATTCCTTGCTTACATTAATAGCTCAAAATTATAGAAGTTTTGGCTCAAAATGCACCCCCTTTTTTAATAGACAATACTCCTTTTATAGAAACAAGGAAGTATGTTAGTTAGTTGTGTTAAATTATAAGTGTACAAATGTAAAGTATAACTATCCTTTCTATAAAGTATCTAGAATATACTATACTTTCCAAAATGAACTGACCTATAGGCAAATGTGCTAAAAAATGCACATGCCTTTATAAAAGAATATTTCATTTTCAAAATTTACAATGCTTCAATAAAAAAATATTCCTAACTAATTGGTGGACCATGTGCTGATGAAGTCCCTTGGTTTTGATGAAGTAATTTTTCTACCTTTTGATGTTTCTCATCAATATGTCTCAAATTAACTATAGGTTCAAGGAAGAGTTCATCCTCTTGATCAGCTAGGTCTTCAAGATCTCTACTATTTCTCTCCAAAGCCTCTTTAATGCTCCTTACCTTGACTATATTTTATTCTACGATTAGGATGATATCCATGATCTTGCTATTGTCATTCCTAGACCTACTTTGGCTCTTGATCTTTACCTCTTGCATGGCCAAAGTGGTCCTATGCTCGAATTCATCATCTATAATGATGCCCATAGAGCTAAGTGTTTTAGGCTTGGCAATCATGGTCTTAATGAATCATTCTATCTTATCCATTAAGTCTTTATCATCCCTAAAGAGTCTTTCCAAGCTCTTGGACCACATGCTCAATCCTAGAATTCTATCTACAATCAGTCCCATGATTGTGTTGAGATGGGTTAGGCTGATTGTCTTGAAACTTTGGATTTTATCCCCTATCAAGATGCTAATTAAATCCTTCATCTTATCTTTTAAACTCTAACATTGAGTAATCAAACCCCTGGCTACTACATCTTATTAACCTAATACACCTTGTCTTGACTTTGTTACCTTCAAGGAATTACAAATGGCATACAAGGATTTCTAAAACATCTCTATCATAGTATCTAGGACAATAAAATACCCTGCCTCTTGAGATTTGCCTTTTGCTTCTTTAGATTCTCTATTTGTTGTTTCATGCCTTTGATGGTAATTTGTAGCTGGGATGATTGAGATTGGGTAATTGAAGTATATATTTTTCAAAGATGGGTTCTTCACCTAGATTTTAACCTCCTATTGGAGTTAAACCAATAAATGGTTCCACCTTCTAAAAATTTATTTTTCACAAATAACCATGGTTATTTTTTTAGTCACCCTCTCCAAACCTATAGTTTCTAGATTGAATTGGAATCCAACTGATGATAGAGTTATTTGGGGAGGATCTAGAGTCTCTACTTGGGTGACACTTGAATCCCCAAGGGTAGTCATAATTATTTCTTTTTCCTCCTTCTATAAGGAAATTATCCATGGTTTGAGCTCATCATGGACAATTATGTCCACTAACTTGGTCATGACCCAAGAGTGTTGTAGTGTAGGGATCTTTTATAGCTTGTCATAGATGAACCATTTAGGGATGGTTGGTACTTGTAGTACATTTTATTCACTAAAGACATTAACCTCACTAAAAGGGTGAGTGAAGGTTAGTTTGGGTCTCTTTTTTCGTATTGGAACCAATGCAAGATCAACCTTTCTCTTTTATGGGAGAACAACTGGAATTAGACTCAAAGCTAATTTCTTCCTCTTTTCTATTTATACCTCCTCAACTTAGGGTTGAGGTTATTCCATCTATATTTCCTCTTCTTCAAATTGATAAGTAGTGGACAACATCTTCCATTATCTTACCTAGGTCCAATCCCACCACATCAATGTACTCAATTAGAGATCCTAGTTCATTAGGGTAGGTTAAAGATGATGTCCCTACCCTAGGTCTCCTTTATTTAGGCTTATAATTAGATTTTACTCTAGGATTTGGGAATTTTTATTTTGATTATGCTTTCATGGGAGGAGGTTGAGAGGATTTACCTCCTAACAAGTGGTATTTCTTCAGACCAAGATACCAAATATCATCACTTTCTTTTTGGTCCCTCATCAATTTGGATTTTGGATCTATACCATGTTTCTTCAACCTTACCAATACTATTGTTAAGGATGCAAACTTATTATATATTCAGTCATATACTCTTGGTCGACGTTCATAATTCAAATTTATTTTTTTGGCCTTCAAATGCTTTCCAATGCTATCATTGGGGTCCCACTCTCTCAACTCATCATGTTGTAAGTTGAAAGAGGCTCTATGTCTAGCAACATATTCAATGTTGTCCTAATGCTAGAAGATGGTTATATCAATAACCAAGGGTGGAGGATGCAATGACCCTTTCCTTTTACCTCTATAAAACCCATCTATACCCTTGCATGTTTGGAATGCAACTTCTTGCTTAACCAACTTGTTTGGAACATGAACTGACAGTCTAAGTGAAGTGCACTATGTTCCCTCAATCCTGATGATTATTTAGTATAGATAAAATCAAATGTCCTCAATGGACTTCTTTGCTAATGGGCTGACTCTTGGCATTGGGTTTCCTTTTATAGCCTCATATAAGGTAGGATAAATGCAATCACAGATAAATTAAATATGGTCTCTATACTTGAAGATATACAATTTTGAATAGAACTAGGATACTATCTATGTCTTTCCAGGTGACCATCCCCTAAAGTTGGGGATCTCAATTGTGGCAAGCAGGGCATCTAAGAGATAAGACATCATATATAAGTTTTTCCTAGACCCTATCTTGACTGTGAATATTTGTCTACATAGATATGAGCTGATAATTTCACCAATGGGAGGGGTAATATCTTTATCAATCATAATTTATACCAAGGGTAGCCAAAATATATCAACATGGGTGGTAGTGGGGTTTCCACACAACCTATTCATCAATTTCATTATCATCCTAATTCTAGGTTAGAATTAGCTAATGGGAACGTTTTGACTAAGTCCAAAAATCACATGGTTTCTAGAATACAACCATGGGACCAAGATGGCTTTGAGGTCATTTTTATTGGACCATTCATTAAGTGTGGGTATATATACTTAGGACTTGAGTAACTTATAATATCTTTCAAAAGCATTGGGAGACACATACGCAAGGCATTTTTGAGTACATTCATTGATCAACATACTTTTTTCAATTTTAAATTATATAAAATTAGGGAGGAGGTCATCTATACAATGAATTACCTTTGGTTTTGTTATTTCTTGGTGAAATATCACCATCTGTACTACAAATAGGTCATACTATATTATCTTAAAGGATGTAATCTTCTCATCCTCTTTCGTTATAGGCTATAATTCTGCAATTATCATAAAGATCTTGGACCAATTATTATGTCTAGTGTTCAATGCCACAACATCAAATACCATATCCTTAAAGACCCTTTCTTTTGAATCTATGGTTAAGTATAGCTCTGTGTCGTCTCTATGTTTCTTCCATGCCACCATGATTGTGCACTTTATAAACTTCTCACTAGTGGTTTACAAGTTACATATGGATTAGTCTGTACTTGCTTAGATGATGATTAATCTCTCTATGGTTTGACTATGGTCAATTTGAGATCAAATTAGGGATTTTTGGATGCTAGGGTTCCCCTACAAGTCTTTTCTAGACTTTAATGGTGATAATTTTTAGACAGAAGTGAATTTGATGCCTTGGATTTAATTTAGACCTTTGAATTTATACCTTTGCTTGTTTGTGACCATGAAATCTTTGGTTTTGTCATTTTATGGTTAGGTGGCTTCTATGTGGCATCCAGTTGGTACTTTCATGGCACTTTGTTCATTAATTTTCAAAAATTGACCATTGCCCTTTAAAAATCCTACTTGGTGTCATTCCATTGGATCATCTTGAACTAATCAATGTGAGACATTGATCTTGATCCTATGAGTTTCACACCATTAGTCATTATTTGTATTAAGTCCCATGGTTATGCCACTTAATAGTCCCATAGGGCTTCCTGAGCTCTATGTCGTGTTATCTTTGTTAATTGGCATGTGTTCACCATGTGGTGATCCTGTGAGGATTTAGAGGTTCTATTAAATAGTTCATAGAGATCTTGATCCATTTGATCATCTCCTCTAATCTCACATGAGCCATTGATCCTACAAACATGCACAATGTTAAAGTTAGCATCAAGACATATAATAACTTAGGTTAAAGACTTTAGTCTTTGGTTTATTTTCTGTTAATAAACACAATATAAACCATAAGCTAAAGTATTTAATCTTTGTCTAGATCATGATAAAAGGGGTACCCTTAATAATAAAGGACCAATTATAATGTTTTTTATCCTAAGGTTTTATCGTATTAATAAATATGATAAAACTTTAGGGTAAAAAGTTCTAAGCTAACTTTTAATAATGGGATCTTGCATTTATTAGGTTAAGTCGATAAAATAGACCAAAATAAGATCATGAGACATATGGGAACCAAACATGATATCTTAGGTCAAAGTTTAGTCAAATGTTTAGAAATACGACCATACTTTAGGATAAAATTTGAGCTAGGTTCATGGTGTTTATAATCAATACCATGCAAATTTGAACTTGGTCTATGGTGGGATAAAGGCTAAATGAAAGGGAAATTTTATCATTTAAGGATGAAACTCTAAAAATGCTTATTATTTAAATGGGTATCCATTTATCATATAACATGAAGACAAACATGTTCAACTATCCAAATGAGATTGGTTTCTAAGGTTGAATTTGATGATCTCACAAGCATTAATGACAACCTCATAGACACCAATTTATGGTCATGATAAAATCACATTTAATCTCATATAAATATTCATAGGGGTTTAAATTTGATGGTTTCTTAGATGTTAATGATAGCCTCATAGATGTCAATTGATGGTTATGAGAACACCAATTTTAATCTTGCATAATTAACTATAGGGACTAAAATTTGATGGCCTCACAAATGTCAATCATAGCCTCATAGATGTCAATTGATAGGCATGAAAATGTCAAATTTAATTCCCATGAATAATGGGTCCCATAGTAACTTTGAATTGACGCGCATCATTCAATCATGTCTCATAAGTAAACACTATCTATCAATCATGATCCAAGTAGATAGCCATGATTGGTCTTTGGCATTTCAATGATGTGTTCTCTCCATTAGATTAATTTTGTGTGGGTATCCATGGATCATTGATTATTATCATTCTGATTGAGTGATATTGGATCCATGGGTCAAAGTCTTCGATTCATCAGGTCTACCTTGCTCCATTTGATCAATGTTATATGAGTAACCCTAGGTTATCGATTCTGAAAAGAAGCATAGGAATTAAATTAAGGCTTGGAAACATATAAAACTTAGATTAAAATATTAAGACTAAGGTCCCATTTATGTTGATAAAAATGAATTGGGCCTTAGGGATAAGACTTTAGTATAGGTTGTAATAAGAGGGACCATGGTAATAACAAAGGTCAGACCAAGCTAATAACATAATAAAAGGACCCTGTAAACGTTTAGGCCATATTAAAATAAAGGGAAACAAATGGGCTTAGGACATAAAGGGGACCAAGATTATAATTTTTAGGGTAAGGTTTGGTCATGTTGAAAAACATGATGAAGCCTTAGCGTAAAAATGAATCTTAAGTCCTTAGCATTTTAAAAGTGCTCCCGCCAATTTTGTTCCCACCAATTTTGAATTTAAATCAAAGGGTCTAAGCTAGGGTTTATGAATGAGGGTTTTAGGAAGCCTAAACATAGATTTAACTTGGATTTACATATATTTAAGGTTAATAGAAACCCAAGTTGGGATTGAACTGTAAAATCTAGGCATGATCCATTCTTTTTGGGGTTCCATGAAACCAACAACTTGAAACATGTAGATCAAAGGTTAGCAATATTAGGCAAAGTTAAGGTAGAACCTTGAACAAACAGACCAAAATATATCATAACGTGGATGATATTCAAATACAAATAATGTGAAAACATATTAATGCCACTCTGATCAAGTGAATTTTTGGTTTTAAGGTATAAATTTCACAATTTAACACATGGGTCCCCAATTTTTAGAAATAGGGGATATGTTGACCTCAATAGTCTATAAATAAGAACTTTCTAAGTGTCATAAATAAATTAGTAAAGGATAATATTAGAAGAATAACTACCAAGGGGGGGAGTGAATTAGTATTCAAAAACTTTCAATCAATTACCCTCAAACATTCATGAATCATTCAAAGTAACATAGTGATCTAATAATGCATTAATAACCAATCACATGAGTATGAAATAAAATAAATCATCACATATGTAGGAAACCCTCATGGGGAATAAAACCCACTAAAAAAATTCTTTGAATTTTTTTCCTATAAGATAATGTATCAAATTTAGTTGATCACCAACCCAAAATGGAGCACCAAACCCAAATTTATCAAGTACCCACTTGTTAGAAGGCTACAACCCCTTATGACTAATCACCAACTCAGTCAAGGGACACTTATGAAAGAACCAAAATTAAAGGAAACTAAAAATACCTATTGAAAAATCACAAAATCATACAAGACCAATTCTACAAGCACCAACCTATAAGGGAGCTTCAACTCCCTCATCGACTAAGTACCAATTCAACTAATCACACTTCTTTCTTCTACTCTTCCACTCATCTCTCTATCTACTCTATTTGAACTCTATCCAATGTCATACATAAATAACACATATTTTATGAAACTATATTATATTTTAAATATAAAATTAACATATGATGATCACTCCTTCAGCTCTACTCCACTTGATCTCTCTCAAAACTGCCTCTAGGCTTTATCGCTCAACTAACCCTCTTTAAAACTGAATAGGTCATATGGCCTTGATCTTAAAATATATAACAACTATGTGATTTTCATGAAATTATTATTTATATCTCTTGATGTTTTAAAACATGTTTCTGAACCTCCTTAGACTCATTTATTTATCAATCCATTTTCTTGCTCTTTATTACTCCAAATAGGCCTAAAATGCCTTGCTTATATACAAGACTCTTACTAATGCACCTCTTGGGAATAAATACACAATAAACACCTTTTATTGATTAAAAAATATATCCTAAAACATGTTAAAAACATAAATAAATCATAATTATTCAGCCACAACACCTCATAAGCCTTATTCCTTCTTTAGTTCTCATGGAGACCTAATTGCACTAGGCCTTCTTATAAACATGTTACCATTTGATCCTTGGAAAAAAATAAACCTCCATAAACAAAAATAAATTTCACACAAAATCCAAATATACCTTATCCAACATCCTCTAATATCTATAACACCTTTATGAAACCCCTCAATAGTACTCAATCCTATTAGGCTTGTGTGCACCAAAAAGACTACCTTTCAATACTAAAGCTAAAACACACTTAAGCCACTAAAAAATGATTAAAAAATACATATAAAAAATATAATTGACATTATGGTGATTAAAAAATACATTAAACACTTTCACTTAGAGCTTAAGGCTTCAAGATCAACTCATCAAAACACTCACTCAAAACTGCCATAATACTTAAAACATAGTCATGAAACATTTGATCTCCAATACCTATATGAACACTTTAAAAGACTAAAAATGAGTTAAAAATATTATTTGACATCTTCAAAAAATTATAAAACAAAAAACTCATATGGTCTAATAGTAAAATATTGGTCTTTCAAAACAATCTCATGACTTTATATTTCATAGACCAAACTGAATGAGATAAGCCATTTTGGATTCAACATTTTCATCTCTTTTCCTAACCTAAAAATATTATTAAAAGAATTTAAATGACATAAAAGTCATGAAAAAAATATCCATACACTTGGTTTCATCATTATACCATGAAAACACACTCAAATTCATCTTCTCATCTCTACCTGGGTTTTGCATTATTTGCTTCATTAGGCCTATTAATGTCTGGCCTACTTGGATCACCAAATTTGAACACATAAATCCTATAACCTACACATAAAACATTATTGAAATTAAATATGGGTCTCTAACTTCTTCCTCCATCAATTTAGCTACTTTGACCAAGTCAACTTTTGACTGTTACATCAAATTATTCATAAACAAGCCTTTTCCTATAGGCTCTTCTCACTCACCTAATAACTCAATACCACCTAGAAGTGCATGACAGAGTTAAATACAAGATACAATAAGTATATTGATCATTTCAATCAAATTTTATCTGATTTAAGTAGCATCTTTCACATTGGGTCCTTATTAGGGTTTTAGGGAGGTTTAACACATGTTTTGGTGTTAACAATTATTCATAAAGGAATGACCATTTAATCCAAAACCAATGCCTATAAATCTTATATAGGACCATTACCCATCTCTCATTAACATATTATATTTCCATGTAGAGGTTACACATGCTAATGAACACTTGAAAGTCCTTCTCAGGTTTGCATACCTTCATTCTATGCACTTGAGAGACCTCAACACCACTTTCCATGCCTTTTACTATAAAAAATAACCTCCTACTAAATGATTAATCTTGAAACAACTTAACTTACCTCTATCCATACTATCCTTCACACATTCACCTTGAAATCTAAACCTCATGCCTCATTAGGCTAGGCAAGGCTAAAGAATGGTCTAGGTGTAGACCAAGACTAAAGGACCTACCTTAAAAGACTTACTTTGAAATAATTATAAGTGCATCAAAACCTTATTATAATGCTCACACAACCTTCACAATCTCTCAAATGTCTGAGTTTACTCACCTCATCATGCCACCAGCTCATGCCTTCACCATGTCATGACTAGATCAAGTTTCCAATACACTTGACACCTTAACTTGTACCTTCATACAACCATAAGGCATTAGTTGCCATAAAATTATATATTTATTTCAAATTATCTCTTTCCTTAAAATTTATCTTGTCACATGGCTCACCCTAAAGCTCTTCATGTCATGACTATGCCATATTATACACATACATTCTTCTGCACATGCCTATTCATATCATGACATCAATGAATTTTACATACCTCTTCATACACTATGCTTCCTATGCAGATAATAGTTGTATTCAAACACTCTTCCATGAATTTTACCTTCCATGCTCATAATATTCATGACAATTCTCATCCATGCAACACTCTCTCTTTCATTCAACACTCTTTCTTTCATGAATAACCTTACTCATGACAATTCTTATGACCACGCTCTTTTATTTTTATGATGACACTCTTATCTCTTATGAAAACATGCATGGAAGCACTCTTTTATCTCATGTACCTAATATTTCATGTACCTTGACATATCACATACTGCCATCTATCCTTAGTCACCTTTGACAACAACTTTGACATTAACCTTGATCATTAATCACCTTTAATAACATCATGCTACAAACTAAGAACACACTCTTAACATGATATTAATATCCACAATACTCACTCACTAATCAACACTCTCTTTATACCACTACCATTCTCAATTACTTGACCAAACAGACCTTTGACATCAATGACTATTATGCCTTGACATGATGCACCCTTTTGACATCAGTGACAATTACATGCCAATAGAGAACCCACATAGTTGGCATCTTCTACTCAGGTATGATTTTTAGGCTAATTAGACAAGGCACAAAAAAAATCCTCAAGAGTTCACCTTTCATGCTAGTTTATGGTACAAAACTAATATTACACTTAAGAGACTAACATATCACTTCATCAATGACTACATGAAAGCAAATGAGATAGGTCAATCTAGGCTATTGTACTTGATTCATATGGATGATATGAGAGGTCAAGCCTTATAAAGTTTTGTTAGAGTAGGGGTGTTCTTTTTCCCATATTTATTTATTATGGGCTTTTCCCCCTCACTTAGAGTTTTCTTACTTTCGTGGAGAAGCTTGCTTATGTGTGTAACTTGACCAGATGACTACGAAGTAACTCCCTTGATAAACTATTCTAGGTATGGGAGTTACTCCTCTATTCTTTGCCATGTTGACCACCTTTTATGGATGAGAAACTATTCTATTCTAGGGGTCTATTGACCATCTTTTGTTGAGGAGTTACTCAACACTCTACTATTTTTACTTCTCAATTTTTTAAGCTTTGTTAATGAAAGTTTTGGTTATGGATCTAATATCTTTTTCATTATTCTTGTATTGGTTTCATTTGTTTTTAGATACATTGTGTTGTACACTCACTTGACTTGTTTGATCATTCGACTGGTGCATATGCTCTATTTAGAGATCTTGTATTTTGATCCAATATGGTATCATAGCCACCCCAATAATCATATTTATAGTTATGCTATTAGTTTTATTTTAAAATATAGAGTTTTTGAATATACTGTGAGGTAATTTTTTGGGGGTTTGAAAAATAATTTTGAGTGTTTTCTTGAAAAATTGTAGGGGTCTTTTTTTACTAAAAACTATTGTACTAGCTATGTAAGGAAGTTTTTTGTAGATCTCCAGGAAATAGTGATCTTGCATTATGAATAAACCTAGATTTTACCCATTTGATGTGGCATTATTCTCTTTCATGGTCAAAAATAACTTGCAGGGTTCTATGTCATCTTTTTCCCATACTCTCTTCCCATGTGGGTTGTCTCTACCTATATCAAACTACTAAAAACTTCCATGACCTACTCTCAAATATTATTTGGCCATCCATGACATTAGAGGTGATGTGTTGAATATTTTTTCACATCTCAAACCTCTTTTTATCATGCACACATCTTGGTCTCTCCTCCATGATGTTCAGTGACTCTTTGGCTAGTTCCACAGCCTGCTTAAGGTCATTACTTTCCTCTGGTTTTCCTACCTAAGCTTCTATGTCGCCTCCATAGCTAGTAACCTAGTTTCCTCATTTGCATGTATCTTAGAATCAAATTTAGCTATGTCATATCCTCTTTTAAACATTGTCTACCTTGTTCCTCTACCTACTAACAATCTAATAGGTGTTTTTATTGAAAATAATTTATTTGTATGTAAGTAGTTTCTAATACCTATATTAATAAAAATTCATGGTTTTATTTTAGAGGGAAAGTTTATTTGAAATAAAACCACTTTAACCTTAAAATAAAATTAGTGTCACATTATAATATTTAAAATATTAAATATTTTGGCATTGAATATTATAACATTATGTTTGTAAAGTAGATTTAAAAAAAAAGGAAGAATGGGTGGTAGTATTTACTAATTTTTTTATAAAATAATATTATAATATTTTTTGGGTTGATATCATTAAGGGAGGACATTTATTTTTTCATTTTTTTTAATTAAAACACTAATATATTGTATCATTTTTATTAAAAACATAAGAATTTTTTTGATTTTTAAAAACTCTTCATATCCTTGCTAGTCAAAGACTGGAGGGTGAGGTCTGGTTTGGAAAGAGACAAAACCACCTCACATTCAAAACAAAAATGTCTCTTTTTCATTTTGTGTACTCATCCAAAATGCATTTTTGGCTGATCCTGATATCCCTTTGTCTTGTAAATCATGCCCCTTTGACATTTACACTAGTTACTCTAGACACATTCTTGGTTGTACCCAACATTTTTTGATCAAGCATTGTTTGCAATAATTTGAGGGGTTTAACATTTAATAGTTCAAATGGGGTGTACTATGTTTTGATTTAATATTTATTTTTTATTGCACTTTCATTTTTAAAACAACAAATTCAACTTCATTATTGCACAAATATATTGAAGTTTAATTAATCCACTGACACCATTTAACTACTTTGAATGGAAAAAAAAATGCAAATTATATTAAGGATCAAGGGTTTACATGATATTATAATGGAAAATGAAACTGAACCTAGTACATAAGAAAAATAAGTTAAGTGGTACAACCATAGTGATGAAGCTTATGGGTTTCTATGTTTTTTTGTGTCTCTTAATCTTTTTGTTAGGACAAAAAATTATATAGTAACGCTACACAGGATATTTATCTATATTCATGCATTATGTACTTAGTTTGTCACATGTATGCCTATTTTGTCCTATCTCCATGACTTGTAATAAGTGAGAATATGAATAGAATCCACTTTTGATGCTAAATATGAGAAGAATATGAACCTTCATAGACTACATATGTCTATAGATAGTTGTGTTTGTAAGAAGAAGAGAGTTCCACCTTTGAAGAGATTGATATAGACTATTTTGGTCATGGTTACCTATTGTGTTTATTAATTTGTTCCTTGCATGCATTCTCATGTATAATGTTTTTCTTACTTTTTGTCTAATTTAATCTAAATACTCTATAAATGTTAATGAAATACTGGTTGTTCCTACTTCCTACTTAATGCATAATAATTCATCCTACTATGCTTCTATTTTCCAACTTTTTATATGAATATGCTACATCATCCTATGCATAAAAGTATAACCTAGCTATCCTCTGATGGGGAACCAAGAACAACAAACTATGATTCCACTTGTCAGGATCTTGCTCCTCAGAAAGAGCACAATATGATTACCTTGTATAAGCAATTAAATATGCAGAATTAACCAGAATTAACAAGTAACAAGAATTCACAAATAACACAGAATATGAGAGACAATACACAATCTTGTATTCAATACTCATTCAGAAAGAAAATACAATAAAGAAGATGCCACTTCTTCCAACTCTCAGAAGATTCCCACACCTCAAGTGTTCAGTAATTCTCAATCAAGAGTTCACTCTCCTACCAAAAATGGTCCCAACACACAACTCAAACACATAATTGGTGTTCACCTCCAACCAGTCAGTAATAACCCTGCCAGTACACAAGTACTCAAAGTACTTCAAGTAGATCTCCCATGAAATTGCAATAACCTACAACTCAAATGATCATACTTACCCCTGTAGAACTTCTCCCTGATCTTGCAACAACCTACAGATCACCCTGTTCTTACAATTGGAAGGATCTACCTTGCCTTCCTCTATTTGCTCATATGTGGAACTAGAAGGAGCTACACTTGCTCAACTCTAACTAGCACACTAGCTATCTAGCACACTTTACAATACATGCCAATGGGTCTATAAATAGATCCCACACTTAACAATAACTTAGACTTCTAATTTACAATAATTAGACTCGCAACTCAAGACCAAAAATAGCCTTTATATGCAAACACTCGATTCAACAAACTAATTGTTCATGCAACGAATAGTTCTGGAACCGCCACAGGCGACCAACATTGGTCCCTGTCTTCCTGGAGATGACTGATGTCGGCCGATCTCCTACTGATGCCAGTTGCCCTTCTACATTGTATATGACCGACGTTGGTTACACTGTCGATGCCGGTATCCCTGGAACTCAGCAACCTCCTCCATGTCTGCAAACAGTTGAAGCTTTTAGCTCCACAACCTAACATCCTCATCCATAAAATGTTATGGTGATTTAGGAACCTCTTCTAAAAATGGTGTGGTGAGCATGGAAACACTCCTTTTGGAGGAAATTATACTAATATGGTTGCTAGAGCAGAGAGACATTGAGACATGGCTAGACCAAAAAGTATGTAATTTTGTAGAAGAATCCAAATGGACTGGTCTTACCATATAATAAATCATTTGAGAGAATATTTATGGAAATATTTATAAAATATTTTGGTGTTAATTACATAAATTTATAGTTAATTGGTTATCATGGTTGGAATACTATTACTTTAATCCAATAATGAAAGAAACAATCATCTAGACTAAAGAAAAGGTAGACTAGTTGCAGAAATTAGAAACTGATCAGACAAGAGCAATAGATTATTGGGTTAATACCACTATAAATGGATACATAAAAAATTTTATGATACAAGGATACTAATATTTTAAATTTGTATATGACTTGTTCATCAAAGGAATTAGGCTAATTTTTTTGCAGTGACTACCTCTCCTTACGAAGATGTTGGTTGTGGATAAGGCCATGGTGCCTTCTCTAGCCAATATGGAGTAGTCACATCAAGCATATGGGGTTCTATGAATATGATAATGAATTATGAATAGATAAGACTTGAACTTGAATCCATAATGGAGACACAAGGGAAGAAATTTAGAATAAATGTGTGGATTTAGAATGTGAACTATGATAATAGAATAGACTGAATAAATAGAAGAATACCTAGGTAGATGTGAGCAAAGTAAGAGTAGTAGTAAAATAGGTGATGAATGAGTAAGAAGAAATGATGAGTGAGATGAAATATATGAAGAATTAAGGATGAATAAAGAAGATAATGAATGTCGATAATTAAAAAAAAGTGACAAATAATGAGATGAAGAAGAGATATTCGAAGAAGAAGGTGAGAATAGCTGAGAAGTAGAGCAGTTAGATGATAGATGTAGTGTGTAGCTAAAAGAATGGCTATTGTAAAAAAAAAATAATAAATTCAATAAATATTCAAAAAAAAATCATAAATTAATCATATGTTCAAGCACAAAAGAATAAATCACATGAAAGTATCATTCATTGAAAGAACACACATCCCCATAGCCTAATTTCTTATAGTCTAGTAGATGTTTTCAGCCAGGTGGACAAGAAGATAATAGTTGGGAAGGTCCATTTTAAAAATAATTGCATCATTTGGGTACTTAAATTCAAACATCATTAATTTAAAAGGCTTTAAAAGCTATAGGGCTTGTCGAAACCAAGCAAAGAAAAGAAGTAAATGTAGAAAAATAAATTGTGCATGTTAACTCCCCTAGTATGAAGATAAATCTTTCAAGTATGTAAGTAGGATCACATATAATTCAACCACCTCTTGTAATAACTACACAAAAGATATAATTAACACTACTTTACACAATGTGTCATATAAGGGGATTTATAAACCTAGTAATGTATGATGGGTTTATAAACCCTGAATAGTACTTACTAACGTATGAAATGAGATGGTAAACTAAGGACATTACTGATGAATCTGTCTAAAAGTGTGATCTAGTAGGGCCACTAATCATAAAAACACTTAAGTTAATATATCATAAAGACATTTAGTAAGAAACTCTAAAATAGGTTAAGGAATGGCTTGTCATAGAGTTTAAGATATAGAAATGTATAAGTCAGACTATTTAGGACTTGAAGGAGATAAATTAGAAGTCAAGAGAATTAGTATATGACTATGATCACAAATTTTTTGATGTTATGAATAAGGTGGAGTTTGACTTCACAAAAAAAGATAAAGTTATATAGTTTTTTGAAGGACTATGCTCTAAAATTAGATTTTACATTACATAAACTCAATATGCTACTAAAATGGATGTTAGAGATGATACTTTGTGAGTAGAGTAGATTGAAGGCTATGGGGAAGCTCCTATCATAAATTCCAAGATTGAAAACACATTGCAAGCTTTTATGAAGAGAATAGAGTAATATCATGAGTTAGATAAACCTAAGTTGAATTTATGGTGTATAGAGTGAAAAAAGAGAGGAAATCATAGGAATTATTATCTTAAGATCAAGATAGAGTTCTATGAAATCTATCGAGTAGTAGGGTATACAATAATGTAGTGCCATATTTTACAACATTATGTTAAGAACCCATATAATTTGTATTGTAATTTTTTTAAGTCACATAATCATGACAAAAATAATTATAGGGATTTGTAGGAGATCAAAGAATCTATCACCAAAAATGTATTTGTCATTGTTGTATAGTAATTGTCCTTGGTGAAGTAGATGATTCTAGGCCTAGAGGTTGATAAAGGTTGTGCAACCCAAGTAGGTCCATAATAGATTCCTAGTTTACCACAATATCAACCTTAAGGTCTTGTCAATTGGACCCCTCCTTCACTAATTTGGACACCACCATTATTTCAATACTAATATGCATCACCCTAGAGCTCAATAATGATGTATTAGTAGTAAACAAGTTGGACCCCAGCAATTATGCAATAATAATTTGGAATTGGATATAATACCCAACAAAATCAGCATTGAAACATAACACAATAATAAAGAGGTTATAGAGGAGGATATCAGTCCAACAAAGGAGGAGCTAGGGGTGAATACAAAAGAGGTTAGCAAGGTGGTAGAGGAAATAATGTTTAACAACATCTTTTATAATTCTACCAGTGTGGAGAGTAAAATTATGTACAATGAAATTGCCCTTTGAATCCTCAAAGACTATGCATATTATAGAATATATGACCATCATAAGACAAAAGACTCTTTTGTCTTAAAAACACAAAGAAAGGATAAGGCCATCATAAATATGAATATGGTGAGTGCATAGCCTAAGGAGGATGACTTCTTGTATGCTATCAGATGACATCAACACGTAAAAAGAGGTTTACCTCCACTAGAAATGCATTAGGATCAAGGAATCCAAAAAGTAAAATAAGATAAATACCTAGACCTAGCTATAGAAAAAGGGATCATGTATGAAGATGTTGAAAAACATATAACATCAAGACACTATTAAAGGAGATGCTATAGTAATAGATACTTAAATGTATGTTCAAGTCATGTGCATTATGCATCAGGATGGAGTTTTCACTGTGCTCACAGACCTTCTAAAATTTCTAAGCACACTATACAATAAAGAACTCTCATAGAACATCAAAAACTTGCTACATAATCTATTAGAGTATGCATAACAAGGACAATAGAAGATAGAAAAGCTTGTTTGGTATGTTAAAACAAAGAGGCCTTGGGATGTAGATGCATGAATCAACATTGAGTTTGTAGGTTATGAAATTCCAAATATTATCTTTGATTTTGGTAGCACAATCAATATGATTGCTAGGTCTACATGGGAGGCTATTAGATGACCGGTTCTAAGCTACAACTTAGTGACTCTGAGCTTAGCCAATTATGGATGAGTTGAGCCTATTGGTAGATTAGAAGGTGTTGAGATCAAAGTCATAGATTTGATTTAATTTTTTTATAAATATTGGAGTCTTATTCCTAATTTAGTTAAGGGTCTGAGTTGACTACTTTAATAAATAGTATTACAATAATTTAGGTATTGATTTATATAATTTAACTATATTTTTAACCATTCTATAAATAACAATAAATATGGAGAAAATAAGACAGCTAAAAATAAGATGAAATAGTTGAGACAGAGTCTAGAATTTATTGTGCAATAATGGATAATGTTGTAAATCAAGTTCTAGCTTTCATTTTATAAAAGGATATGAGAACTAAAATAGGACACCCTAGGGTCCATAACTATTGTCCTTTTTTGCCACTATTTTCCAAGCTACTCATAAAGACCTAAGTTTTTTGGGTTTTGTTTTTTTATCCTTGTGTGAGCTTGCTTGTGAAAATTTGATTACTGAAAGTCTACACAACTCTTTGTAGAGATGAATCAATATTAAAACCCTATACCTTCATTATGCTTGATAAAACTTGAGAAAGAGGTGGGGTTATTGTTTGTAAGATGCACCAAATGTGTATCCACACCCCTTATGTGGGCACACTACCTACATAACAATACTTCGAAGAGGGATCAAGCCATACATAGTTCTCCCACTTGATGTGCTTTTTACAATAGTGTTATGTGGATGCAAAAATGCTAAACTAGGCATGATTGAGGTGGCTAGGGATTGGTGTAAGGATTTGGATATGCTTGTATTTATATTGGATGGTTATATGTAGAAAATAGGGAAATTTACCTTAGTGGTCTTGCTTGTATTCTTTCTTGCATTGTCATATTTGCCAATCCCTTCTAAATAAACTTAGAGTGGGATTTTATAGAGATTTATTGGTCATAGATTGAAAGTATTCATGTTAGACTGATAAGATGAAGGATAAGAAATAAAATGAATTGACTATTAAAGCTAAAAAATCAATTGGATAGGAGTGTCAAAATTAGACACCCTAAGGTTTGGTGATATAGTCTAAGTTGGGCACTATTGTTCTACATGGGCAGGACCTAGTGGGATGGAATTAACATGGGAAATTTAGCTTGGTTGAGATGGAATAAGGTTTTAGATGTCTACATATTATCGAGAATAAGCCAAAAGGTGTCTAGAATGGTCATGAGAGCATGGAATAGGAACCTATGGGTTAGGTGTCATAAGCCACACTCAAGCTACTAATTTTGACATTTTATATGACTACATTTAAGCCCACTTTACTCTAGTGATGTAACAAAAAGAAATACTAAGATAAAGGAAAAATAGATAGCATACCTAAAATTACCTACAAGGGTGAAGCTCATGAAGCTATGTGATGTTGGGTGTGCATAGAGAGAGCATGTTTTGAAGTGTAAATCTACAAGAGAAAATAAAGAGTAAATCAATTCTTATTAGATACACTATATCTAAAAAAAATGTATAAAAGTTGGGTAAGAGAGAGAGAGGAAGAGAAAGGAATAAATACACCTCACTAAGTACATGAACCAATACAATACCTATTTTGATGTTGAGTGATACTAGGTATGTGATGAGTGATGTTGTACCAAAAGTAATATTGTGAAGAAGGTTGAGTGCTCAATTCCCCAAGAGCAGCTCAAGAATGTAAAGGCTAGCCCTTTGGCTCCATCGTCACCCACTAAGTAAAGCTATGTGATCATGTGTATGTTAATCGATGTTTAGACTTTGTGTCCAATCCCTTTGAGTAGTTAGCTCAAGAATACAAAGGCTAGCTAGTCCTTTAGCTTCATCATTACCCCATGAAGTGAAGCTATAAATTGATACCAGTATGAATGTGTTTTGTATGAGATGGGTCGTAGAGCCCATGAATGTTATATAATCTAACAATGTCGTGTGGATAGTTGAATATGTGCTAGAAATTAGGTCAATCTTAGCCACTCAAAAAAATGTGGAGATAAGGTTTGTATGAAAGCCACTCCAAAATTGGGCAATAGGCTTATATGGAAGCCACTCAGAAAATGGTGGAGATAAGGCTTATATGAAATCCACTCTAAAACTAGGCAATAGACTTATATGGAAGCCACTCAAAAATGTTGTCAACCATCTGTAGATGGAATAAGGCATATAAATATTGAGAATACTTGGGGTAATTTATTAAACTCAAAAAGAAAAGAAGTCAAAGGTGCCATGCACATTATCCCTAATCACTAGTGTCTAAAACATGGATTGTGATCTGGAATTTATATCAACTACTTAATCTAAAACTAGAAGTGAGAGCCATCATTCCATACATGATGACTCCTATATCTAGATTCTCTGAGAAAAACTATCTTAAAATTGCTGATTTTGAATTGAGTTGTTGCTAACAAAATTGTAATTATACTTACCTTTCTATTTGTTTCTAAAAAATCTAGTTTTTTTGCTATTTGGATAGGATCACTAAAATAGGAAACCCTATTTTCTGGAACTATAGTATAATCTTGGCACTATTTTCCTATGCTTATTTTGATGATTGTTCTATAATTATCACTGTCTATCTAGCCTATTCTGCCTGATTTGAAGTCTAGATATTATTATAGATGTTATGAAAGCTGATTTTTCAATCAATAGGATCTCTAATCTCTTTGATAAAACCCCTATTTATTTCCCTCTCTTCTAACAGTAGGAATGAATACCCCTGTAATGACTATCCTCAAAATAAAGAGCTTTACAAGTGTGTTTTGCTATGAAAATACATGATATAGTAATGATAATCAACAAGATATCTCAAGATATAGCATGGTTTGTATGAGAGACTATTAGATCAACAAGGGCATGCCTATATATATATATAATAATAATAATGTAATAGCATGTGCAATATAATAAATAGAATTGTAAGTCTAGTTAGTTATTAGTTGTCAAGGAGGGATGAAACATGATGTCCATCATGGCATCCAAGAAAGCAAGAGAATGCATGATGTGGATAATGGCATTACAAACAATTGAGAAGCAAACAAATAATAAGTATGTAAGGCAAGAAGCATACAATAGTGTCCAACAGATCAAGGAAACAAGGGACATGGGCACATGTCACTCAAATTGGGAAAGTAAGCATACAAGGCACGTACAAATGCCCACATACACATTTAATTGAAAACAAGGAAGGTTGGCATGAGGGACATAAGCGCATAGAAGTGTACAAGAAAAGGACATTGACAAATGTCCTAAGGCACACATAAAACATAAAATAGGAACTAAGAAATGTAATTATATCTAGCTATGCAAAGCAAGAAAGGAAAGCATGAAAATACTAAAAATATAATTGCATCTAACTAATCAAAGTAGAAAGTGAAATTATGCAAGACATGTAGTACAAGACAAGGCATATGCTAAGAAATACACAAGTTCTATATACTAACGAGTGTTAATAAAGTAATCCATGTAAGCTAGTAAGTAATGTAGATCAACATGATAACTAGAGTGTGTGGTGTAAGAATGACATAACCTGGATGGTGTAGTCATGTAGAATATGCCTTTAGGGGGTAAATATGTTGATATATGTCTTGAATGTAGAAGTAAGATGACCCCTCAATGGCTAGAGTGAAGCAATCAAGGATCTAGATGTCACTGCACACACTCAAAGAAGATCAAGTGAATCATGGTAAGGTACATAAATTGATAAATAATAACATAGAATAATAAAATGTAAGTTTAGCATGGTAATAGAAATGTAAAGTATGGATAATGTATACAATTGAAAGGTTTTTCTGTTTTTGAATTATTTGAATGTTTTTGGATTTTTGAAATATTTAAATGTTTTTATATTTTGAAATTTTGTATTATTTTTGGTATTTTGAGTTATTTGAATGCTTTTGGAGTTTATGGAATAAGCTATGCACAAGCAATCATAAAGAAACTATGTAAAAGTAATTAAAAATAAGCTATTTACAAACATCATTAGGAGATTATGTACAAGAAAACTGAGAAATTATGTATATAAAAACTGAAAGAAGCTATGTACAAAAAAATGAAAATAAACAATTATGTACATAATGATGTAAAAGACTAGGCTAGAGGGGGTAAAGGTTCTAAGGATGTAACTCACTAGGGATGGAGATGAAGGAAGGGATCATGACCATCATGAAATGCCTCAAGTTCATCATATATCATAGAATCTCTATACATGGTGTCATCCTATTGAAGGTGAACTAAAGGTTGCTCTGGTGATGAAAATGCTGATTTTCCTCTAGGATGTTTAGCTCTAGTAGTAGATGGATTTGATGGAAGTGGTGAAGTTGGTGATGTAATTTGAATAGTACCCTAAAACTATAGTTTATCCAATCTCTATTTTAAATCTTTAAATGAATCAGTGTCATGGCCTGTGATTTGATGAAAGTGACAAAATAGATGACGATCTTATCATAATAATATGTTAATAAGTTGATGTCATACTATAGGTAGTGTAATTAATATATGATCAAGTAACATCTATAGCATAATCTATGGCTGATGATGTGTGTTACCCACCCAAATCTGAATGACTAGCTTTATAACCATAGAGGTAACCATGTGAACTGTATGTGCCAAGTGATTTGTCTATGGTCATGACTGTGGAGTATATCCTAAGAGTGTAGTGTGATATGATAAGAGTGATTTAGGATGTCTAATGAGAGATCCAGAGTCATCTTAGTACTCTCTTGGGCTAATTGGTGTAAAGCTTAATCCATACAAATAGTCATCTATGAGTGTGGGTGTTGTATCATCATCTGAAGTAGCCTGGGAATATGTATCAACATCATGTACATATGATAACATAGAATTTACCACAAGTGGTAACTATGAAATAGGAGTCTCATCAACTGTAGTACTATAAGATGGTGATGCTATGAGAGTATCTATAACTATCAGAGTAACCATAACTTTTAGAGGAGCTATATTTGTAGAATCAACTAGTATTACTAAAACTATTGTTGGTGATTATATAATTGTAATATGTGTAGGAAATATTGTTGGTGATTATATAATTATAATAGGTGTAGGAACCATGATTGATGGAGTTTTTGGAATGGCTAAAGCTACTATGATTGATTGAGTATCGCGAGATGAGGACAAAATTATAAGTGGAGGAGTATGAGATGTGCTAGTCTCTCCTACCTCATATGTATGTGTATGATAAAGAGAAATATGATGAGGTGGTGACTGAATTATGATATGAGGTGTCCCATTTGGCAAAATAGTCAATGATGAATCTATAATTATATAATATCTAAATGATTGGTTATCTACTAGGCATGTGTATAGGTATCTTTCATGGAGAAACTTAACACATCAATGAAGAGCATAAGGAACTTCCCCCATAATATGTATCCAAGGTCATCCAAGTAAAATATTATAATAAAGAGGACTTGACATGACCTGTAACTATATAGAAAGGGTTTTGGGCCCTACCATGATATCCAAAGTAATGGTGCCCAATGTCTATCATGGTATATCATCAAATCCTCTAATATTCTTATATGATTTTTGCATGGATGCCATATCTATGCTTATGATATGTAAGAATGTAATATTACATATATTAAGTCTGAAACCACTATCAACTAGAACTCTCTTAACTACACTAGTTTTAACTTGAGCTTATACGAATAGTGGTAAATTTTGATCAATCACTATCTGAGATGGCATGTCCTCACGATAAAAAGAAATGAAATCTTTTATAGATTTTAACATGTTGACCACTGATGTAAAATAATAAGGCTCTAAATCAATGGGCATAGAAGTTTGAGTGAGTGCCTGATAAAGAATGTCCTTGAACACATTGGCTTTGTAATGTAGTTCTAACATGGAAATCTTAGCTGGTGTGTTTCTCAACTGATCAATAATATCATATGCCTTATGTAGATATACTTGTACATGTGGGTTAGGCCTAAGATGGGAAGGAATATGAGGGTGGCAATGTTCCTGATTAGGCAAGGGAGGCATGATAGCATGTTGAGTAATAACTCTAACCACATTATCTACTATCCATATAGGACTAGTAGTAGCTATAGGAGGAGAGTAGTTATAATTGACATGTCAAGGTGGTGGAGGGACAAAGGGTGTCAACTAGGTTATTTGGCAATGGGTAGTGACCTAGCGAAGAGAAAAATGGACCATGCAACATGACTTAGTATGGGATAAAGGCTCCAAGGGAGGTGAGGTAAGAGGTATCTTAACATGTTTAACATTATATTTCTTAATATCATCCCATATTATGAAAAGTAATCATGAAATGCAAAGAATGAATATTTATATTAACATATGGTAAATTTCATCATTCATGTACATCATAGGATTGAGTATGGTCTCCTTATGATTTGTAAGAAATAATTTTAAATAAATGAGATCCACTTTTGTTTTTATGTGAAATTTGATTGTAAATGTAAGGTAATACCTCAAAAGCAATGGGACCTAGTATATGCAACTAGGGTTTTTAAAAATGATTATTATTATATATTTTTAAAATTATTATGGAATTTTAAAAATTAATGTGAATTTATGATTTTAATATGTAGGTAAAAAATTAGAAAAATATTAAAAAAATTATGATTTAAAGGGACCTATTATATGTAACTAGGGTTTTGAAGAATATGATTTTTAAAAAAAAAATTACTATGGAATTTTAAAAATTATAGTGAATTTATGATTTAAATATTTAGGTGAAAAATAAAAAATATATTTCTAAAATTAGCAAGAAATTTTCCCTAGGGTTTCTAGGGTTTTTTGTGCTCAAAAGGACATAGTAAATTCAACTAGGGTTTGGAATAAATGATTTTTAAAATTACTAAGGTAAATTTTAAAATTAAATGTGAAATTTTGATTTAAAATATGCAGGCAAAATCAAAAAAATATTTAAAAAAAATGGTAAGGAATTTACCGTAGGGTTTTTATGTGCAAACGAAGTAAGTCAGGTTCACTAAATGATTTAATAATTTTTAGATTATTGGATTCTTAATCCTAATTAGTAAACAATATTAAAATAATTTAAGTACTGATTTATATAATTTACTTATATTTTAAACCTTTCTATAAATAGCAATAAATATGGAAAAAATAAGATAGCTAAAAATAGGATGAAACGATTGAAATAGAGTCTAGAATTTGTTGTGTAGGATTAAGACAGTGTCATAAATTAGGTTATAGATTTCATTTTGTAAATGGACAAGAGAACTAAAAAAGGACACTCTAAGGTATGCTATTATTATCCTCTTCTATCACTATTGTCCAAACTACTCGTAGAGACCTAATTATTCTAGGTTTTGTTCACTTTCTTTATGTGAGCCTACCTATGAAATTTTGACTGTTAAAAGTCTATATAACTCATTTTAAATATAATTCATTCTTGAAACCCTAGACCTTCATTATGATTGATAAAACTTGAGAAAGAGGGGGGGGGTTAGCGTGTGTAAGATGCACTAAACATGTATCCACATCCCTTGTGTGGGTATGCTAACAACATACCAATAATATAAAGAGGGATCAAGCCATATGTAGTTATCCCACTTGATGTGATTTGTGAAATAGTGTTATACAGATTCAAAAATGCTAAACTAGGTGTGCTTGAGGTGGCTAGGGATTGTTGTGAGGATTTGGATATGCTTGTAGTTGTATTTGATGGATGTATGCAAAGAATAGAGAAATTCCTTAGTGGTCTTTCTTGTATTCTTGCTTGCTTTGTAATATTTTCCAACCCCTTCTAAATTAACTTTGAATGGGATTTTATAGAGATCTATTGGTCATGGGTTGAATGTGTTCACACTAGGTCAAAAAAATGAAGGATAGGGACTGACCATTAGAGCTAAAAATGAAATTGGATAAGAGTGTTAAAATCAGAGACCCTAAGGTTTGGTTTTATATTCTAAGTTGGGTGATATTGTCCTATAGGTGTGGGACTTAGGGGGATGGAATTAACACAATAAATGTAGCCTAGTTAAAATGGAGTCAAGTTTTGAAAGTCTTCAAATGATTAGGAATAAGCAAAAAAGGTGTCTAAAAGGGTCATGAGAGCATGCAAGAGGGACCTATGGGTTGGGTATCACAAGCCACACTCAAGCTACCAATTTTGATATTTTATATGACTACACAGAATTAACCCTATAAGGTGACTTTGAAATCATTGATATGAAGACAATAGTAGCACATTACCTTGTGCTGATTGGTAAGAAATGATGGTCAGTTGACTATCAACACTATGAAAAATAAATTAGAGGTGTACTGAGTAGATAAGGTTATCATAATTCCTTTGAATAGGGTGCATAAACCTTACATCATTCTAACTGAGCTAGATTATCTATATGTCATGCAAGAAACTAGCTGGATGAAGGTGAATTCTAAAGAAGACCCAAAAGATCTATGCACAACTAAGTGAAAATTATTGTATGAGCATACTAAACCTTAGGTAAAATCATTAATCACCTAAAAATTGAATACATCTCAAAAATAGAGGCCCAAACAATTAGTTACTCAATTGTTGGCAACCCAATTTGCCATAAAAGATTGTGCATCTATGTCTGCTAAATCCCCCACTCGTTCATAAGTTGAATTACTTTATCAAGTAGATGATCATATGTAGGATTATATAGATCTAAATAGAGAAGGTAATTTTCCTTGGGAAATATTTTCATCTGTTAGTGGAGACTTAAACACACACCTACTCAACTGGGTTCAAGGTGATCATGAACTCTGACTTATGAGAATGGTCTTTGCATATGAAAGATAACCTCCTATGTATTATGCAATTGAGGATATAAATCATTTCATTCTACACTTTCAAGTTTATGTACCTACTATTAGACAATAGGTTAGTGCTCTGAATTATGTTCTGAATGGAGTTGTAGTGACATGGTGGGCAATTCATAGAAATGATTAGCTTGAGTGGGATGATGCATGTAAGCTCATGATAGGAAGGTTCTAAGTACTACAGATCATCAAAAGTAATTGGCCTTTCTTATAAGAAGGTGAGTGTCTTAAAATTCATATTCATAAATGTGTTGAAGTTTAGAATGAGGAACATGTGTCACCAAAGTACTAGGTTCACATCTTCCATTATACACTTGTTCCTTTACCATCAACATTGTATATGCATCAAGAGTGCAAGAGAGATATAAAGCATTGGGCACAAGTACAAAGTGATTTCATATATACATTTGTTTTTGAAGATGAGAATCCTTTAGTTCATAATGCACTACTAAAAGTCAATCATTTCTTATGCCATGAGTGTGTAAAATATTTAAGCACCATGATGAAATCCACTACACAGAAGAATATAGCTGTATATCTCAATTCAACATTACAAAGGTATAAAGTTGCCAAGAAAGAAGAATATTCCCTTACACAACCATGCCACCAAATACAAGATGAAGAAGAGGACATTGAATATTTTGATTTTGATAGTGATATTGATTTGACTAATCTATTTCAATTTGAACAACCAATAAAACTACTAAAGGACCTCAATGCAGAACCTACTAAAGAAGAAAAGCTATGTAACACTAAAATTATAAAATAAGAAGGGTAATGACTGATACAATAATCTATTGATGAAGAAAGTGCAAGATTTAATAGCAACCCATTAAAAAACATGTAGAAAACATTGGAACTGAGGTGGTCAAATTGGTGCATATAGGTGATTATTGGATAAAAGCTAAAGTTTATGAAGCTATGCAACTGATCCAAGATTATCAAGATGTATTTCCCACTAAATTTTCAAAGTTTGAAGGAGTTGATCCATCTCTATGTGAAATTCATATCAAACTCAAGAAGTGCACATGACCCACAAAAAAATGGCCATACAAGCTAAATCCAAGCATGAAATTGAAAGTGAAGGCTGCAATTGATAGAATGCAGGACACATGTATAATATATTTAATAGAAAAGGAAGATTGAGTTAGTCTCATGGTAGTGTAGCCTTCAAAAATAGGGGAGATCAAATTATGTGAAGATTATTGCATTCTAAATGATGCATGTGTAAATGATCCATTCTTAATTCCCTTCACAAATGAAGTTTTATAATCTATCACAAGACATGAAATCTACTCTTTCACGGATGGTTTAAGTGAATTTTATAAAATACCCATCATTGAAGAAGATAGAGATAAAATTATTTTTGACATGGAATGGGGATCCTTTGTATACAAGGTAATTCCTTTTGGCCTTAAGAATTCACTTATAAATTTCTCTCACGTAATGGTGACTGCATTCAAGGACTTCATTCACAACCTTATAGAAGTCTATCTTGATGATTAGGTTGTCTTTTACTTGTTTAAAGAACATTTGTCTAAACTATACCTCATGTTATAATACTATTGATCTCTATGCATTAATTTTAATTTAAATAAATATCTCTTCTTTACACTTTTTGGTGTCCTACTAGGTCATGTAGTGTGTAGTGAAGGCATTTTGGTATACTAGGACAAAATTGTAGTCTTTGTAAGTATTCCTCCACTAGTTAGCTCCACAAAAATGTGATATTTTCTTGTCCATACAATTTAATATCACAAGTTTATCAATGTATATGCAACCATTTCATCTTCATTGAAATCCTTACTACACATAAGTGAGAAGTTTGTCTAGAGTTTAAAGAGCCAAGAAGCTTTCATCAAGTTGAAGAAAAGATTGGTTACTATGCCCATCCTTATCTTTCCATATTGGATCAAGCCTTTTCACATGTATATAGATGCTTTAAGTATCATAGTCGATGCTATGATTGCGTAGCCAGGAGATGGTGAACTCAACCATCCCATTCATTTTTCAAGTTGCAAAATGTCTGACATAGAAAATAACTACATAATAACTAAAAGAGAAGCATTAGCTATGGTGTTTTTACTACAAAAAGTTTGACACTATCTTATTATGACACCATTAAAAATTTTCACCAATCATCAAGCTCTGCACTACTTTGTCAATAAGCCAATGCTTGGAGGATGCATTTCTAGATGGTTAATGCTATTTTAGGAATTCTAGTTTTCACAAGCCAAGATGAAAAAACATGGGGCCAGATCATCGTAGCTACATTATTAATGGTGAATAACTATAAGAATTATAGGAAGACTCTTTTGATGCTCATATCTTTTGTGTTGCTATGATTCCTAGTTTTTTTGAAGGAATCACCAACTTCTTTGAACAAGGAGTATTCCATATGCACGATCAAGCAAGAGACAAGAAGCAATTTGTCAATTGAGATTTACCATACACCATCATCATTGTGATTATATATCATTTAGGGAAGGATGAAGTACTATACAAGGTTATTCTAGAACATGAACGACCTCAAATCTTGTAGGAAGCACACCAAGGAGTAGTAGGAGGACATTTTGCAGGAGAAATTACTACCAAGAAGTTTTTATAGAGTGGGTTATGGTGGCCAAAATGTTTTAAGGATGCACATCGAGTAGCATAATACTGTGATGCATGTCAATGCATGGGTAAACCACTACAAAAAGATGAAATGCCTTTACATCTTATGTTAGCTGAGCAACATTTTGAATAATGGGGTATTGAATTTGTTAGGCCCATTAATCCACTAAGCAAACATAGTAAAGTAAGGTATATTATCACTATGATTGACTATTTTACCAAATGGGTTGAATTTATTGTGAGACCAAGCTGTTGTGTGAAGGATGTAACAAAGTCTCTTTATGAGAATATTATTAGAAGGTTTGGATGCCCCATCAAGCTTGTTAGTGATTGAAGGATGCACTTCCTGAACAACACCATCAAGGATTTTAATGAGGAATTTATGATTTCTCATCATAAAATCATTTCATACCATCCATAAACCAATGGCCAAGCTGAATATTCCAACAAAGTATTAGGCAAAATGTTGACAAAGATCTGTGACATCAAAAGGGATGATTGGGAAGATCAAATTCCTATGATTCTATGAGCATATCTCATGCACTATAAAAGAGCTACAAGTTTTACTCCATTCTAGTTGGTCTATGGGATTTAAGTAGTTATGCCAATGGAAAAATTAGTACCTATTTTGCTCATTGTAATGATCATGAGACTAGGGGATCGCGAGTCTCTCACCAACAGACTTCTCAAACTAAATAAGATGGATGAGTATAGGTGCAGAGCATCTTGGATGTAGGAAGTTCACAAGTAGAGTCAGAAATCATGGCATGATATGAATTTATGCCATAAGGAATTTTATAAAGGTCATTCAATCTTATTACATGACAATTATTTTAGAACATTTTTTAGTAAGTTACAGATTTGATGGAAAGGGCCTTATTATACATGAACTATCACAAAAAAGAAGCATATTTTTGAGAGATATTTAGGGAATCATTTTACCAGGGTGGGTGAATAGATGTAGGATTAAGCCCTACCTCCAATATTCAAATTGATCTCATTCTACTAAGTGAGTGGGTGATGATTAAAATTGAGTAGGTTAGGATTTCTCATTTTTTCATGTTTTTTATGTGTTTCTTTTTCTATCTATGTGTGTTTGTAGATGATCTCTTTACCACTATTCAAAAATAAAGATACCAAGTATAACATTTGCCAACCATGCATAGGATAATCCACATTCACTATCATGGATGTTAACAAGAGCAAATGAAAGTAAATAAGTTCAAGAAAGGTATGAACAAGTCACATTAATAAGATTTCCACCATATAACAGCCATCTACTACAAGTAAATTCCAGATCTAATGTTTGATTGGCTTAATCTTCAATAAATTGGTAGACTATCAACATCATATACTTGTAACATTAAATAGACAAAAAAAACCATAATGACATATCTCCACACATGTGCCATTGACTAATTGTGTTAATTTCTAGATCAAATAAGATTTGACACATCAACCATTTTATTCATGTCAAATGGATAACTAAGCATGACATTTACATGGAATCTAATAGGCATGAAATATATGAAGTCCAAGTTTGAAGAACCAAATTGACATTTCATTCTTGCACATATTTTCACAAACTAAAAATTCAAATAGTTGAGCTAGTTTTATTGCATAAAGAGACACTAGATTTTCAAGTTCATCACTCAAGAATCATGGATACATCATGATTCATCAGGGGACTGACTGACACACAAAGAGAAGTAATGGGAATTGATATGGGTCTTAGGTAGACAAAGTTAAATGATACAGAGCCATTTGACTTCCTTTGAGAAGAAGAATAAAAGTTATTTCATTCAAACCCCATCGATGCTATATAACCACTCACTCTCATAGCCCCCACTACTTCTAGAACATAGATATTGAGTGCTTATTTTAAATTCCAGATTTTAGTGACCTAAGGGAGATTATACAAGTTCTAATCAAATAATACAATGATGGAAATATCTATATTGACCCAGGCATCACCATTATCATCACCATAGAATCCATGACCTGAGCTCTAGGCATGCTTGCATGAGGAGACTCCCTATCTTAATAAAAGATAAGAACACCACCTATACAATAAGAAGTCCACATTTTTTATGTTTAGGGATTGAGATGGATCCCAATTGAGGAAATCCATGATGAATTAGTGTGCATCCTCATGGAATGTATCATAATAAGGTTCTAGCAGATGATAGAGTCTATAACATAAATTCTAAAAGGAGTTGTGGACATCGCCCATCACATGATCCAAAGGAATGAGAAATTTAATTAGCATAAGTACTTCATTCAAGATATACTCACAAACATTGATATGTGTCACACTTCTCTAAAGTAGACATTTTAGTACTAGTTCCTTATATTCTTTCTTTATTTCATACAATGGAGGTCCTTGAAGGGATAAATACACCTCGACATAGATTATTTTCCAACATATTATTTCTCCAACCTCATCTAGACATCTGAGTGTGAATCCCTAGAACATGAGAGAAAATTCAAATCATGATGGGAGGAGTGTTTGGAATTGATCACTACAAATCCTTGATACCATCAAATGTCATGCAATATTTGGGCCAACATATAGTTTTCACTTTGCTACCAAAGGGTGTATTCATACACATTCACAAGTTACCATGGTCACCCTTTGTACCATTTCCATTCTTTGTCACCATGGATATCACACAGGGAGAAGTAACCAAATAAAAAGCTTACATAGTCATGTATGTGACTCCATGATAGGCCATACCACCTGACATTGCCATCCATATAGCACATCAACTAGAAGAAACCACCAGTTCACAATAATACAAGGGAAAGCACAAGATTTATATAGATCATCAATATAAATATCATCCTTTAAAGTGTAAGACATGAAGCATGAAAAATTGGTTAGATGAATTGAAGCTTCCCCAGATCTCAAGCTCATGTGAACTTCCACAAATAGGGATGAATGAACAAGAAGTCTACTAAGTAATGATCATATACATGGCTACAGATTTATGTGATAGAGAGGAGGAGAAGGAATTATTCTTCTAGAAGGTTGTACACATGGTTCAGGTCTATAATTAAGTTCCTCCAAAACTATGTGTAGACCATTCATCTTTCTCAACATCCATTGTCATTGATACTATATGAGAAAAAGTAGAGAAACTATAATGATGGATTGAATTTTTCTATCCAGAACCTACTCCTACCTTCATAGTTGAGGATATATTTATGCTCCTTCAATAAATCCCACTAGAATCACTTATGCATAGACCTCAAACCAAACAGGAGGCTAGGGTCTCCCCTACACTTAAAAATTACAAATTTGGATGACCAATCACCATGCAATAGTCATAATCGGCCCCTTCCTCTACTTCAACACTACTTAAACACAATTTGGTCACCCTCAGATGTGAAAAGGCACATGTTTCTAGATCAAAATTCTAACCAAGTTATTCACCACTATCACCACATGCACAGGAGGTCAAAGATCTCACACCTGAGAAACCAAAATAAAATAACAATAGACCTCAAGGGAGGAAGCTGATCACACAATAAAATGGTGAGTAAGGAAGGAGGAGAAGAAATGAAAAAAGGATTAGGCACAATAACAAGCTAGTCAACAAGCTGAAGAAGTTGAGGCTATAAAAAAGGCCAAGGATGTAGAGGATGATCGAGAGAAAGCCATAGATGTGGCTAAGAAGGCCCAAGAAGCTATTGATGCAGATAAGAAAGCACAAGAGGTGCAAACCCAGAAGGAAAATAAGTTAAAATTACTACCAAGGATAAAGCGAAGGAAGAAGAATGAAAGAAATATGATGTAGTGGCCCAAGAATAGTAGGACATGAAGGTTTCCAAGTGCACACATTAAAAAATAGAGGAATTTATGAAGAAAAATAAGGAAGAAGAATATGAAGCCCTATGCCAACAACAAACATAGGCACACGTACAAGTAAAAACATAAGCACAAGCTATATAGGAACAAGCCAAGACTATGATCCTAGTAGAATAAAAGAAAGAAGATGAAGAACATATGCATAAGTTATAGGCTAATGAAGAATAATAAAAATAACAAGCTGTATAAGAAGATCTCAAAAAGAAAGTGCAGTAGGAGGAGGAAGTAAAAAGGAAAAAGTCTGAAGATGTTGTAAAGCAACTCAATTTATCAGTAGAAGCCAAAACATTATAGCAATAGGCACCAAAAGAGCCACATGTAGAAGTAGATTAGCCAACACAATAAGAAGCACTAGCTATAGCTTAGACATGTCTATAGCTCCTAGATTTGCCATTGGGGGGAGTTTGGATTTGGGATATCCCAACTATTAGTGCCCCACTTTTTCTCTTCCACTATTCATAATGCCATGACTAGACCCTTCAAAAATTATGAGTATATTGGCTACACTCCCGGTCAAGTAGGAAGATTCCTTGGATGTCTCCAAGCTTCCATTGAAGAAATAAATGGAGGGTGAAAAAACACTTTAAGATTCAATTTCATAGAAGGCCACCTATTTAGAGCTACAGATGGATCAATCCAAGGTAGAGAACATATAGTTGAAGGCTTGCCTTCATTATCTAAAAATATGATTTAGGACACCTATCTAGAGTTGGTCACTCGAGTAATTGGGGACCAAGTCATGTCTGACCAGTGTAGACTCAAGACTCTAGTTAGGTTGTGGAGCTAAAAGCTTCAACTCTTTGAAAATAGTAGGAACAGAAGGTTGATGAGATCTAGGAGCACCGGCGTCAGCATTAGGACCGACGTCGGTCGTGACCAGTGCAGAAGGCCACTGGTGACGGCAGGAAGTCGACCGACGTCGGCAGAACCAAGCAAGCAGGGACCGGCGTCGGTCGCTTGTGTGTTACAGAACTATTCGTTGCACAAACAGTTAGTTAAGTGAATGAAGAGTTTGCATGTTAAGACTAGTTAGAGTCTTGAGCTGCGAGGATAATTGTCTAAATTAAGAGTCTAAGTTATTGTTTAAGTTAGGGATCTATTTATAGACCCATTGGCATGTATTGTAAATGTATGAGATAGAAAGGAAGAGTTCCTTCTGTTGTAAGATCATTGAGTTGCAGGTTGTTACAAGCTCATAGGGGATCTTCATGTAAGTTTGGTATGTTGAATTGCAGGTTACAGGTTCATGGGAGATCAACTTGAAGTGCTATAGAGTGCTTGGTGTACCGGCAGTGTTATTACTGACTGGTTGGAGAGGTGAACACCAATTCTGTGTGTGAGTTGGTTGTTGGGACCGTTTTTGTGTAGGAGAGTGTTGTGTAGAAGAATTACTGTACACTTGAGGTGTGGGAAACCTCTGTAAGGTGGAAGAGTGTGGCGGATCTTTGTAGTATTCTTTTCTGTAAAGTGTTAATACAAGATAGTGTATTGTCTCTCATATTCTGTGCTATTGGTGAATTCTAGTTACTTGTGTTTCTGGTTATTTCTGCATATTTAATTGCTTATATTTGGTAATCATACTGTGCTCTTTCTGAGGAGCAAGATCCTAACAAGAGGAATCAGAACAGGTGTGTTTGTTCTTGGATTCCCTCCCTACAATTGGTATCAGAGCTTTTGGTTGGGATACTAACAGACTGGTTTAGATCTGGGTAGTGTGTTTTGATTATAGGTTACTCACAGGGTTTCTGTTTGAGTGGGAGTTGAGAAATGGTAGAAGACAGTAAGCTATGAATGGAAAATTTTAATGGCAAGAACTACCAATTATGGAGGATGCAGATTGAGGACTATCTGTATCAAAAAGATTTGTACTTACCGTTGGGTGGGATTAATTGCAAACCCTCGCATATGAAGGATGAAGAATGGGAGGTTCTTGATCAGAAGGCTCTGGGATCTATTAGATTGAGTCTTGCATCATCTGTGATTTCTAGCTTATCACAGTGTAAGACAACGGTGGAGTTGATGGAATCTTTGGCAAATTTATATGAAAAACCCTCAGCTTCTAATAAGGTATTTCTTATGAAATGTTTATTTAATTTGCAAATGTTGGAAGGTGGATCTGTTCATAGCCATCTTAGTGATTTCCATGGTTTGGTAAACTAGTTAAGTTCGGTCAATATTGTATTTGATGATGAAATTAGAGCTCTCTTAATCTTGTGTTCATTACCTGAAAGTTGGGAAGGTTTGGTAATGGCAGTTTCTAATACTGTGTCTCCTTCAAAATTCTTAAAAGTGAATGATGTTGTGAGTGTGATCTTGAATGAAGAGATACGTAGGAAAAGCACAGGTGAATCATCAAGAGATGCTTTGAGTGTTGAAGGCAGAGGAAGGCCAAGAGAGAAGATAGAGCGTGGGAGATCAAGGTCAAAGATAGGCAGAAGATCCAAGTCCAGGTATGGCAGAATAACTTGCTGGAAATGTGGAAAGCAAGGGCACTTAAAGAGAGATTGCAAATCGGGTGAAGATCAGCATGAAGGACATGGAGAAGAAGCAGATGTTGTGGATTACATTGCACAAGATGCTCTGGTATGTTCTTTGGATAAAGTAGAATCTTGGGTTTTAGATTCTGGTGCCTCTTTTCATGCATCCCCACATAGGGAATTTTTTCATGAGTATGTCCAGGGAGACTTTGGAGAAATTTGTGTAGGGGATGGTAAGCCTTGTCAGATTGTTGGCAAAGGAAAAGTGAAGCTGAAATTGCAGACAGGTGACACATGGGTGTTAAAGGAGGTCATGCATGTCCCAATTTTGAAGCGGAATTTGATTTCTATTAGAAGTTTGGGTGATGAGGGTTGCACAGTAACTCTCACACTGGACTCTTGGAAGGTTACCAAGGGTACACTTGTTGTAGCTAGAGGTAAGAAAGTAGGTACACTTTATCTATCTACTTGTATTACTGATTCTCTTTCTAGGTTATCTACTTCAGCTGTAGATTCAGAGATGTGGCTTAATAGGCTTGGTCACATAGATAAGAAGGAGATGCTTGTTTTTGAGTCAAAGAGTATGCTTTTGGATTTGGAAGGCATGGATCATGGTTTCTGTATGTAGAAGAAGAAGGTGATGTTTCTTGAGGAATTCGATGTTAGTGACAAGAACAGGAAAGCCTTGGTTTTCAAGGAGAAGGTGACGGACAAAGTTTAGCACAAGGTGTAGAGGAATTCTTAGTAGAGCAAGGGTGATTTGGACAAGGGTTTGATCCAAAAGGAGCTCACGAGAAAAAGTTAGGTCTCACTAGAAAAACAAAGAGACCGACGTCGGCACGAAAACTAGCATCAGTGTCCAGACAGGGACCGATGTCGGCTATGTGCAGCCCGACATCGGTGACTCAGGGTAGATAACGATCAGCGTCGGCCAGGGGAAACCGACATCGATAAGGTGGCAGTCGCAGGGAACTGACATCGGTCGGCTGCAGACTGAGATGTGACTAGCATCAGTCATTGAGATGAATTTTGGGTGGATAGCTAGTTGTCATGGAGTCTCAAGCACCCATATGGAGGACTGGAGGCATAAGTAAGTTCTTAAATTTGTCATTTCCCTTCTTTACACTACTTGTTGCTCACTTATGGTATAGAACCAGGAAGTTGTTAAAGAAGCAGAACAGGTAGATCGAGGAAACAGTGGGAGCTTGGCATGGATGAGGATGTGATTCCTTGGAGGAGAACCAAACAAGTGTTTTGGGTAGAGTTGCCAGCTGGAAGAAAGCACTGAGAGACGAATGGATGTTCAGGATGAAGAATAGCGGAAATGGATATGTGAGATGGAAGATCAGGGTATATGGTCTTGTATTAGCTGTAGGGTAATGGAGGTTTGATCATTGTGTTTCTCTTTACCAGGTTGGATAATATTAGCTACATTATCCTATTTCTGTATGATGTGCTTGTTGCAGGGTTACATATACAGGTATTGCTGAACTAAAGGTAAAGCTAGTTCAGGGGTGTGTCATGGAGAATCTGGGAGCAGCAAGATTCTTTGGCATGAGTGTGTTCTTGAGACATGGAGGTCTTGTTGACTTTGTTTCAGGATGATTGTGTGAGACCGGTTAGCATGCTGATGGTTGGACAGTTCACAGAACAGGTGTCTTGATTCACATAATGAGGTTAAGTTCATGGTATGTACTAAACCTAAGTTTTCCCAAGCAGTGGGAGTTGTCACAAGTTTGGAGTCAATCTGGGAAAGTAATATTGAAGGGCAGTTCAGTGGGACCAGCAGCAGGTGCACATGCTATGCAGGGTCAAGTTCTTATCTACATGGTTGTAGATGCGGATGTGGCAGGTAATTTGGATGACAGGTTTTGCACTATAGGATTTGTGGTGGTTGGTCTTCAAGAGTGATCTTGAGGAGGGATACAAATCCAAGGGAACAAACTAGACAGAGTACAGGTATAGGTACAGGTTGTAGCTGTTTATCTCTAAGTGGGAGATTGTTAGGTTGTGGAGCTAAAAGCTTCAACTCTTTGCAAATAGTAGGAACAAAAGGTTGCTGAGATCCAGGACCACCAACATCGGCATCAAGACCGATGTCGGTCGTGACCAGCGCAGAAGGCCACCGGTGACGGCAGGAAGTCGGCTGACATCGGCAGAACCAGGCAAGTAGGGACTGGCATCGGTCACCTATGTGTTCTAGAACTGTTCATTGCATGGACAGTTAGTTAAGTGAATGAAGAGTTTGCTTGTTAAGACCAGTTAGAGTCTTGAGCTGCGAGGATAATTGTCTAAATTAAGAGTCTAAGTTATTGTTTAAGTTAGGGATCTATTTATAGACCCATTGGCATGTATTGTAAATGTATGAGATAGAAAGGAAGAGTTCTTTATGTTGTAAGATCATTGAGTTGCAGGTTGTTACAAGATCATAGGGGATATTCATGTAAGTTTGGTCTGTTGAATTGCAGGTTGCAGGTTCATGGGAGATCAACTTGAAGTGCTATAGAGTGCTTGGTGTACCGGCAGGGTTATTACTGACTGGTTGGAGAGGTGAACACCAATTCTGTGTGTGAGTTGGTTATTGGGACCATTTTTGTGTAGGAGAGTGTTGTGTAGAAGAATTACTATACACTTGAGGTGTGGGAAACCTCTATAAGGTGGAAGAGTGTGGCGGATCTTTGTAGTATTCTTTTCTGTAAAGTGTTAATACAAGATAGTGTATTGTCTCTCATATTCTGTGCTATTGGTGAATTCTAGTTACTTGTGTTTCTGGTTATTTCCGCATATTTAATTGCTTATATTTGGTAATCATACTGTGCTCTTTCTGAGGAGCAAGATCCTAACAAGAGGAATCAAAACAGGTGTGTTTTTTCTTGGATTCCCTCCCTACATGAAGATGTTGTAAAGCAACTCAATTTATCAGTAGAAGCCAAAACATTATAGCAATAGGCACCAAAAGAGCCACATGTAGAAGTAGATTAGCCAACACAATAAGAAGCACTAGCTGTAGCTTAGACATGTCTATAGCTCCTAGATTTTCCATTGGGGGGAGTTTGGATTTGGGATATCCCAGCTATTAGTGCCCCACTTTTTCTCTTCCACTATTCATAATGCCATGACTAGACCCTTCAAAAATTATGAGTATATTGGCTACACTCCCAGTCAAGTAGGAAGATTCCTTGGATGTCTCCAAGCTTCCATTGAAGAAATAAATGGAGGGTGAAAAAACACTTTAAGATTCAATTTCATAAAAGGCCACCTATTTAGAGCTGGAGATGGATCAATCCAAGGTAGAGAACATATAGTTGAAGGCTTGCCTTCATTATCTAAAAATATGATTTAGGACACCTATCTAGAGTTGGTCACTCGAGTAATTGGGGACCAAGTCGTGTCTGACCAGTGTAGACTCAAGACTCTAGTCTTTGAGTTGACCAAGGACTAGTGTGTAGCTCAAAAATTCCATGTAGTTGGCACATTGGGCCTTGATGTCAAGACTGAGGCTGCCATACTCATCACCTTACTAGAGGAGTAATAGGGCATGCTGGACATTACTGCATTTGATCCAAAAAAGGTTGTACACAACTTGCTAGATTAGAAGCAATAACTAGATTATTCTTTAGAGAACTATAGAATAGACTTTCCCATGACCACCACTACTAAGAAAACTATGGGTAGTCACACTTCCTTAGTAGATGAGGATGATAGATCAATGTAAGACTTGCTCAATGTTAGGAACAACTTGTGTGACAACATTCTTAACTGGTAGAGTCAAATTTTATGCAATTCCTTCATAAGTATCCAAGCATAATGTCACATAGACAAACTAGAGAAACTGAGTGGTGAGATCTAGTTGAGGGTCAATAACACCAAGGCAACCATGAGCATCACTGATAACTTGGATCTCAATTAGATTATCAAATATCATGCACCAATGTGTACCCTCCTACACATGGTCCAAGAAGTTATGCTCGAATAACATACATACAAGATCGATTTATCTCCATTTTGTAGTGACATTACCTAGATTATAAACACTCCTATCTACAATCTATCATTAGATCTCTACTAGGTCATTGATTAGTGCAAGAATATGCAATCTAAGGCTAAGGACTATTATATCCAATCATCATCTGCATCCATGCCACCTCCATCAAGTTAAGTACTACACAGAGTGCCAATTTTATATTGGGGATGATTAATAAGAAAAATGAGGCCATGATGATTAAAAATCCATAAAGGGTGGCCACTTGGTTATGCTAAAATATTGAAAACTCAAAAGGGTGGTAGGTTGGTATGCTACTTAGTTGAAAACCCAAAAGGGTAGCTAGTAGTGTGCAAGAAGTGAAAAATGGAAATGGTGCCTTGAGTAATTACTGTGACTCTTATTGGTCTAACCATTTCTTTAGATTATACCCTTTGAGCAATTTTAGAATATCCTATATTGTTGTCTCAAGATGAGACAAAATTTTAAGTCCAAGAAAGTATTGGGAGAATAAATTGGATAGTAAAGCTGCACAAGATATTTATCTATATTCATGTGTTATGTACTCAATTTGTCATATGTATGTCTATTTTTTCCTATATTCACGACTTGTAATAGGTGAGAATATGAAAAAACTCCACTTTTGGTGCTAATTATGATAAGAATATAAACTATCATATATTTGAAATGTCTATATATACTTGTGTTTGTAAGAAGAAGAGAGTTCTACTTTTGAAGATATCAATATAGACTATTTTGGTTATGGTTACCTGTTGTGTTTCTTACTTTATTCCTTACATGAATTATCATGTATAATATTTTTCTTACTTATATATAATTTAATATAAATAATATATAAATATTAAATAATTAATAGTTGTTCCTACTTCCTACTTAATGTACAATAATTCATCCTGATATGCTTCTATTTTATAGCCTTTTGTATGAATATGCTACATCATCCTTTGCATGAAAGTATAACCTAGATATCCTCATCCTTAGTAAGTTATGATGCTTCATGAACCTATGGTAGCACTTCTCTTTCACTTGTAACTTGTTGAATCTCTCAATGAAGAGTGGATCATATTGGAAAAGCTTTTTGGGAAGCTAGATGTGATGAGAGGCCATGGACTTGAAAAGGAGCTTCTCAAACTAAGTCCTAGAAACTTTGACACACTTCAATATTTATTATCCAAGATAAAGTATTTAAGATTATGGTTGACAAAATGTGTAATAGAGAATAAATATGACCTACTTATTCTTTCTATATTCTCTAAGCTAGGTCCTGATTACTTAATATTTGTTTCTACTTTCCATGCCACTAAAAGTGTTTAAGGCAATACATGTAAAATGGATTATTTAGATGACTTTGTTATTGAATTGACTAAATAAGAAGGAAATTTAATATAAATGGGAACATTAAAGTCCAAAAAATATCATTCCCTAATTGCTATTAATGGTAAATCAAAGACTTTAAATGAAGATAAGAAGAAGAAGAATAAGGATGAAGAGAAGAAGAAATAATTAACATTTGCCATTATAACCACTTAAATCTCTTCTTCCAATGAGAAACCTAACAAAGATAAGGTTAAGTGTGCCCATTATAATAAAAAAAGGCATGATGAACACATGTGCATGAAGAAATAAAATCCCCTAACTCATCTTCTAGAGAAAAACAACATAGGCATTCCTGAGTCTATCAAGCAGAATTCATCAACTCAAGATTCTTCTAAGGTAAAAGGAAATGGTAAAGAGAAAGAAAAGGGAAATGTTATTGTATTAGTTATAGCTCCAACCTCTTCATGGGTTATTGACTCAGTTAATTACCACCACATGGGCTCTTCACAAGTTGATTTTTATTCCTTAGAGACGTATAACATGTCTTCTATCACTTTGGGTGATGACACTTCAGTAAAAGTTATAGGGAGAGGGTCTATTGAAAAGGATGAAGGAACATTAAATAATGTTCTAAATGTTCCATCACTTTAAAATAATCTCCTATCAGTTTAACAAATCACTCACATTAGTAAAGGCATGAAGGTGGAGTTTTCACTAGATTCAATCACAATTAGAGAGTTTCTCAATGATTATATAGTGGTAGTGTGTAAGATAGATCACCATGCTAGGTTATACACCTTCTCACATTTTATATCTAATTCTTATCTGAATGCATTATTGACTCATTTAGATGGAGTTAGTAAACTCTGGCATGTGTGATTTGGCCACATCAACTGATTCTACCTATAACAACTTAACAAAAATGACATGGTCACACGTTTACCTTGAGTCCATTTCTCTAAGGGTATTTGTGAGGGTTACACCCTTGTGAAACATACTAAAGATAAATTTGACAAAGATAAATCTTGAAGGGATTTATAGGCATTAGAGGTAGTATAAAATGATGTATTTATGACTTTTCCTAGATTATCTTTCATAAGGGATAAGTATGTCCTTACCTTCATTGATGATTTCTTCAAATACACATGAGTTCACTTCCTTAGGCAAAAATCCAAAGTTTTCAACAAGTTTTGAGACTTGAAGGTTATTGTAGAGAAATAATATGAGAAATTCATCAAGGTTATTTGAACTAATAATGGTGGAGAGTATGTCAATAATAGGTTTGATCAATTTTTCATCATAGAGAGGATTAATTTACAATGGATAGTTCATTATGTTGTTCCCAAAATCTTTCACTCATTTTTGGCACAACATATGAACTATTTTGGTCTGGCAAGCCAATATTATCTCTTCCCTTCTCAAAAATTTGTTCTGAGCATTCAAATTCCTCATTTTTCAAGATTTTTCAATTAAGGGACTAGCAAGTTCAATAGGTTCAATGGCTTTAACAGGCAAGTTCACACAAAGGAACAAGTTCCCAACACTTAGGAATTTTTAAGCTTGGTTCAACACCTCGATTCAACCAAAAATGTTCATTGGAAAGATTCAAAGGAAGGATTGAACCATTGGACCATTGAAGCCCACTTCCAAAAGGTTCAATGACGTCAACAAGCTTAAATAAGTTAAGTACTTTGGTAGAAGTTCAAGGTTCAATCGCTTCAACAAGTTTAACAGCTTCAAAAGACTTAGCAAAAAGAACAAAGAATTGAACCGTTGAACCATTGAACTATTGAGCCTTGAACCAAAATGGTTTAATGGGTTTAATGGGTTCAAAGAAATCAAAATAATTAGAAGAAAATAAGGCTTCAAGTGCAAGATTGAACCGTTGAACCAAAATTTGTTCAATCAGTCAATTCAATCGGTCGATTCAAAGGACTACCCCAAAGCTGAAGGAATAAGTGCCCTTGTGGAGGGTATGGAACATTGGTTCAAAGATCAAAGAGAAGGCTGAAAAGGTAAGGTTTCCTTTAGATTTTTGTCTGAAGAAATTATTAAGGAAATAAAAGAATTCCTTTGAAAAGATTTGCCACAGAAGAATTTCACAAAGACAAGGTGAATTCTTTAAGACAAAAAGTTTGAAGTCCGAAGGAATTCCTTTGGACTTTTATCTAAAGGAATTTGCCCGAAAGGAAAAGCTAGAAGAAAAGTGGACAAGGCAAAGGAACGAATTCCTTTGGACATTTTGTTTGAAGGAATTAACCCGAAGACCACCCGAAGGACCCCGAAGGGTAGGTACCCTTGTAGGGGCTCTTGGCACCAAGAAAATGGACCTTTCTCAAAGACCCAAAGGGATACCTTCCCTTCGGGGCATTCCAAGGCTTGATAAAAATGCAGGAAAAAGCTTTGAAAGACTTAAACAAAAGAAGACTTCAAAGAAAGGGATTGAACCATTGAACCTTGAACCAAATGGTTTAATGGGTTCAATGGTTCAACAAGTTTGATAAAGATCAAGGGACTTATAAAAATAAAGGAAGCAATTGAACAAAGAATGATCTAATGAACCATTGAACCTTGAACCAAAAGAAGTTCAAAGTTTAATGGTTCACAGGGTCAACGATTTAAAGGAAGCTCAAAAAAAAGGAAGGAAGCTGAAGATTCCAAAGACTAGTTCAAGGGGATGGTTCAACCAAAGAGCAAGGAAAGCAATTGAACCAAGGAATCGATAAAGACTACCTGAACTGTTGAACTATTGAACCAATGAACTTTCAAAGGTTCAAAGGTTCATGGTTCAATATAGTTCAAACAACCATCGACCATTGACATCTCCATGAACATCAAATTTAAGGTAATAAATTATCTATTGATTTTCAAATATAGAGTGGGACTTTAAGGATAAACCAAGCAACCAACTAAAGAAGATAGCCTGAGGGATCCAATTGCAGTAGAATCAAAGAGAAGGGTATAGAAGATATTGAAATATCTATGAGAGTTATTTTTAGTAGGTGAAATAGTTCACCAAGTGGTCATATAAGCACACCAAATCAAGGATGCAGCCTATTTTTCTTCCATGAAGTAAAGGCAAAATGGACAGCTACACAAACATTAGGAAAAGGACCAGACAACCCATTCTAAGGAGGAGACATATGAGATGAATGGGCATGTTATAGTTAAGGTCGATGCACTATTCCAAGCATGGAACCTTTGACAAAATTAAAAATGCATTAAAGGCATTGAATGTAGCATGGGTTGTCCCATGGGAAAAAGTGCCAAGCCTTTCTTGGCTGCTATACATTATAATCTCTTGTTTTATGCAATGGAGATCTTTCCAATATAAAAGAAAAACTCTACCCAAATTGAGAGGCGATTACTGAGACTTTGAGCTCATATTGTTGATCATATTACTTTATCTAAATGAGAAAGCAAGTTAATTTTAGACTTTATGCTGTTATAGCTTGTGTTATTTTAGGGAATTGTTTTTATGTCCATTTCCTAGGAGCATTCTTGTTTATTTAATTTAGCAAGTAGAACTAGTGGAAGTAATCAGGAAGGTGTCCTGAAGCTAGTTGTGGAAAGACTTTGTGCTGTCACAATTGTCTTCAGTGTGTGTTTGTCTATTTTCTTTCTATGTAAATGATCTTGGGAAGACTTTTTGCCCCCATTATCCTTAGTATTTCACTCTTTGGGCAGTTGAGATGAAGACTTTGCATTTCACTTCATTCTGCTAGTTACTGTGCCTTTGTTACCTATTGGTTTCCCACCAGAAAGAACTCCTACACTCTGCTGTAAGAACATTTCTAAAAGAAGAGAAGTGCCTTCAGTATTATCACTATGATTTCTCCTTTGTCTGTGAACATCATCTCTAAAGAAAGAGAGATGGATGGTGTAGTCCTATCCCTGAGTGTTATTTTTTGCTTATATATATAGTATATAGATCCTCATTTTTATAGGGAACCTCCCCTTGATGAGAGGAGAGATTTGTCCCCTTCTAATGTGGTAAACCTACATATTTGGCCAACCAATCTCCCTTGCTGTGGTTAAAGAGACCTATTTTTCTCATCAGTTAGCTGTTGACAAAATATTCACCTAATAGTTTTTGGTGACTCTGCTGGAGACATTGATGAGTGGTTCCTACCCTTATCCATTAAATACTTTGGTGACTCTGGTCTGTGTCTTACCCATTATCATTATAGCCTTACCACTTCCCTCTAGCTCCATGCCAAAAACTTTTTAGTGACTTCACTAGGGAATGATGAGCATTTCTAGTCTATTCAAATTGAAGCATTTCATATTACTGGGGAACGGTGTGAAGTAGGAAAGAATACTGCGAGCTTCATGCCAATAACTTTTTCGTGACTTTGCTAGGGAAGAGCATGTAGTTTGAAGCCTCAAGCTTCAAGCTGAAGTAGAACTAGTTCTTTCCCATTTTTATTCTACAATCTGACAACTCCATGCTATATTAGAAGTCAGAGATCCCAAGGTATTGTTGATCCTATTTTTGAGTCGGTGCAGTAGGGCAATTTCCATTTGTTCCCTCCCCAACTTCAAGTTCAATGATCTAGAAGTGTTCCTCCTACCCATACCAAGACACCAACACAAGGCAAAGCTTCTTTTTATATTGTTAGTAGAGCTTTTCCTATACATACTCCACCTAGATTTGTTATCCCCCTTTTTTATAATCAAATCATGGTGGTTCAAGGCCCCTAGGGTAACTCTTTTGGTCCACTCAATCTTACTCCACCTCTGCATGAGATACCACACAGTTCAAGGAATAATTTCCCCAAATTATTTGGTGATTGTAGAGTTCATCCTGATGAACATATTTCAGCCTTCAGCATAGCCTATGGCGTGATAGGCATGGAATTTGAGAACATGGAAGTCAGGCTACTTGTGGAAACACTATAAGGTGCTGCTGTAGACTAGTTTTACCATCTATAGGCTTGATTAGTGACTAACTGGGACACTCTTAAAGCTAAATTTGAACCCAAGTTTAAACCTACATAAGATGCACATGCCTTGCTGGTCGAGCTCACACAAATGAAGAAGGAACCTCATGAACCTATGAGGGATTTCATTACCAAATTTGATAAGCTAAGGAATTAGATTTTATAATTGCTCAGCCAACACCTAAAAACCTTAAATGCTTCTTCATCAACTCATAGCTACCTGAAGTGAGTTTTCTGCTGAGACGTGATAGCCACATAGACCTTGCTACTGCTCAAAACTTGGCTACTGAGATGGAAGATGACCTTATCTTGGTTAGAAAGATAAGGATAGATCTAAATAGAGGTAAATATTCTTCATCTTCTGAATACTCACCTACGGTCACTATTGATCCAATAGTGTAGAAGCTGGCAAATGAGCTGCTAGCTCTTAGAAAGCAAATGTGGCAAGGGATGTCATCTACCCCTTCGTATAGAGATGTACCAAGGAGGACATTCCCTAATCAATCATACCAAGAAAATGCTACCAAAAATCAAGGGCAAATGAATCATCTTCCTCCCCCACAAGGGAACCTTGCCATTGAAGCACCTCCAACAAATTTAGCAGTTGGATATCTTGAAGTAGAATAAGATTTCTCCTTCAAACCTGAGTTAAACCCAGAAGATGACACTAATCTCTTCAGAGAGGAAGAAGAATAATTAGCTGGTGACTCCAACATCAATTTTCTAAATTACTAAGATGAACCCAGAAGTGAAGGTAAAGTAGCTGAGGGATCATACACTATGTTTAACTGGTCTAAGAATCAGTCAACCTAGCAAGATGATAAAGAAAAAATAGAGGAGTGACCTCAACCAACAATTTCAATTTCTAAGCGGGGATCTACTCTGCCTTTCTAGCCAAAGGACCCAGTGATTGCAAGAAAATTAAGTACATCAAATATCCCTACACCTTTTACTTCAAATTCATAGACCAATCTTCCCCCTCCCAAAAATCAAAAGGATGAACTCCCATCCTCTATAACTAGTTCATTTCAAACATTTGACATAATTGACCATATAAAGAAAACCAAAATTCAAATGTCTGAATTTGAATTCTTGCAGTCCAACCCTGAGCAGTTAGATAAGTTGGTTCAATGTGTAAAGAACCAAGCTATCCTTGTAGGACAAGCAATTATAAAGGTAACTCATGATCCCCCCAAGAACACATCCACAAGGAATAAACTTTTCATTACTCCTCTTGATACTCCTAGGAGGAATGAACCATTTTATGTCTCCCTACTGATAAATGGACATCAGTTGAATAATTGCATCATTGATTTTAGAGCATCTGACAATGTCATGCCTGCTGAAGTGGTAGAATCTCTTGGTTTCACACTGACCAAGGCATTTGGGAGATGTTTCTCCATGGAGAACAAATAAGTGCCATTGCTAGGACAAATCAAGGATGCCCAATTCATATTTACAACATTCCCAGACAAGAGAATCAAGATGACTGTCTTGGTGGCCAACGTCCCAGCATCATACGACATCCTTCTTGGATGAAATTTATGCAAGGATGTGGGTGGTGAATTAAGCGTGGACCTATCCAAGGTGAGGATCCCAGTCAAAGGTGTTATGTAGAGATTGCTCCCCAAGAAGGAAGTAAAATATGTGTTCACTCAAATATCAGCACCTGAAGCTCAAATTATGTTTGAGTCTTTAGGCGTGGGTAATTACTTTTTATCCATGAAGTCCATGAGGCATCTGATAAAATTCTTGAATGTGTTAACCTAAAAATTGGTTCATATAGAATAATAGAAGGATTGGTGGAGCATAGTGCAAGTGTAGAAGAGTCTCCCCCTCCAAATGAAGAAGAATCTAAGGAAAAATCAATGTCAATGAGGTATAGATTATAGAATTCGATGGTAGCTGCTCCTCTATCAGTTCAGGAGCTAGGTTTATGTTGATATCTTCTCAAGGAGATATTTTTTATTATTCATACAAGTTGTAGCTCAGCAACACCAACACAACTGAGTATGAATCTCTATTGCTTGGATTGAAGGCCACTCAAGATAGAGGAATCAAGCTCCTTCATGCCAAAGGAGATGATGAATTGATGGTTTGTCAGGTAAGGAACCTATGTCAAACCAAGAATAAAATATTTCACCATTATTGCAATCTAGTATGGGATCAAATTGAAAGTTTTAAAGCTTTCAATATTTTTGTAGTGCCCAGAGAGCCTCATAATCATGCAAATTCATTGGCTGTCCCTACAATCTTCATGGTTCCTAACCCTAATTTCAAAGATAATAGGCACACTATCAAACTGGTCTTTCGACCAAGTGTGCCTGATAAAGCTAACCATTGGTAGGTGTTTGATGCTGACAATCAAATTATGTGCTTCACTGGACTAGAAGAGCAACAAATTATGGTAATGGACCATACTACTACATGTTAAAGTTAGGAAAAGTAACTCTTCTACAAAAGAGCAAGGATTTATGGTTTTTAGATTAGAGACCACATCTTGCCATGGGGCAAGAAGAGAGAACCAAAAGGATTGCATAGAAAATGTGATTCCTGATGGAGAGTTCCATTCTCTCATCACCAATTCTAGGAAGAAAATGGTTTCTTGCTGGTGTATCAAGATGGCATGCCCTTTTCTCTACCTCATAATGGGCAGCATCTGAAGCACTTAAATTCTTGAAGTATCAGATAAGATCATCTATACATTTGTATAGTCTTTAGTTCTATTTTTGTGCTTTTCATTTTCATTTTTGGCACTTTTCTTTTTTGGGTAGCATGACTCCATAGCCCAATGGCATACTTAAAGGCATTGGCGATTCTAGTTTCTACTCCCCTCAACTGGCCTAAGTTTTCAACTAAAGGAAGTTTCCCAATTGGAGCCAGTTGTTGTTCCCAAAATCTATCACCCATTTTTGGGATAACATATGAACTATTTTGGTCTAGTAGGCCAAAGTTATCTCTTCCCTTCTCAAAAATTTATTCTGAGCATTCAAATTCCTCATCTTTCAAGCTTTTTTAGTTAAGGGACTAGCAAGTTCAATAGGTTCAATGGATTCAATAGGCAAGTTCTCACAAAGGAACAAGTTTCTAACACTTAGGCATTTTCAAGCTTGGTTCAATGCCTCGATTCAACCAAAAATGTTCATCAGCAAGCTTCAAAGGAAGGATTGAACCATTAAACCATTGAACCCCTCTACAAAAGGTTCAACGGGTTCAAAGGTTTGACGCTGTCGGTAAGATTAAAGAAGTTAAGCGCTTCGGTAGAAGTTCAAGGTTCAACCACTTGAACAAGTTCAATGGCTTTAAAAGACTTAGCAAAAAGAATAAAGGATTGAACTGTTGAACCTTGAACCAAAATGGTTCAATGGGTTCAATAGGTTTGATGGGTTTGAAAAGATCAAAAGACTTAGAAGAAAAGAAGGCTTCAAGTGCAAGATTAAACTGTTGAACTGTTGAACTAAAATTAGTTCAATCGGTCAGTTTAAAGGACTACCCCAATGTTGAAGGAACAAGTACCCTTACGAAGGGCAGTGAACTAAAGGTAGGTGCCCTTGTGGAGGGTAGGGAACATTGCTTCAAAGATAAAAGAGAAGGATAAAAAGGTAAGATTTCTTTTGGATTTTTGTCTGTAGAAATTACTAAGTAAAGGAACCAAAATAATTCCTTCAAAAAGATTTGTTGTGGAAGAATTTCACAAAGACAATGTGAATTATTTCAGACAAAAAGTTTGAAGGAATTCCTTCAGACTTTTGTCTGAAGGAATTCACCTGAAAGGAAAATCTTGAAGAAAATCAAACAAGGCAAAGGAAGGAATTCCTTCATAAATTTTATCTGAAGGAATTAACCCGAAGACTGCCTGAAGGACCTCGAAGGGCAAGTACCCTAGCAGGGGCTCATGGCACTAAGAAAATGGACCTTTCTCAAAGACCCAAAGGGATACCTTCCCTTCAGGGCATTCTAAAGGCTTGATAAAAATGTAAAAAAAAGCTTCGAAAGACTTAAAACAAAGAAGACTTCAAAGAAAGGATTGAATCGTTGAACCTTAAACCAAATGGTTCAACGAGTTCAAGGGTTCAAAGGTTCAACAAATTCGATAAAGATCAAGGGACTTAGAAAAATAAAGGAAGCAATAGAACAAAGAATGAACCAATGAACCATTGAACCTTGAACCAAAAGAAGTTCAAAGTTTAATGGTTCATAGGTTTAATGGTTCAAAGGAAGCTCCAAATGAAGTAAGGAAGTGGAAGATTCTAGAGACCAGTTCAAGGGGATGGTTCAACTAAAGAGCAAGGAAAATAATTGAACCAAGAAAATGATTGAATCAAGGAACTGATAAAGACTACCTAAACCATTGAACTATTAAACCAATAAACTTTCAATGGTTCAAAGGTTCATGGTTCAATATAGTTCAAATAACCATCGACCATTGACGTCCCCACGACCGTCAAATTTAAGGTAATGGATTATCTATTGATTTTAAAATATAGAGTGGGAATTGAAGGATAAACCAACCAACCAACTGAAGAAGATATCCTCAGAGCTCTAATTGCAGTAGAATTGAAGAGAAGGCTACAAAAGATACTAAAATATCTATGAGAGAGTTATTTTTAGTAAGTGAAATAGTTCACCAAGTGGTCATATGAGCACACCAAATCAAGGATGTGGCCTATTTTTATTTCATGAAGTAAAGGCAAAATGGATAGCTTCATAAACATCAAGAAAAGGACTAGACAACCCATGTTAAGGAGGAGACATATGAGATGAATGGGCACGCCATAGTTAAGGCCGATGCACTGTTCCAAGCATGGCCCCTTTGATAGAACTGAAAATGCATTCAAGGCATCTAATGAAATGTGGGCCACCCCATGGGAAAAGGTGCAAAGCCTTTTTTGGCTGCTATACATTGTAATCTCTTGTTTTATGCAATGGAGATCTTTCCAATATAGAAGCAAAACTCTGCCCAAATTAAAAGGTGATTACTGAGACTTTGAGCTCAGATTGTTGATCATATTACTTTATTTGAATGAGAAAGTAAGTTACTTTCAGAATTTGTGCTATTATAGTTTGTGTTATTTTAGGAAATTATTCTTATGTCTCATTTCTTAGGAGCATTCTTGTTTATTTAATTTATCAAAAAGAACTAGTGGAAGTAATCAGGAAGGTGTCCTGAAGCCAGTTGTGGAAAGACTTTGTGCTGTCACAATTGTCTTCAGTATGTGTTTGTCTATTTTCTTTCTATGTAAAGGATCTTGGGATGACTTTGTGCCCCTATTATCCCTAGTATTTCACTCTTTGGGTAGTTGAGGTGATGACTTTGCATTTCACTTCATTATGCTAGTTACTGTGCCTTTATTACCTGTTGGTTTCCCACTAGAAATGACTCCTACGCCCTACTGCAAGACCACTTCTGAAAGAAGAGAAGTGCCTTTAGTATTATTAGCAAGATTTATCTTTTTTATGTGAACATCATCTCTAAAAAAAGAGAAATGGATGGTGTAGTCCTATCCCTGAGTGTTATTTTTTGCTTATATATATAGTATATAGATCCTCATTTTTATAGGGAACCTCCCCTTGATGAGAGGAGAGATTTGTCCCCTTCTGATGTGGTAAACCTAAATATTTGGCCAACCAATCTCCCTTGCTATGGTTGAAGAGACCTATTTTGCTCATTAGTTAGCTATTGACAAAATATTCACCCAACAATTTTTAGTGACTCTGTTGGGGACATCGACGAGCAGTTCCTACCCTTATCCATTAAATACTCTGGTGACTCTGGTCTATGTCTTACCCATTATCATTATAACCTTGCCACTTCCCTCCAGCTCCATGCCAACAACTTTTTGGTGACTCTGGTGTGGAATGATGAACATTTCCAGTCCTTTTCTAGTCTATTCAAATTGAAGCATTTCATATTGATGGGGAACGACGCGAAGTAGGAAAGAACACTGCCAGCTTTATGCCAATAAATTTTTGGTGACTCTACTAGGGAAGAGTGCACAATTTTAAGCCTCAAGCTTCAAGCTAAAGTAGAACTGATTCTTTCCCATTTTTATTCTACAATTTGGTAACTCCATGCTATACTAGAAGTGAGAGAGCCTAAGGTGTTGTTGATCCTATTTTTGAGTTGGTGCAGTAGGGCAATTTCAATTTGTTCCCTCCCCAACTTCAAGTTTAACAATCTAGGAGTGTTCCTCCTACCCATACCAGGACTCCAACATAAGGTAGAGCTTCTTTTTTTATAGTTAGTAGAGCTTTGCCTATACACACTCCATCCAGATTTGTTATCCCCCCTTTCCATAATCAAATCATGGTGGTTTAAAGCCCTTGGGGTAACTATTTTGGTCCACTCAATCTTATTCCACTTCTGCATGAGTTACCACATAGTTTAAGGAAGAATTTCCACAAATTCTTTGTTGATGGGAGAGTTCATCCTGATGAACATACTGCAGCCTTTAGCATAGCTTGTGGCGTGATAGGCATGGACTTTGAGGATGTGGCAGTTTGGTTGTTTTTGGAAACACTACAAAGCATTGCTAAAGACTGGTTCTACCATCTGTAGGCTCGATCAGTGACTGACTGGGACACTCTTAAAGCTAAATTTAAAGCCAAATTCAAACCTATAGAAGATGCACATGCCTTACTAGCCTAGCTCACATAGATGAAGAAGGAACCTCATGAACCTATGAGGGAATTCATTGCCAAATTTGATAAGATGAGGAATTAGATTCTTGTAATTGCTCAGCCAACACTTGAAAATCTCAAATGCTTCTTCATCAACTCACAACTACTTGAAGTGAGTTTTCTACTAAGACGTGCTAGCCACATAGACCATGCTACTGCTCAAGACTTTGCTACTGAGGTGAAAGATGACCTTATCTTGGTAGGAATAATAAGGATAGATCCAAATAGAGTTAAATCTTCTTCATCTTTTGAATACTCACCTACAGTCACTACTGATCCAATGGTACAAAAGCTGGCAAATGAGATGCTAGATCTTATAAAATAAATGGTATAAGAGATGTCATCTTCCCCTTCATATAGAGATGTACTAAGGAGGACATTCCCCAATCAGTCATACCAAGGCAATGCTACCAAAAATCAAGGGAAAATGAATCATCTTCCTCCCCCATGGGGGAACCTTGCCATTGAAGCACCTCCAACCAATTCAATAGTTAGATATCTTAAATTAGAATTAGATTTCTACTTCCAACCTGAGTTGAACCTAAAAGATGATGCTAATCTCTTCACAAAGGAAGAAGAAAAAATAGCTGGCAACTCTAACATCAGTTTCTTGAATTACCAGGATGAACCCAAAAGTGAAGGTAAAGCAGCTGAGGGATCATATGCTATGTTCACCCGATCCAAGAATCAGTCAGCCTAGCAAGCTGATAAAGAAAAAATATAGGAGTGATCTCAACCAACAATTTCAATTGCTAAGTGGGGAACCACTCTGCCTTTCTAGCCAAAGGATTGGGTGATTGCAATAAAGGTAAGTACATCAAACATCCCTACACCTTCTACTTCAAATTCATAAAATAGTCCTCCCCCTCCCAAAAATCAAAAGGATGAACTCCCATCCTCTATAACTAGTTCATTTCAAACATTTGACGTAACTGACCATATAAATAAAACCAAAATTCAAATGTATGAATTTGAATTCCTGCAGTCCAACCCTGAGTAGTTAGATAAGTTGGTTCAATGTGTAACGAACCAAGCCATCCCTGTAGGACAAATAATTTTGAAGGTAACTCATGATCCCCCCAAGAACACATCCACCAAGAATAACCTTGTCATTACTCCTCCTACTACTCCTAGGAGGACTAAACCATTTTATGTCTCCCTACTGATAAATAGACATCAACTGAACAATTGCATCATTGATTCCATAGCATCTGACAATGTCATGCCTACCAAAGTGGTAGAATCTCTTGGTCTCACACTGACCAAGAAATTTGGGAGATGTTTCTCCATGGAGAACAAACAAGTACCACTGTTAGAACAAATCAAGGATGCCTAATTCACATTTGTAGCATTCCTAGACAAGAGAATCAAGATGACTATCCTGGTGGTCAACGTCCTAGCATCATAATCCATCCTTCTTGGATGAAATTTCTACAAGGATGTGTGTGGAAAATTAAGCATGGACCTATCCGAGGTGAGGATCCCAGTCAAAGGTGTTATGCATAGATTGCTCCCTGAGAAGGAAACATAATATGTGGTCACTCAAATATCAGCACCTAAAGCTCAAATTCTATTTGGGTCTTCAAGCATGGGTAATTAATTTTTATCCATGAAGGAAGTCCATGAGGCATCTGATGAAATTCTTGAATGTGTTAACCTAAAAATTGGTTCAAATGGAACAATAGAAGGATTGGTGGAACATAGTGCAAGTTTAGAAGTGTCTCCCCCTCCAAACGAAGAAGAATCTACAAAAAAATCAATGTCTAACGAAGTATGGATTCTAGAATTTGATGGCAGATGCTCCTCTATCGGTTGAGGAGCCAAGATTGTGTTGATATCTCCTCAAGGAGATATTTTTCCTTCTTCATAAAATTTTTAGTTCAACAACACCAATAACACAATTGAGTATGAATCTCTATTGCTTGGATTGAAGGCTACTCAAGATAGAGGCATCAAGCTCCTTCATGCCAAAGGAGATGCTGAACTGATGGTTTGTCAGGTAAGAAACCTGTGTTAAACCAAGAAAAAAAGATTGCACTATTATCACAATCTGGTATGTGATCAAATTGAAAGTTTTGAAGCTTTCAATATTTCTACAATGCCCAGAGAGCCTCATAATCATGCAAATTTATTGGCTGTCCCTGCAACCTTCATGGTTCCTCACCCCAATTTTAAAGATAATAGGCATACTATCAAACTAGTCTTTTGACCAAGTGTGCCTGATAAAGCTAACTATTGGCAAGTGTTTGATGCTAACAATCAAATCATGTGATTCACTAGACTAGAAGAGCAACAAATTATGGTAATGGACCATACTGTTGCATGTCAAAGTCAGGAAAATAATTAGGAATTAGGAATTTCAAAGTTAGTTACATAATTTTTAAGCCTCTACATTAGATCCATATAGTTTTTAGGAGGAATTATGAATTCTTGAGGGGGATTCTACCATGCATGAGGAATATAACTCCTTAATCAGCAATCATACTTGGGAATTAACACTTATTCTTAAGGGAAGAAAGATATTTTAGTGTAGATGGATATATCAGATTAAGTATGCAATATATGGGTCCATTGACAATTTCAAGGTGCAGTTGGTCACCAAGGGTTTCTCGAAGGTGCTTGGCATCAAATACACATTTAACTTTGCACTAGTCACCAAAATAAACTCTATCATACTTAAACTTTCTTTTGCCATAATGAATCATTGGGATGTTCATTAGATGGACATGAAGCATTCCTTTCTTCATAATGATCTTGATGAGGATATTTACATGGAATAGCCTCCAAGATTTTTTGAGGATTATTATTTTTTATACAGACTCCATAAATCAATGTATGGAATCAAATAGACCCCTTAGACTTGGTACGCTGAGATGGATTCCTTTATTCTTTCAACATGATTTAATATATTCCATTCAAATATGAACGTCTATCTCTTGTATTGTGATGATTTTCTCTTGATTCTAGTTATTTATGTTGATGATATTTTGATTATTGGTATCTCTTCTTCATCCATTATAGTGGTGAAAAGGGCTCTTCAAGACAAATTTTCCATGATAGACTTGGGCTTGTTAAACTACTTCTTTGGGATTCAAATTTCTTAGTTTGACTCAGGGATTACTCTTGCATAGCCTAAGTATTCTCTTGATATACTTGCTTAGTTTCACATGGTTGATTGTAAGCCAAATTTGATTCCCTTTATATATATATTTAAGCTTAGATTAGATTATACTTCACCTTTGGTTGATGCTACCTTTTATTGACAACTTGTCGGTAGCCTTATCTACTTGACACATACCAAACCTGACATATTATATGTAGTGGTCCTAGTCTCAAGAGTCATGTAAGAACCCCATAAACTACATCAGAAAGTATCTAAGAGGATCTTGTACTACATTCAAGGAACATATAGATTTGGTTTTTTATTATAGAGTTAGCATTGACATCAAATTGATTTGCTATATTGACTTAGATTGGGATAACGATATTTAAAATCATAAATCCTCTTCATGTTACAATTTATCCATTGGTTTAAGTCCAATTAGTTGGTCAAGAAAGAAGTAGAATTCTATTGCTTTATCATCTACTAAGGTAGAGTACAAAGGGTTATCAATGATATCACTGAGGCCATCCAACATTAGGGGATTCTCATGGATTTTTGTATCTAGTTTCAGTGATCTACCATAATCTACTATGACAACCAAAGTACCATTCAAATTTATTGGATTCTAGTCCAACATCAGTAAACCAAACACAAAGATATTCACATGCATTTAATTAGAGAGATCATTTATGGGGACATCATTAATCTGAGATATTTATAGATGAAAGAATAGATTGTAGACATTTTCACCAAACCTTTCATGAAGAGAAAGTATCTTCACTTGTGGGCTCTTCTTAAGGTTCAAGACACTACAACATCATCATCTTCTAGGGGGGCCTTCTATCCTCTTCTTTTTATCTCTCTTTTTTTTTGGGGTGGGAGTTTTTTCCTATGGATTTTCTCCTTTATTTTAATTTATGAGAGATTGCTTTATACATGGGTACCTCATCAGGCCCAGTTTCTAGGAACCATTTTTTTACACTACCCACCTAAGTTGTGCTTATGGGGGGTGTTAGAGTAGGATTTTTTTTTTTAATATTTATTTATTATGGGATTTTTTCCCCTCACTTGGAGTTTTCCTAATTTAATGTTTAAGCTTGATTATGTGTGTAGGTTGACTATGTGACTAAGAAGTAACTCCCTTAATTAACTACTATAGGTATGGGAGTTACTCCTATATTCTTGACCCTATTGAATACCTTTTGTAGAAGAGTTACTATTCTATTCTAGGGGTATATTGATTAACTTTTGTGGAAGAGTTACTCAACACTCTCTTATTTGCACTTCTCACATTTTTGAGCTTTGTTAATGAAAGTTTTGGTTTTGACTATAGTCCATTTTGCATTGTTCATATATTAGTTTCATTTTCTTTCAAATACATTATGTTATGCACTCACTTGGATTGTTTGATCACTTGACTAGTGCATCCACTCTATTTAGAGACTTGGATTTTTCCCTAATAAATTTTAGCAAGCACTAGGCAACCATGGAAAGATGGTTTGATAGAAAAGCACAAGTGAATTGATTTCATATTTTAGATTTGGTTTTATTATGGGACCAAGACCCTAATAAAAAATGCCAAAATTCTAAGCTAATTCCTATTTAGATTGGTCCTTATAAATTTTTAAAATTTCTAGGATAAAATGATTTCCAATTGAAAGATCTATAAGGGAATGACCTACAACTATTAGTCAAAGGACAGTTTCTAAAGCATTACTTATAAACTGTTCCATCCAACACCATTTTAGAATGAGTTAAGAGTTTTGCAATGTGTATATATTGTATAGTGTTTCATGCTTTCTTAGTTTAGATTTGATTTCTATTGTTTGTTTTTTTGCTATTTTCTATTTGTTTCCCTAAATCCTTTGAGATGTCTTATTTCATCCAAGCCCTTGGTGTCTTTTCAATGTGTTTATCTAAAGCAAAATTGATTAGGGCTAATAAATTGCCATATCATGGGAAATTAGTTCTATTAGAGGTGATATATTGTATTTTTTGTTTTATATCTCCCCTTGTAGCCCATTTACTATAATTCTATCTAGAAAATAAATCCTATGCATAGCCAATATTGCATCAAAACTAGGTCTAAGAATAAATAGAAGGTAAAACAATAATATGTTTAAATTAAGATGTTCTTGGGGCTATTTTGGGCTGGTCACTTCAAATGGTGAGTAAGTACATGATGATCATCCATATTTAATAATCTAGAGAGTAAGTATTCATTCTTGAACAAGTCCATAAATTGGAAGTAATTATTTTGCAAGTTTTTAGAAGTTTGAAGGCAAGTGATTTGAAACAAGGCTTATGGATTTAAAATAGTTTCTTTTCCTATCTAAACTATCTATAGCTCCAAGAATCTGAATGGAGCCAATAGGGTTTGGTAGGGGGTACACAAGGTACTTAAGCAAACACTTAGAAGGGTGACTATCTCAAGGATGTTATGGGCTAATCGTGACTTATAAAGGCTATCTAGTTTGTTGGCTTGCACCAAACTATAGGCAGACTCATAAACTAGGTTAGTGCTAGCATGATCAAGTGCGCAAAGGATACATGTATCTCTAATGGGTATAACTATAGTAAATCAAGCAATAAAAGGGTAATATTTAATGTGTAAAGAATGAGAAAGTAAGCTATTTGAAAAAGATAACACTACCAAGCATGAAATGAATTTTAGAAACATGTAAGCCTATTAATTGAAATATGATTTTGGAAAGGAAATTACATTTAAAATAGAGAGAGATAAGGGGAGAATACAATTTTAGAAACCTAATCTAATGCTTTTATCCAAATGAAACTATCTCTAGTATGTGAATGAGTGAGAGAATGCCATTTGAGTTAAGCAAACTAAGCTATTTGAACATGAGGGAATACACCAAGTAATGCAAAAATCCATAACCAAGTAGTTTAAACAATGAAAGACATTTTCAAAGGAAAATATGTTTTTAGGTTTAAGAGAATACATAAACTTTAGAAACTACTCTAAAACATGTTCAAAATGAGATAAACTAGAATACAAATGGTAAACCCAAGAATATATGCTACACTAAACAAAGGAGTTTAATTTTGCATAACAAAGTACCCTTAGTTCAGGCTCAAAAATATTGTGCAGATGTTTTACCAACTAGGAATCTAAGTTTGAGACATCAATGGAGGAAGATAGGGTTGTATTGTAGAACCAGGTCCAAACCAATGCCCAAATAGGTAGGAGGAGGTGAAGTGGGAACTTGAAAGGATGTAAGATATCTAACCAAGTACATAAATCAGGTGAAATGCCAAATGTGGAAGCTAAGAGCAAGCTAAAAGTAGGAATAACTAAGAGCAATAATAGAATCTCCAAGTCAACATGAAATAGTATATGGGATCTTCTATCACCAAGTGAGCTCAAGATTACCAAGAATGAATTAAGAGAGATTCAAAATAATGAATAACAATGAATGATCAAGATAAAAATGGATGAAATAGAGTGATATAGGGCCTCCTTAATATGTCAAAAACTAAAAACTAGCTACTTTTAGTTGTTATAGGATCAAAACATGCATTCTAGCTGGGATGCAACCTAGGACATAACTTTCATGAAGGAAACATGTGGCTTAGGCTATGGGTTCCCCCATATTCGATAGTTTGGGTCAATATCCCATCTTAGGTTGTCAAAGGGACTCCAAAAAGGATCCAAGAAGCATGTGAAAGGTCTTTCTATGAGTGGAAAGGCTAGGGAGGTGCAAGCATCCATGTATAGAGTGAAAGAGTGTTTATGCAAGTAGGAAATGTCTCAAATGGGATGACCTAGGTCGGTAGTCTACATGTGAGCTGATGTATAATCATAGGGAAGAGTAGGGTCATAGTAAGTATGATTACATATGCCCCTAATATACAAGCAGTCAGTGTTTGAATGAAAAAAGAGTGATATGTAGTACTTAGAAACCACACAAAATTAAAGGAAAGTAAGAAATGAAATGATAAAACATAAAATTACGTGTACCTACCATATAAAGATGGTCGTAGAAGAAGTCAATGGTGTGATCCACATGTGAGAGTACAAATGCTACATAATCCAAATCCAAATCCAGATCAAGTTCCAACTCCTATGTAAAAGGGATATAAGTGATATCAAATCAAATCATATAATCCAGAATGACATTCACTAGAGCACCAGCTCTAGTGTTCTCCCCATAAGGGATGTGGGTGACCTAGACATTCTCAAAAGAGGAGAATAAATCATGCACCACCTTGAAGAGGGGGAAAAACTCAGAGCTAAGAATGAACTAGGAACCAGTGAGATGAGACATGGATAAGAGTGAGTTGGAGTATAATTTCACATGACACATGCCTATAAAATGAGTGTCGGTCAAAGCATTGATGATTGTGTGATACTCAGTTGTATTATTTGTCTCACTAGTAAGGAGGTAACTAGCTACAATATGATTATAATCCCATGGGTCATTGATAATCCAAATAGTAGCAGTGGATCTTAGGTTGCCTCAACTTATGATATTAATGTGAATCACCAATGAGAGGTGCACCATGATGGGGGTTAGGGATGTAAGAGGACACTATGGTAGTATTGTCTCAACATAGAGTAGGATAAGAGAGTTACACAAGGGAGACAAAGAACACACTCAAGTTGTAATTGAGGGGCAAATACCAACACTGACTATGGGATGAGGTGATGAAGGGTGGTAGGATGTCCATCAAGAGATAAAGACTAGTCAGTGAAGACCAAAGTAAGTCCTTGAGTAACCATAACCAAAAGCCCACACTTATAGGAAATGTTGGAGGTTCTAGGTTGTGACCTAGATAAGGAGAGGAGTGTTTAAGTCCAAATCTCAAACCTAGTACAATATGGGAGAAACCCTAGACTGTGGGCTATCTAGCTTATAGGTTACACCTCCATATTTCATGGGGCTATTATAAAAAAAGGATCTTATAATTATTTTAGTTATTTATTAGTTTCTCTCAACTAGGTGCAAACATGAGATATACCCTTTGCCCTAAACATTTTACACTTGATTGCATTGACATCAATTCACATAAGGAACATGCCTTATATGCTCACACAAAGCACAACTGAGAAGGAACCATGGCTTACATTGGGCTAGTTGTGCCATGGCATGAGATATTAATTATGGGGCTTGGTCAATTCAAAGAAGGATTAAGTAGATCCAAAGGCAAAAGCCTTTTGATGGACTAATCTTAGAGTCATATGATTGTAAGCCTTTTTAAAACTATGCCTAGTGTTATATCGACACTTGAGGGGTCAAAGGGCAACTTTCACTTAAAGTGTTCATACTAGGCTTGTGCTTCTAGCAAGGGTAGGAAAACTTGGAACATGGGATTTGTATACTTAGTATTTATGCTAGTTAAGGTTGACATCATCATATATTATAGGGATGTCATTAACATCGTAAACTAGAAGCATTCACAACCATTACTCAACACAATTAAAAGGAAATTACAATATTGCATGTGTATTCAAATATTAATATAAAGACACATATACTAGATTTATAATGTTTACTATAACTATTCTTTGTCATTAATCAAAGTTAAAATAAAAAACATTTAGTTCATGGTATTTATAATAGACTAAATGCCTAGCTTAAGCTACTTGACAATTAATAAGCTCACAAGTAAGCTTGGATGCTTTCAAATGGAGCCTTAATGGCATCCATACTACTCCTAGGTCTAATGGAAACCATAGTAATATTTATGGAGAATTTCTAATTCATTATAGCTTTGATACACTATTTTTGTATCCTTTTGCTTCATTGGTTTGAGCTCTTTTTACAACCTTCTAGAGCAACTCTACCAGGATATAATGCACACATCAAGTGTTGAATTGAAGCCTTTTTGATCATTCCTCACTGGTTACATTACCTTATAAAGTTTTTATTATAGTTTCCATATATCTACCAATCATCAAAGATGCCATAGAAATATATAATTGGTTAGCTACCTACCAGCTAGCACAAGGTATGCATTGATCCCTCCAGCTAGTGCCAAGAGGCCAAAATGTCATCATTAATCAAAATTATGCCTCACACCAATAATGAGGTCATGATAGCATGAATAATGTAATCAATTAAATAAGGTTCCCAACATTACCCCATATAAAATTTCTAATCAATCCTCAAATTATGTTGTCAAGGTCTTCGAAATACAAAACTTAAGTATGCTCTCCTTAAGCTCGATGCTAAAATTCAAAAAACCCTTGATGGTGAGATTTATTTCTTTAATGGAACTATCTATTTTGGTGGAGGCATCGCTAAGCATAAGTATGTTAGTCTTCTCCAAATCCTTTTATAAGGCCTCTACATTTGCCTTATCCTTATTCACACTCCTATCCAAGATTGTTCCTTGCTCACAGGCCTTAGTCTATAGAGCATAGAAGAGTGCTTCCAATTTTTACTCTTGGTCCTTGATTTGGGTGCTTAGCACAGTAATGTTCCCCATTATATTTACCCATTCCAATCTTCCTATTGAGTACACATGTACCAGTAACTTCTCCTTCTCCTCCTTTGCCTACTTTAGGCATGCATTTATGACTAACTCTTGGTTGGATAAATAGTTAGTGAAGCTTAATAAGATGGAATCAGCTATATCAGTTCCCACTTATAGATTTTCAAATAGGTCTTATACCTCTTTGAGATTAGTATAAATCTTCTTCTGTATCATAGTACATGGATCTTCTTCTTCTTATTTATGTTGGCTTAGGTTTTAACCTTGGGAGCATATACTCCACTAGCACACATATTTTATCAACCTCAGATAGGTTTGAAGTATTAATGTCAAGCATAAGGGATGGTTTATCCATTTCTATGTACTCACAAAGCTATTTTAGCCTAAATTTGGTGGCTTGTGCTTCATCTTTGGCTTATTTGGAGAGCTTCTTCCATTTTCTCACCTTGTCATCATTGATAATATTTCTATGTGTTTGACTTCATTAGCCATCCTAATTAGCACATTACCAGATCAAACTAGGTTTATGACATGAGGATTTATTAGGAGTTAGTGATGCCCTTTATTAGGTTCTAGTAGGCCCAAAATAGAATTTCTAGGCACCCCAAAGTGAGGCTCATCCATATAGTGATCAATCACAAATGAAAGCTATTTGCACATCTTGGTTATGGCATCTTGGTGGGGCATAGTGTCAAACATTTATAGGTCCTTATCCCTCATACCTTCTTCACCTTCTCCATTATGTCATCCTTCTTGATGACAATTATTTTTGTTTGTTCTCTTTCCTCTTCACTAGTGCCACTGCTAATCAACTACATCAATTCCCACTTGTAGATTTTAAAAGAGGTCTTATACCTCTTTGAGTTTAGTATCAAGATCCTTATATATCACAATACGTGGATCTTATTCTTCTTATTCATTTTAGCTTTGGTTTTAACCTTGGAAGCATCTAATCCACTAGCACACATATTTTATCAACCTCAGATAGGTTTAAAATATCAACATCAAGGATAAGGGATGGTTCAACCATTTTTATGCACTCAAAAAGCTATTTTAGATTTAATTTGGTGGCTTGTGCTTCATCTTTGGCTTCTTTATAGAGCTTCTTCCATTTTATCACCTTGCCATCATTGATAATATTTCTATAGGTGACTTCATTAGCCATCCTAATTAGCACATTACTAGATCAGACTGGGTTTATGACATGAGGATTTATTATGAGTTAGTCATGCCCTTTCTTAGGTTCTTCTAGGCCCAAAATAGACTTATTAGGCACCTCAAAGTGAGGCTCATCCATATAGTGATGAATCACAAATGAGAGCTATTTTCACATCTTGGTTGTGGCATCTTGGTGAGGTATAGTTTCAAACATGTAGAGGTCCTTATCCTTAATCCCTTCTTCACCTTCTCCCTTATGATTAGTTTTATGTCATCTTTCTTGATGACAACCATTTTTGTTTGTTCTCCTTCCTCTTCACTAGTGCTACCAATTTATTTAGAGCTTTCCTTTGAGGAATCATCTATTTGTTCCTTGGGGGATTCTTCCTTAGACTTCTCCCCTTGTCTGTTTCTTCTTCCTAGGGTTTATATAAACTCACCTTTAGGGAAATTTCTTCAATACCAGTGTCACCTTGTTATTATTGGGGTTCCTTGGTAGTCTCCTATTGTTTTTCTAAGGTGTGAGTATCACCTTATTTTTCTTTAGGAACCCCTTCACTACTTGAGAACACCTCATGTGCATCTTCTTCTACTTTCTTGGTGGGGGTGTTGGGTGCTTTATTGGCTACTTTAATAACTAGTCCTATGTTTGTGGGAACCTTATTTTCCTTTTTATCTTCCTTAGAATCTGCTATTTCTTGGGCTAGTCTACACTTTTTTAAAGCACCAATGCCTTCTCAATGTCCTCCTCACTTAGGCCCATTATATTCCACACACTTCTATTCTCCTCTTCAATTTATGAAGGTGATGTGTAGGGTTATTCACTAGATGAGGAGCTTGTTAGCTCCTTTGCTTCTTCAAGCATGGTGGTTGTGCTACTTTGGAGGGCCTCCTACACATCCTTGGCATTGGGATCTTCTTCCTTTTCTTCTTCTTATAGGATATATGTCCCTAAACTTTCTTCTTCTTCCTCCTCCTTCTCTTCAGGTGTGAGGGTCTCTTATTTCTCCGTTTCTATTAGAGTTATAGTTAGGAATATAATGGGTCCCTTAGACTTCTTTTTGTCCTTCTTTCCAGAGGAAGAAATATTTGATGCTAAGGTTTCATGCTTCTTGGGAGTTATAGGTGTAGTTTGTTCACCAGAGGCAATATTTGACTTTATGTGCTCTATAATATCTTCAAGTTTCTCCCCTTGCTTCTTTAGAGGGTATTTTCTTGCATCTTTGGTATTGTCTTCCCTTCATCATCAATCAAGAGGGGGAAATCATCATATATTTAGGGATCAATTCCCTTCTTACACAACTTCATTTCGTAATAGAGGTTTAAAATGTGCCTAGTTATTATCTCCCTCTAGAGGGGGTGGAGTTCCCTTTTATGGGATTTATCTTCCTCATCCTTAGTGGCCTTTACTATTGGGAGAAAATACTAGAACCTCAACCTACTCTTGTCTTGATCTATGGTCTTCACTTAGATATCTAGCTACTGTGCATTGGGAATCCTCCTTAGCACCACGATGAAATACTTGGAAAAAAATACATAAGACAACTTCAACCATCTAGATAGGTTTTTATATATGAGCACCAGGTGCACTACATAGAAATGATGAATTAAGACAAAGGTATACATTCCTACCATATACTAGAGGATTTCCTTAGGGATGCACCATTTAATCCCAAAGGCCTCGATATATCAGTCACATAACCCTTACACCCTTGTTTTTTATTTTTGTGAAAAGTTATGTGGGTAGGTGAAGTCTTGGTACTTTATCATAGGGAAGTCATTGTGGGGTAGGAACACCCATATCTTGTCATCATCACCATCTATCATGTTTATCTCCTCCATCACAATTAATATCATCATTTAACCCCACTTAAGGTCTCACATGTCTTGTGGTAATCCATCATGTTCATAATAATCTCCTTAACAATGAATTTGGAGATGTTAAAATTTACCCCTTATACCATGTGATGGGTGATGCACAAATAAATCTTGATGATGTTATAACATCTAATATTAGGGTATAGTTTGGAGCTAACTAGGTGCACCATTACTCTCATGTCTAGGTCTTAGATATCCTTAATAGGGAACATGAACCCTGCCTTATAGTATCTGAGGAGCTTTGAGACCCTCTCAACTTATAATTCATCCTCCATCATCTAGTAGATGTATAACCCTATGCCTAAGAGTCCTATGATCCTACTGATGAGGCATGTTGAGATCCTCATATGCTTTCCTTGAAAAATAGAAGTGGTCACCATGGATGTGTGAGAGGAAGAATTACATCAATTCTTCTTATTTGCTAAAACTTTGTAGCTCATATAATTGTGTCATGCATATTATCTCTAGTTTGTATTGGAAAGAGATGTCAAAAAGTGTTGCACCCACCTTAGTCTTCTTCCTTATATCAACTATCTAATCTTGGTTGAGTTCCTACACATTCTTAGGCATCTGATGGTTATACTCCTTCAATCTACACATGTGTATGAAGGATACCTATTTCTCCCCCACTATGACCTCTAGGGGGAAATGTATCTCTCTATAATCAATATTCACACTTACTTCTAAGTCAACCACCATGATGTTGATGCCTTCCACCAACTGTGCTTATAATTTCATGATGGTTACTTATTTTACCATCTATACCTTCTTAGCATCCTTTTAAGCCTATGATGAACCTATATTTAATTATTTCTTACCCATTCTGAACTATCTTCTATTAAAGCATGGTTGGTTGATATATTTTAATCCCTTAATGGTACTTTGAGATCTTTCACAATCATGAAAGCTATGATTGTGTCTTTGGTTCTTGAGCTTCATGCACTATTAACGATAGCCTCAGCATTCTATAGGGATTTTACTACTTGGTTTCTCTTTGAATTCCTTTTTACTCACCTCCTTTACAATTTAAAGCAGAATTCAATCTCTCTCTTCATTCAACCATTCTTTCTTGGGGGTTTTGGATGCTTTAGTTTTCACTGTGATAGGATTTTCTAGTTTTTGGGTGGATTTAGTTCTGGTTTAGCTCTATGTTCTAATTCAAATTTGCACAAGGTTTCTAACCTAGTCTAGTTTTCCATTCACCTCTTTATACCTTAATTTTAACTACATCATTAATGGTTGGTGATTAATGGTGTGGTGGCACATATATTTCTTAAAATCTACTAATCCCATAAAATCCATGAATCTGCTAACATATTCTCATTTATTACGAATCTTTGTGCCTTCACCATCATAATCATTAAATTTTCTTAATGGCTTATTCAATGAAGTAATAGGTGATTCAAATGGTCACTTCCCACTAAATTTTGGGTGGGTTTCAGATATATATATGATCTTTCTTCTATGTTTTGTTCACCTTGGCATAACCATCACCCTTCTTATGGTAACTTGGGTGTGGTGATTCACATGCACATGACTCAGCCTCCTCTTTCCTTAGTTTTGTGCTTCCTTACAAGCACACCTCTTCATCTTGGTTTATTTATCTATGCTTTTATGTCTTTTATTATCCTTCTTTAACCCATAAAAATCCTTGTGCTAGTCCTCTAGCACTTCACTATCTCAATTTTTTGGACACTAGCATCTTGTGTGCTTCTCTTTGTCAACTTGTACTCACATATTTTTGTATTTTCCAAACTTTATGCACCCAAAAAGATAGGTATCTAGCATTAGGAACTTAGAGAGAATCCATGATTGACTCACCCAAGTGGATTTATGCATGTAAGTACTAGAAGAGTTATCCTATGGGCCTGAAAGTGCCTTGATTATTCACCTAACATAATTGAAACAAACATAAGGGAGTATTTGGATTGCACCAAATTTTATTTTGGTCATCACAAAACAAATAAATTATGACCAAGAAGTCAGTGTCTGATGGCATAAGCACTATCATATTGACTATAGGGCTTCAATATCTTAACATTGAAATGCCTAGGGAGTAGTTTACCCATCAACATGCATCGATTGCATGTGCTAGTCTCAAATTTACTATGGATGATATAAGTTCCCATCCACCTAATCTATAATTTTCCTAGGTACTTGAGGTACTTTGGGTCATATAGCATGACTAGTTCTCCTTTAATAAGTACCTTGAAATTGATGTGCTTATCATACCATAGCTTTTGGCATGCTTTTTATATTTATTGGCTCCATCTTAGTTGGGTGCATGTCTCATCCAAGTGATCCTTTTCTTCTAGGCATGTGATCAAAGTTTTTTGGTCATCCAATCAACCAATACACATGATACATAATGAGGTAACTAAGAATTCCATGGGTGTAATGGTATCAATGCCAAACATCAATTGAAATGGTGTAGCCTTGTTCAAGTGATTGTATGTAGTGTGATAGGCCCACAATACTAATAAGATATGGTCATCCAAATCTTTATGACCTACATCACATATATTTATGAGGCACATTCCCAATATATTATTAAATTCCTTAGTAGTGCCATTCACTTGGGAATGATAAGGTGTCATCTTATGGTGCACCACCATATATTTATTTAGCTAGATCTAAATAGTTACGTTGATAAATTATATGTCACAATCACTAGTCAAGCTAAGTGGGCATACATAGTGACTGATGATGTTATCCTAGATAAACTTTGTTTTGGTGGTAGCTATGTAATATTTGGTTGACACTACCTAGGCCCACTTGGTGAAGTAATTTATTTCCACCAGAATGAATCATGTACCTATGTGCCTTATAGTGAGAGTAATAATCCCAACAAAGTCAATGTCACATTTTTCAAATGGTGCTTGGGAAAAGATGGGGATGAGAGGAATCTCATCGTAGTAATTAGGTTTTCTCATGCATTGGCATATGTCACATGCTTTTGTGTAATATTTTACATCCTATAATAGGGTGGGACAACATAAGCTTGATTATATAACCTTGCACACTATATCATCTATAGTATAATAGACTCCAATAATCCCCTCATATGCCTCTTGTAAGACCGAGTCCCATTTATGATCTAGGACACATCATCATAGGACCACATCTCAGCTCAAATTATATAGTTTCCCACCAATGAATTGAAAAGGGGTGGCATAAAATATGATTTGCTTCTTTTCCTTAGTTTTCATAGTCTAGGGCATAGATCTATATATTATAAAAGTGGTGATCTCCACCAAGTCTTTTGGGATGTGTTGGACCCTATAAAATTAAGTGTTAGGCATATCATCTTCTATAGGAACTACCATATCACCAAATTTGATATGAGTTAGATGGTCTAGGCCCAAGTTTTGTTTTCCAAGTTTCATGACAATAGAGAACTAAAATTATTAAAACAAAACAATCCATCAATAAATGTGCCCATGGAGAATGGGCTTGTTCACTAGGTACTTAAACACTACATGATTAGTGAAGAAGATGAAGGGGGTAGCCAAAAAATATTTATAGAATTTATACAAGGCATAGACCATAGAAAGTGCCTCACACTCAGTTGTGTTATAGTTCTATTATATCTTTATCAATATTCTACTTGTAAAAGAAATGGGATGGTCCATCTTGCCTTCACTTGCTTGTGCCAAAATGATACCAATCATAGTACTATATTTATCAACATGGACATGGAATGGAGTCATCTAGTTAGGCAATTATAATATTAACTCTCTTGCTAATTTGAGTTTCAGGGTCTCAAATGCATCTTTTTATATTTTTCCCTAATAAAATAGACCATCCTTTTGCAAGAGATCTTCTAATGGTGATGTAATCTTGGTATAGTTCCTTATGAACTTCTTATAGTACCTACTATGGTCAGGAAATGAACAAATATATTTCTGCATTGATAAGGTTTAGAGTTGAAGGATGATGGGAATTTTTTCTAGATCAATGAGTAGACCATCCTTATAGATGATGTGCCTAAGAAAAGTACCAGATGACATTATAAAAACACACTTATTTAAGTTCAAAGAAATCTATAACTATCTGCACCTTTCAAACATCAAGCATGAGTTGTCATAATGATCCTTCACTAACCCATACATAGTCTAATCATTTAAGTATACTTGGAGGAACTTGTGAATAAAGTCTTTGAAGGCAATGATCACCACTCAAGAGAATACGATTGGTGCATTCTTCAGTCCAAAGGGCATCATGTTTTATGAGAAATAACCCAAGTCTATTGCAAATGTAGTTTTGGGCTTATCCTGCTCATCAATTTAGACTTAATGGTATCCTAAGAACATCAATAAAGGTGTATATCTTACCACTTATGATGCCATATAAGACTTTATCAGTGAATGGAGTTAGAAATGGGTCAGTTACATAGGTCACATTTAACAATATACAGTTAACATAGATGTAGATGTGCCCATCTTTCTTGATGCTGATGACCATGGGGCTAACCCATTCAAATTCCCATATGGGGTAGATGATGCCTATTGTTAATATATCATCAATTTTTTTTAACCTTGGCATGAAGATTTGGGTTCATCTTATAGGGTCCCTTCTTAATAGGTCTTACACCATCGATTAGCTTGATGATCATCTTATTGAGGGATGGGAGTGTTCCTTTTATATCTAAATAATTTTTAGGGAACAAGTCTTTAAATTCCTTAAGGAGGATCACAATACATGCCAACTATGTGTCAAACTAATAGGTACCTAGAGTAGTAATCTTTAATTTCCCTTATGAGTTGATATCTACCTTTTTAGTTTTTAATAGTGCACAATAGTGTTCACTCTTATCCTAATTTGAGTCCTTAACTTGTCAACTACCCTCAATTGTTTTTATCTAAAGATGGGTAGTTTCTTCTTCTTCTGGGGTGATATCCTCAACTTGGTGTACTAATTTCCTTTTTTCTATTAGAGTCTTCCAATTACACACCTTTCATGTTTCATCATCCTTGTCATTAGAGTAACTGTTAAGGGTTTTCTCTTCAAATAAAGTTGGGAGCACTAACCCTTTTTCATTTAACATGTCTTTTAGGCGCTTCTATAATATTTTAGTGTCCTCAAATACTGACCTTTAGACTACCTATAGTGGCTTAATTAGCTCAAGGTTTTGTAAAGAAAAGGAGAATGTGTGAAAAAAATACTCCTTAAGGGCATGCCAGTTGGCTATCTTATGGTGTGTCTCATTGATAATATATCGTGACCACACCTAAGTATTCAACATCCTATAGAAAGTGTGCACTCATAGGTTTCTTGGGGAATTTTCTCCATAGATAGTCCATGTTTCTTCACAAATGTGCACATGTGATATAGGTTCAAAGTCACTAGAATAAGCTAAGATGTCTAAGTCTTCATTACCCTTCTTTAATCTAGTGCAAATGGATACCTTCACATCTGACCAAGTAGGTAAAATATGCATTTCCCACCAATTAGAAACAATTATCTTAAATGTATACACTAGTACACCCATTCTATCCACCTCTTTTGGGATGCATGATTCAAGGTCTTAGATATAGTCTTCCACTAGATTACTCCATTCATATCTTAAGAGCACTAGAATTTTTACATTACTAAGGCAAAACATTCTCTTTCCCTTCTTCTTGGCACAAGGGACCGATCCTCTTGGAGTTAAATCAGTTTAGACCCAACCTATCTTTACTAGTTTTGGTGCTTTTGTGCACACCAAGTGGCACCTTCGACTAATGGTCTCATATTCTTCCTCAACCCATAAATCTTAAGAAGAATCAGTGGTATCTAAGGCTAATTATCCATATTACCAAGAGAGGACTCCTTAATAATTAGGTTCTAGTGTGTTAGGACCTTATCCCATGATTTTATATATATAGTTGATTTCATCTTTTACGTCTATACTCTTGACATAGTGGGGTCCTTGGTCTTATGAGAGGGGTATAACTACCCTCTCCTTCCCATTCTCAAATATCATATAGTGTTTCTTGAAGCACATATTTATATTTTTTGCATAGGACCATGGTCTTCCTAGAAGTGCTAGATAGCTATCCTATTTTGCTAAATTGATCACTTTAAAGTTAGTGTAGAATTTGGCACCCATGATATATACAACTATGCTCTTCAAAATTTGGATCAACTACACCCAGGTCTTATTATCCATGGAAATTACATGATGAGAAGGCCTCAAGGCTAGCCTACCCATTTTATTTTAGACATTCTTGGTTAAGATGTTGACCTCAGTGCTTATGTTTACAAGGACCTCATAGATAGACCATCCATCAATAATGAAATTCATGAGGAGTTATTGGTATACTCTAAATTTTATATATGCCAAAATTCTCATGCCATTTTTATGTGTGGTTTAATGACTTCAATTGGATTCTAAACATCATGCTCTAAGAGCAATTTCTTTAATAGGGAAGTATTCCCTCTTTTTCTAAGAGGTGTAAGATATCTGTTAATTCTTGTATCTCAACTTCCTAGCAATCATACTTATTATGAGAGGTAGAAACCTATGATTATATGTCTCACACTAATTTGATTTCCCCTTTTAGGTTTTGGATGATACTCATGGCCTGTTGTAATACATCATTTTGGTGCACTAGGTCTGCGTAAGGTGTAGCTTTATGTTCAGGCCACGTAATGTGATCAATGTGATCCTTATCCCCATATTATAAGCATAACTCATGTATTGGTGCAATTGGTGGCTAAGAGGTGAATCTACTATTATTATTTACCCACACCTTGACTATATTTATGTAGTTGGTTGCACCTTTGGGGTCTATTTTTTCATTTTTGGCTTGTGACTGATCATTCTTGTGTCCTTGTCTATGCCAAACCTACCTTAGGTCAAAGTTTTATATAAGTTAGGGAATTATTTGACCTTATGGGACCCTTAAAAATACCCACATGTAGGATGTGTAGGGAAGTCATGCTGATATTGATCTATCGAGGCATACTTATAACATGATCATGATGGAACCCTTCCACCACCATATCTTCCACCTCACCCTTTGTCACCTCATTACATCCCAAATCTTTCATTTTTTTGACCATAGCATTCATTTATTTGATTATCCTACACTCAAGCTGTTATAATGGCCTACCATGCACCTTTTTCAATATTCTCTTACATTTCATCAATCACTTGACAATCATTAGTGGTATGGGTGTAGGCATCACATAACCAAAAATAAATGGTTATGTTGACTTAGTTGGCATATTGCAACAAAGGATAGTTATGAACATCATGCACCTTTCGATAAACTTTATATCTTAGAAGTAGAGTGCCCACATTCCTTCATGGGTAGTTAGTTTGATTGTGGCCTTTTACTTTATAGTTGGTATACCATAATCCTCTGTGAGCATCATATAAAGAGCTAGTAGTATGTTTTTGGATCTAAGAGGAAATATATGTAATACATGACTTCATAAATTTTTTGATCATGGTATCTATGCTTTTGACTACCTTGACTCTAAGCATGGATTCAAGCACTTAATGAGAGTCTGTAAAAGTCTTCATGGAAAGTGCTCATAAGAATGGCAATAACAACCCTCTAATGAACTAGTGCACATGTTGGGAAGGGTGAATATCATATGGTAACTTCAATAGAAGAGTTTTAAACCTTGCATCATACAATCATGCACTTTTTGAGAGTCTTTGGGTAATCTATTTGAGCATGACAATACTCTATTATTCAAACTCCAGACGTCAAATTCCTTTAGGAATGCATCCTTTAGGGTATCATAATCGACCATGTCCTAGTTAAGGTCAAATATCTTATACCAGGTATGTGTATGATCAAGTAGAGTAGTCACAAACTAGGTTACTTTATGCTCTAATTGGGTTATGCCCAACGTACACAACTATAGTTCACACTTTAGCACATGATCTATAACATTATCCATGCCATGATACTCTGATAAGTGCATATCCATTTCAAAGTAGATTTGTTATGGGGGGCATCTAGAATATAAGGTACTTATCCCCTTGACATATATCTTGGTGGTAGTCCTTTGATGCCTCTAGCTATTGGGTTAAGCATTGGTACTATCATTATTACTAGTATAATTAAAGTTGAAGGTGTTGTACTATTTACTTGTGGCACTAGACCACTTCTTACAGGATATTATCTACTTTGCATTGATAACGTCAATTGGGATGGTATACTTGTACTTATGTTCTATTATGGTGAGCTAGTACCTAATGGTCTAGAGCTACTTGCACTTACTTCCTTGTATGGAATGATCTATTCAATTACAAAGTTGCACTTCAAGTCTACAAAATGTCTAAGATCTATGTCAACAACAAGTTCAATTATTACTTCTATACTTTATTCAAGTGGGGGATTTAACATGTGAGCATGTGCCATAGGTTCAAAGGGGATAGGTGCATCAAGTGCATCTTCAATCACCAAATCTTATAGGAATCCAATGAATTCTACACCTATCAACTATTGAGCTTGATCCATTGCTTCATTATATTTATCATCCTTGCACTATATTATTTTAAGATGTCCTTCTTCATGCACTTCGTATTCACTATGGGTTCTCACAACACTTCAAGGTTCTAGATCTTCCATCACTCTGTACCATCTCTTATTATAGGTATATCTCTTGAGCTTTCAAGTGTCATTCTACTCATCCCCTTTCATTACACCTCACCTACACATCACATTTTCCCCTTTTGAACTTCTCACATAAGAAAGGACTTTAGCCTTCCATCCCCAAAGTTTCAAAAATATAATCCACCATTAGATTTTTGAGATCTGCATTGAATTCCTTCACAAGCATGCCTCTAGGGTCATGTAAAAATTAGCACTCTACTTCTTTAGGGCATGAGTATGTTGAAATAATGAACTCAAGTATGTATTTATTTAATGATCCTTACCACCATTTATGCACTGCTATAGTCTAAGTGGTATCTATGGTCTCAAGCCTCTAGGCACTTCTTCATCCACTCATAACATTGTACATAGCTTCTTCTATGGGTTGAATATATAGCCAACTAATAGTACACATGCTCAGGTATCTCACAAAAAATACCTCATACAGAACATCATATAGGTTGTTCTGAACCCATTTTCTTGGCTTTTGTCTTTTGTAGGTTGGATACTTTAGTGCAAAGCTATCTTCCACCTATTGCAACTAATGATTGATGTTTTTGAGGGAGATTTAGTTTCCTTATTTCATACTATTACAACAACAAAATTCAACATGGGGTCCTGATAATGGAACCAAAATGTTGTAGAAAAGGGCACTCACAATTATTTTAGTTGATTCTTGGTTTCTCACAACCAGGTTGAAACATGGGTATACCCTTTATGCTCAAAATTTTACACTCAGCTACACCAACATCAATTCATATAAGGCACAGGCCTTATGTGCTCACCTAAAGCATAGATGAAAAGGAACTAGATCTTGTATTAGGCTTATTGTACCATGGCATGAGATATAAATTATAGGACTTAGTTAATTCAAAGAAGAATTAAGTAGATCCAAAGGTGTAAGAATTTTTGTGGACTAATCTTAGATTCATATGGGTATAAGCCTTTATTAAACTATGCCTAGCATTATATCAGTGCTTGAGGGGTGAAAGGGTGAATTTTACTTAAAGTGTTCATACTAGGCTCATGCTTCTAACAAAGGTAGGACCAATTGACACATGGGATTTATATATTTAATCTTGACACTAGTTATGGTTGACATCATCATCTATTATATGGACACTATTAATGTCATAAACTAGAAGCATGCATAACCATTACTCAACATAACTGAAATGAAATAACAACATTACATTCAAATTTAAATAAAAATATAAAGATGCATATACCAAATTCATCATGTGTACTATAACCATTCTTTATCATTAATCAAATTTCAAATATAGAACATACAATTCATGGCATCTAGAATAGATTAAATGCCTAACTTAAGCTACTTGTTGACCCATAGATTCACAAGTAATCTTGGGTGCTTACAAATGGAGCATTAATGACATCCATACTACTCTTAGGTCTAATATAGGCCATAAAAATGTTTACAAAGCATTTCCAATTTGTTAGAGCTTTATTGCACTATTTTTTCATCCTTTTGCTTCACTGGTTTGAGGTCTTTTTATGGCCTTTTGGGGTACCTCTACCAGGGTGGATGTCCATGCTGAGTGTCAAGCTAGAGACTTTATGATCATTCCCTAATAGATCCATTACCTTGAAAATATTACACTATAGTTACCACATATCACCTAGTCATTTAAGATGCCTTAAAAATCCTAAAATTAGTTAGCTACCTACTAGCTAGTGTAAGGTATGCACTGATCCCTCCATCTGGTGCCAAGTGCCAAAATGTTATCATTAAGAAAAATGATGCCTCATATTGATGTAGAGATCATGCTAGAATTAATCTTATCCTTACCAAAATAAGGGGACCAATAGGTGCTAGCTCCCCTAATTTGACAATTCAATGTTCTTTGAGACTTAAATCTATCACAAAAAAAATGGAAAGAGATATGAAAACTAATGAAAGAATTTACTCTAAGTGGTAATGCACTAATTGATGGAGGATCCACTCTTACTCATCATTTTTATATCTACTAGTGAACCTAATCGAGACAATGATCAATTAGACTCTTTAATGGTGTTAAAGCATGAATGTTTTGTGTGAAGGTTGGATACAAACCTATAACTTGAAGGAGAAAAGGAGATAGGTCTATGTAAGAAACTATAAATTCATGACACTTCAAGAGAAATAATACTTTGAAAAACATCACACAACCTATAATGAACTCAATCTTGAATCTAGGTACATTAAGGACCTACATATGATGATTTGAAACATACATTCTAAAAATCAAACTCCCATAAAGTACACTAACATTCAACAAGAATACGAAACTATCTTCTATTGATTCAAAAGAGTTTATAAGGAAATTTTGGTAGATATTTGATACACCTAGCTGAGGGATGGAAAAAATGATCTCATTGCTTGCTTAAAAAGAGAAATTGGAAGAGAATAGAGATAGGTGTAGGAGAGGTCATCAATGAGACCAATATGGCATGGGGTAGTTACATAGGCCTGTTCCCACCCTCCAAGCATTGATATCTCATTGATGAGTCCATTTTGGCATAGTGAAGGCTATAAATTTTTTAATTAACTTTATTAAAGCCTTGAACACTCCTAAAATATCCTAAGATTCCCTCTTTTGGCATTTATGTAATGCACATGGGGTGTAAATAGGCCTTCTTGATGTGTTATACATCCTTTCCTTCAATATGCATGCTAAATGGTTCCTGAAACTACCTTTAACCTATCATAATGGCATCCATTTTTGTGTAGTCTCACTTAGATGATAGTTACCATAAATGGATATGGTACATCGATGAGCTCATACCACTTTTTACTTACTAGAGTCTTATTTTTATAAGATAAGTAGGCTTGTGTGGCTTGTTCCTCAATTTCTATTCATATCCACTATTTGATTGATCAAATGGTTAAATTCAGGCTCCAAACTCATATGATGACACTTAGATAATCCTTAGATAACCTCTAGTTCCTTTGCATTGAGATACTTTAAAATTTATTTACCTATAAACACACATTATCCTTACCTTACTAGGCCAATTGCGTTGCCTCATAGACTTGTAATTTAGATGGAGATGGTGAGGATGTTTCTAGTCAATTTCATGAGCTATATTGACATTGAATAAATATAACAAGTCCTAAAATTTATCTTCCCATGGTTTAGAACTTTTCCTTAGGATCTGTAACATAAATTTTGATTGAAACCATACAAATCTACCTCTTTAAAAAATACATGAATAAGAACCCTAATACATTGAAAACATGATCTAAGTGCTAAACAAGTAACTTCTAAACAAATGAATGCATCTTTCCCTAAACCTCTCTAGACAGGTCATTATTAAGGTTTAAGGGAGGTTTTAAACTTTTTGAGAATATTAGGCCTAGTTTATGGAGATTAGAGATTAGATATTTGAACCAACTTCACTAATTTTGAACCAATAGGCCCTCTCATCTTCCTTTAATAACTATACTTTTTAAGAATAAAACTTTAAGCTTTGGTAAGCACCTAAAGATGTCCTCTATGGAAAGAACATGCTCTCTAAATGATCCTACATCTCTACAAGTAGAAAATTATAATAGTATGACTTCTCTAGGATTTTAATTAGCCCAAAAGGATTTAAAACAATGTAATATACTTCTCCTTTTGATTGGGGGTTTTTCTATCTATTTTTTTTCTTTTTTTTGAAAAGAAAGAAACTAGTGAAGAAGGGTGTGTAGGAAAATACATGTTGAATGTACAAGCATTGAATCCAGAATATTGTGGAGAAATATTGTTTGGCCGGGGAAGAATTCCTAAAAATAATAAAAAACTACCACAAAACTTTTTTGTTAGACAAGTAGATAGGTGGATTGCCTAGCATGAGCTAGATCCTAGAAGCAAAAGCTTCTTAGGAGGCTGTCAATCCACCTACTTTAAAAACTTGAGTTTGTGAATAAAAAAGAAAGGATTTACATAAAATAAAATAGAACTGAAATTAAATACAATAATATGACATCAAATGACCAAGTTTAGCATAATAAAGTTAAATACTTTGCTTAGAAGATGACTAAGCTAAATCAAATAGTGCTGAAAATTAGTTAAGGTAAGATGGTGGTTTAGGTTTGGTAACTTGATGATAAAGGTAAAAAGGATTGTTTAGTTGGGTTGGGTAAATTATTAAGGCTTAAAATATATAAAGAGATAAATGGGTAAATGGGGCAAAGGAGTAAGATGACAAAAGGGGAATAATGGGTAAAGATGGTGAAGAGGAAAAAGGGGTAAATGGGACCAAGAAGTGATTAAGGCAAATGAGGTAAATGGAATATGAATAAAAAAGGGTTAAAATGGGACAAATGAGATGAAAAAAAAGGGGTCAAGTGGTAAATATTATGGATTCTAAGGAAATGAAAGGCCAAAGGGGAATAAAGTAATGAAATGCAAGAACAAAAGCAAATATTACCTTCCCTTCGTGAAGATGATTATTGAAGCTTCATGATGATTTTGGTAGAGTTTTATTACTTGAAATATTTTCCTCTAAGATGATAAACTCCTTGAAAATTCCTCAAACCTACAAGAAAATGCTCCCACCAAAACTAACTTAACCTTTGGTAAAGAAGAAGGGGGTATTTATAACATTTTTTGTGAAGAATCATGCCAAAAGAAGGAATAATAGAAGTATGGTGCTATTTTTAAAGTGGGATTATAAGTGATAAAGGGGATAAGGATGGAAGGATTCCCACCTTTTTGGTTTGTATTCTACCTTTCACATGAGTCTAATTTGTATTCGGAATTATGCACATGGGCTCAAATGAAGCCAAAGGACTTTTCACCCAACTAGTTTGTCTTTTGGCTAAGTGCCCCATGAATTTTGGTACCATTCTCCATGTGGGTGCATGAGTGGTCATGAAAGATAAGGGGGTGAGATTCCCACTTAGCCAATGGATCTTCCACTTGTTTGGTTTATCTCCCAGCTTGCTAAAGAGTCCAAAATGGAGAGGGAATCATGCACATAGGCTCATATGGGTCCAAAATACTTTCCACCACTTAATTTCATATTTTGGCTTAGTTACCCATACATTTTGGCATCATAATCCATGCATAAGGACAAAAAAACATATTTAATGATGGACCCATGGGAAGAAATGTGCCATATTCTAAAAGAATGGCCTTTTGGTGCTTTACGATGTTAAAGGTACCTTGGAGGTGGGTCCTAGGTAGGGTATGATGTCCCACCTCAATCCACCTCACTTCTAAGCCATTTAATTTTCCATATCACCTTTTATGTCACTTCCTATGTCACTTGCCATGTCACTTATCATGTCATCATGAATAGTGAAAGTGGGTCCCATACTGAATAGTACTTTTGAATAATAGTATGTGAATAGGATAATAATGATTTGGTTAGGTTAAGAAGGGTTGGTTAAGGGTTAAGAATGTTTTAGGGGGTATTTAGGGGTCTTGAGGCATTCAATGTGTACATTGTCCCCCTTTTTGTTAAATGGATTTGAATTAACAAGTTTCAAAACAAAAATTGATCACTTGGTTGAAGGTCAGGATGCCCCAAGTATGGGAGGAGGTGTTCCCCCTCAAACATGGAATTGATGAGGTAAAAAAAAATTATGTGAAAGTTTGATAAGTGGTTGGTGGGGAGGCACTAGGTGGTGCCCCAAGGTAGTTAGGTATTCAATATGTAAACATGCACACAAAATGTGACTAAGTGTGGTAGCCAAGGTCACACATGAGGTAAATTTTCTAATGTTGATTAATTAATGTTTGGGTCTAGAGGGACATATGTCAAGGGTAATTGGTCCAAAATATTAGTCATAGCTAATTGAGTCATGCCAATCAAGTGATTTAGATAGGGTAAGGGTTAGTTACTTGTATCCAAGGTAGGAAGTGTTCTTATGAAACAACCGAAATGGTTATTTTATGCAAAAATGCAACATGGAAAGGTTAGTTAGTGTAATCAAAATGGCCTAGGCAAGGTCATCACAAAGATATGTAGTAGTTGGGGTTTAAATGGCTAATGTTGAGGTGGACATGGTCGAGTGGTCTATTAGTTAGAGAGAGTGGTTTCCAAGAGTTCAAGTATGGGGTGGCTGATCTAACTCCATATGCACTAGGCAAGTGGATGCTACTTACATAGTTTCATGGATGTGATATCTGATAAAACTTTATCCTAAATATAGTTCTTAGTGGATTTTAGATGGGTTACCCCAATATGATATGCCACATAGTTAGGTTTGGGTTGATATTTTGGTAATGGTGAGGTGCCATGGTGTAGATTGGTGAATAATCACCATAATAATCCCACATACATTAGGAGGAGAAGATATGGATAGGTAGGGTAGGATAAATAAGTGGGTAACAAAAGGCTAAGCATCACAAATGTCTTGTGATGGAGCTAAGCCAAAGAAGAGGTGCCTTCATGAGGAGGTTACACCTTCTAAAATTGTGTGAGGGTATAAGCACATTATTGGATCTATCACTATGAGCCAAGTTTTAAGAGGTGGGTGTCTATCATGATCTACATAGTCTCTTTGGCAAAGGTTCATCATCACTACAAGCTAGGTTTTATGAGCCATAGTGAAGTGATGATTTTCAAAGAATTTATTTGATGGATAAGTAGATTCTATAAGTTATAAAGTTGGAAACATGGTGAGTGATAGAGAATGGACCTTACCTAACCCAAAAGCTACATGGGTAAGCTAGACAAATGGTGGCCATGTCTACATCCTTTATCCCAGTTCCCTAGACCCAAGAAATTTGGGTTCCACTTAAAAGAGGCCCAACTACTAGGGAATTATGTGGTCCATGTTATTATCTAGATACTTGGATAAGATAGGGGAGCTTCCATAGTGGCAAGCATTTGGGTACTACCACTACCAAAAATAGTGGTAGTTTTAGAGGTGTGACTATTGTAGCATCCTAAGGTTGGAAGCCAATTTACGTCAACCAAGTTAAGGTGACATTGACATAAATGACCATCAGACCCACAAGGACGATAAGATGGCAAATCAAGTAGAGACATTAGATGCTGATAAGATAATATGGGAAATAAAAAAGACATCATGATAATACATAATGACTATATTGAGATGACCTCTTGGATCGAGGGTTATGTGTCCACAGTTAGGTAGACATGATCATTTTAAGTGAGAATACTATTCAAGGGAATCAATACCATCACATGACCTTCTCCATTGGTAGAATGGATAATCACGTTAGTGAGAAATAATGGTTAGGTAGTCTATTTAAAGAATCATGGTAATATTGAATACCTATAATGAAGTCATTTGGTTTTTTAGGTTGTTCAGGGTGCATGAAACTACTATAGGTTGAATATGGTGAATAATGGGAACAATGGTAGATGTAATCAATAACCACCATGACCCAAAATAATCTACATGATGAATGTGCATATCTATCAAATACTACAACATTTAATGGTAATAATAAAAGTGATATTAAACCAATAGAAAGAGGAAAGGCACCCACATCCTGAGTTCAAGATTGAACTCTTAACTCCTCAGTAGTGAAGAAGGTGATAATTTTGTTATGGAAGTTATAGGGCTGGAGAATATGACCTTAAACCTATCTATGGAGGGATCCCTCACTATTCATGAGGATGTGTGTTGAGCCAATAACCAATGGTACCTATGCATGTAGAACAACCAAAGTAGAAGGATGAAATGGCTTCAGTGGGTGAGGAACGTGAAAGACCCAGAGAAAAATATGATTTATGAATTATGGGGATGAATGTAGAAGAGGAGAATATAGTACACCCTTTAGTGGCTACTGAGATAGGGAATGTTTAAATGTTAGTTTAGGTAGAAATCAAGTAGAAGGATGATAGAACATAAATCTAGAGTTGCCAAATAATAATCCTAATGTTTAGGTAGGAAAATTATGTATGTAGATGCCTTAGGTAAGGTGTGGATATTTTGATAACTTTATATGTGCTATGCGACTCCTTATAACCTAAATAAAATATTGCATAGTTTGCTGTAAATATGTATAAAATGTGTTGGATGTCATCATTTGAGTGTTATCATGCTTCAGGTTATGTGGATACTCATGAATTCTATAGTTATGGTTGTTGTAATCTTGCTTAAGGTAAGGCAACAAATAATACTAATGGTAAAGTGGAGAATATAATCAAGAGACAAATGCCATAATGAAAATATTAACTAAGCACATTAGGATGAGAAGAAGGCATGATGTTCCTTCTATGATAAGAACTGAAAATAGACTTGAAGTGGGATTGGATTAATGAACATAATTCCTATGAATTCATTGCATAAGCATGCTTTGAAGGCTAAAAAAAAAGGTGTGTTGATCACACTCTATCAAGTAAACAAAAAATGTGTAGAGGGTTTAAAGGTTGAAGAGGTCATGGATAGGGTGAAGGGAATAGTTGGAGAGGGACAAAAGGAGGACCCATGCTTAACTGATAAAGACACTAAAGGAAGAAATGGATGTTTTGAAGTAGGGACCTTAGAAATATTTCATGCATTAAATCAAGATATCCAAGGATATGAGGAATCAAACCTGTACACACATTTATAAGAAATATGATTAGTGACTATACTCTAATGAGTGAGGATCTAGAGTGCCAATGGGAGAAAATAATGGGGATCCAATAGGGGAGGAAGTGAAGGTGGACTAGGAGATAGATGAAGAGATAGGTAAAGAATACAATGAGGTCACAGATAAAGATGAAGGTGGAAAAGGATGGAAGGAGACAAGAATAGACATATAGAAGGAAAAAAAGAAGGTTGGGAAGAACACAAAATGTCATCAAGGGGGATGAAAAAAAATGAAATAGAGAAAAGAGAAGAAAGATAAAAGGTAGAAGGTGGGGGTTCAAGGAATGCACTAAATAATGACAGATTGGAGAATTGAAAAGGATGGGGAAATAAGTGTAACAATCATGAAGGGTAAGGGGAGGAAGAGGGGCGATAAAAGGTTTGAAAACAAGTCTAAAAAAGATCAAGGAGAAAATAGTTTGGTGATGAAAATGAAAAACAAGGAAATACAAGGAAGAAAAAGAAATAGGAGGAAAAAAGAGTGAAATGAGGACACAAAGAGGGTGATAAGAGAGTGAAGAAATAGGTGAAGACATGAGCAAGTAAGCTTGGATGATGATAGGTATGGAGAAGAACAATGAAGCAAATCAGAGGGTGGTGTTGGAGATGAGAATGGGATGGAAAATGGAAAAAGGGTTAAGAAAAATAATGGGAAGCAAAGGATGGGTGGATAAGAATCTAAAGACATAAGGTGTGTGTTAATTATCTTGTTAGAAGAGATTGACAAGATGAATGGGTGATTAGAAGAGATTGACAAGCCAAAAAGTGGTGAGGTGGTGAAGAAATAAGGGAACACAATGAAAGGGCATGAGATGAAAATAAGGGATGAAGATCAGGGATGATAAGAAGGAAAAGGAAGAATTGAAGTAGGGATAAAAAGAAATGACACTCATAAAGATGCAAAAGATAAGTGAGTAACAAGATGGGAAGAGGATAAGGGGAATGCAAAGTACAAAAGGATAGAACTAGTATAAAGAAAAGAGTAATTATGGAAGGCTTCTTAAAGGATAAAGATGCAGTTAGAAGTTAGTTATGAAGGAAAAAATGGAAAAGGTGGGAAGAGTGGTGGCACATGTAATAAAAAAATGGGTTTTTAGAAGAAATTGAAAATATGCTAGATTAAAAATATGGGAAAGAGGAGAACATGAACTAAAAATTGGAATGAAGGTGGTTTAAAAGTAGTGGAAGAGTAGTAAGAAGGTAGTAATAAATAAGATAAAGATGTAAGAGTATCCATCAGTGTGCAGGGGAATGGGATGATGTGGAATTGGTATGGAAAGAGAGTGATAAAGAGGGTACAATAAATAACCAAGGGTGAGGGGAGATGATGAAGATAGTGAAAGAAGACAAATGGGATAAGGGGAAACATTGGTAATAAGTGGAGAGAGGGACAAAAAACATGGAAAGTGGGTGAGAGATCAAGATGCAAAGCATGCTTAAGGAAAGGTGACATGGAGGCTAGTAAAATAGAGTAGGTGGTGGCTTTATGGGAGATAAGAGGGGCCAATGAGGAATGTCATCAATTCTTGTGTTAAAGGAGACTAACAAGATGGAAAAGGGGTTAATAGGAATCGAAAAACTAAAGGGAGGTAGGTGGTGAGGAGATAGGTAGAGAAGTGGAGGAACAAATTTTAGGTGAGAAGGGAAAATAAAATAAAGGATGCAATTGAGCTGAACTCAATAACTGAGTGCTAACTACATAGTCCAAAAAGACCTCAGGCCAATGTAGTTCTCCAAAAAATTGGGGAAAAATAAAGAGGAAGTATTAGATGCTATTGAAAATATAAGGATGCTAGGAAAAATCTAAATCTTCCCTGATATAAGATGCCCTAAGTAAGAGGTCACTATTAGCAATAGAAATTAATGAGAAGGGGAGGGTAATTAGTTGTTAGTGGCCGAATTGCCTTTAGAAGTGAATCAACACCTACATAGTCCATGAACATCAACCAATGTAGTTCAAATAGGGTTAGAGAATGGTGCTCAAATGGGTTGCCCCAATTTGATGGACCACATGGTCTAGTTTTGTTCAAGGTTTGTAAAGAAAGCGTGTGCATCGAAAGCAAGTTGGGGTTGTAGAGAAAGGTATCCCTAGAAGGTTAGTTGATTGATGCTAATTCTATTTTGATTTTTTTTATGGTTTAGATGGATGCTATTGGTGACACTTAAGTAGGTTAGATAACCATGGTAGATGTGAAAAAATACATGACTCAACCTGGAGAGAATAAGAAATGAGGTGTAATGCTTGTTTGTTGACAAGGATAAAGTAAAACAAAACCCAAAGTTGGATTGAGTTAAGGAACATAATCCTTTTGAATGCTTCAAATTAGCATGCATTGGTTGGTAAAACAAGTTTATTGATCATAGTGTGCCAAGTAAGTTCAAAATCCATTGATTTATAAATAGTATACAAGGGAGATGGGTAATAGGTGGTATGAAGGGTAATGGGTAATATGTATGGTAACCTTATATGGGTTATTTCCCCCCTTCTATAGGTTACCTGAGAATGGTAATAAATAAGTTCATTTCATATGTTAGATGTAGATTGATCAATATGGGAAGTCTACATATGACGGCTGATTGCAGCTTCCAACTTATTATGCGGCTTGAGAGCCAATTGCATCCTTATCTTTTGTTGTGGTAGTGGGTCTTTTACTTTACTAATGTATATGGGAAGCTGATTGATGCAGGAATCTTCCAATAAGTTGATATATTTTTGACAAAGTTTACTTAGCCATCCTTCAAGGGAGTGGTTTAAGTTTATATGCTTTATTTAATTCCTTTTGATAGTTGTCCTTCGAAGGAATAGTCTACCTTTAGTGAAAGCAATTTTTATTTTGTTTTTGGGTAGCTATCCTTCAAGGGAGAAGTCTGTAATGCTTAAGATATTGACCCAAGTAAAAGTTTGGTATTCAAATTGTTTTTGTATGTGATTTTTTTAGACATGGACAAGTCTAATTAGGTTCATAGGTTTACCTTTATGAGGTTAAAACTTTAACACAAGAGGGTTAAATGATAGGTGAAAGGAGGTGGTTTGAGAGACAATGACCATGGGATTCCATCTTGTTAGAGATGAAAAGTATCTATGAGAACCATGCTATGGGTAGAGCCATGGTACCCATATTTAGGAGTAGGCTATGAATATGATGGTTAATCACATGGTTCTATGTCATAATCAATTTTCCTTAGAAGGAGAGGAAGAAGATGGGTGAAGGTGAAAATCTCATTAATCAAGTGATGAGCTTAGTTTGCCAAAAAGTGAGCTTGATTCTTTTTTAATATAAGAATGGATATAGATGTGAAGCATTGAGAGGCTCAATGTTTGGTTTACCTTTGACTGAGGATAGATGATAAGCTCTTGATCCACAGTTATGGGTTATGATGTAGGGTCCAAACCAATTGAAAGCAAACTTGACTCATTTGATTTTCTCCATGTTAGTCACATGTTGGTTTTATTTTAGGATGAGGTCTCTAATATTGAATTATTTCAATTTGAGGTGTTTATCATAATAATTCTTGATGCATTCTTGATAGACATGAATATGGTTAAGGGAAACTAGATGATGCTCATTGAGTAACTCAAGTTGAGCCAAATAATGCTGATGATAATCATCCTAAAAGATGTACTCTTGAAAAGATATGCAAAGGGATATGATTTATACTTTGAGAGGTAAGACTGAATCTACTCCAAATACCAGAGAGAAATGGGTAGCACATGTAGAGGTTCAAATACTAGTGCGATAGGCCCATAAAGTGAAGGGGATGTGCAAATTATAATATTGAGTTGAATCATTATCTACTTTAGTTAGCATTTTATTAAGGATTTTGTTAGAGGCTTCTACTTGTCTATTTGCTTGCAAATGATAAGGCAATGAAAAACTCAACTTAATGCCAAATGCATCACATAGACCTTAAAATTTCTTGTTTTTGAAAGATATGCCATTATTGGTGATGATCTTATAAGGAACATTGAAGTGGAAGATGATATGATGGTTAATAAAGTTGATGATCTTCTCTACTTTGGTTAAGATGAGAGGGATACCTTCCACCCACTGGGTGAAATATTTGATGGATATGAAGATGGAGCTATGCCATTGTGAAGAATGGGGGTGGATCTCCCTAATGGGATCCAACCCCAATTATGAGAAAGGAAAAAAATCCTTAGATACTTGGAGGCCATTGGCTAGTGTATGATGTAAATTAGCATGTTGTTGACATTTAACACACTTTTTTACATAATCAAAATAGTCTTGGTTGAGTGTGGGCCAATAGTAGCTAAGGTGAAGGATACAATTAGTGACCACTAGACTTCTAAAGTGTCCCCCATAGATTCCATCATGTGTTTCCCTGATGGTTTGGGAAGCTTCATGGCTATGTAGGAAATGAAGAAGGAGACTATTAAAACCATTTTTGTAAAGGATTACCCCTAGTATGGTGTAATAAGAGGTACTATGAACAAATTTTCTTTAGGTGTTCCTAGAGATGTTGGGAGGAATGATGCCTAAGTTGAGGTAGTTAAAAGTTTGGTCATACTAAATGTTGAATGGGTATTCCTCCACATTACAAATGGTAGGGAGGTCAGATTAGTTAGAATAAGGTGCATTAAAATGATGAATAGTGATAAATATTTTAGAATTGGAAGGTTGGGAAGGGATTTGGGAAGCAAGGCAAGCCATTATATCTATGAATTTATTGCTAGATCAGGGAACAGATTGGACTAGGTAACATTTGAATGATGTTAAGAGTTTATCATTTAAAGTTTATATTTTTATAAGACATCATTCTTACATTGATAGGAGCCATTGACTTGGTTGACCATGAGCTGAGAATCACCAAAGACATTAATGGTCTTATTTCCCAAGGCTAGAGTGGTTTAGAGACCTATGATTAGGGATAAATACTTATCCATATTATCGGTGCATTTGAAATTGAGTTTGAAGGAAAGAGGAAGGGGTTCACCATCAAGAGGAATGAGAATAACTCAATCACCCCACCTTGTTGGCACTTCAAACCATCAAAGAACATAGTCATTTGGTAGGTTATGTCCTCTTGGAAAAGAGTAATGATGGATTCATCTGGGAACTAAAAAGAAAGTGGTTGGTGGTCTGCCAGAGGTGCTTTAGCCAATTGGCTAATAAATACTTACCCTTTAATTGATTTTTGATTAAGGAACTCAAGATCAAATTCTATTAAGAGCATAAGCCACTTGGACATATGCTGGTTTTGGTATGGCTTGGAATGCATGTACTTGAGAGGATTATTGTTGGTTATGACATAGGTTTTGTGGTTAAGAAGGTATTGGTAGAGTTTAGTAGCCATGAAATTTAGGGCTATGCATAGTTTCTCAGTATGGGTAAATTGAGTCTCATATTATACAAGCGTGTAGCTAATGTAATATATGACTTGTTTTATATGTTGTTCATCTCAGTGAGACAACATTGCCCTTAAATAATGGTTGGTGGTAGACATATATAGGTGAAATGGGTGGTCATTATTAGGAGGGATGAGGATAGGTGGTGGTAAAAGGTATTATTTGAGTGATTCAAAGGATTTTTGAGAATCACCATTCCATTTGAAAGAGACATCCTTCTTCAGAAGGTCATGGAAAGGTTGGTACCAATTTAAAAGCTGGGAAATGAAATGATGAATGGATTAAAGCTTTCCCTATATGCTATATAGTTACTTAAGGTTGGTAGGAGGAGGAATATCCAATATTTACTTGACCTTGGTAGGGCCTACTTCAATTCCTCGAAGGGAGATGATAAAGCTGAGAAGCTTCCTTGAAAGGACCCCAAAAACACATTTCTTTTGGTTAAGTGTAACATGGAAATGGATTAGGTGCTTAAAGATAATATTTAGAAATTTTAGATGATCTTGGAAAGATTTGGATTTTCCCAAAATATCATCAACATAGTCTTTTATGATGGTGTGGATGAGGTAATGGAAGATGTAGGTCATGGCTTATTGGTAATTAGCACCAGTGTTCTTTAACTTGAAAGGTATGAATCTATAGAAAAAATTTCCCCAAGGAGTGGTAAAGGTAGTTTTATGCTGATCTTCAAAAGCAATCAAGATATAATTATAACTTGAGAACTCATCCATGAGAGATAACATCTCATGGCTGGCTGTAAGATCAACAAGCTAGTCAATATTAGGTTGAAAAAATTCCTATTTATGGTAGGTGAGGTCAAGGTCACAAAAAGTCCACACAAATACATAAAACCCTAGTGATTTTAGTGATAAGTATGATATTTGAGACCCATTGGGGGTAGTCAATGGGTTAAATGAAGTTTAAAAATAGGAGGTGTTGAAGCTCTTATTTGATGAGAAGGGCTATGCAAGGATGTATGCATCAAAGTTTATATCTAATAAGCTTGGCATCATGATGAGTGACTATGTTATAAGTAGTGATGGTGGGGTCAATATTGGGTATATCATCATAAGACCAAGAGAATGTTATGATACAATCTTGGAGGAAAGAGGAGAAGTCTCAAAGTTCTTCAGCATTCAGTGATTGGCCCAATTTGACAATGCAAAGTTTATCCACAGTGCCTAAGTTGATATCTATGATGGATTCATTCAACATGGTTGAAGATTCAAGAGAAAGGGATTTATGGATTGAAGAATTTGGGGCATAAAGGTAGGTGAGAATAGAATCATCATTTTGATGTTGGATGATTTTGATGGTAGGAGAATCATTTTCTACCATTTTAGGATGGATGAGAGGAAGGGTTTGAATTTGGCCATCCTTTTGATAGGCCAGGGGGATTAAGCTAATGGTGTTGATAAAAAAAGTTAGGAGGAATGATATAAAAATCTTTAAACTTTTAAGGAGGTTAGGTTGGTGAGGAGGGAATGTCTTCCTTGATGGTGTCAATAGGTTTAGGTGAATTGGTAGGTTCTTTAAGTGGTATAAACCCAAGGCCAAATGACTCATGAGGTTTTTGGGTTTTTATTAAAGGTAACTCATGAGGTCTTTGTTCATATTGACCTAGAATAAATACTTTCTAGGCACATCTATGAAGGTATAATTTTGAGAGTTCTAGTATGTCAAGGTAGGAAAAGCTAAAGGTGAATGGTCGGATAAAATAGGTAGTGGTGGGATCAAAAAGTGGCTGATCAAGTCCCTCATAAATGAAGTTTGTTTCATGGTTGGGGGAACCAAAAGGGATGATGGCTATGATGTTAAGGTAATAGGAAGGGTCATTTTTGAGTTTCCCATATTATTTAAGAGTAGGGAAAACATCGAATGCTAGAATGTGATACTCCCCTAACAAGAATCATTAGAACATAGATCCCAAGGGCTCCTCTATGGGGATCTATGAAGAAGGGATGGTTGAGTTAGTCAAAATTTCATTAATGGTTGGTGGTTGGGGTGTTATTGTTAAAGGTGCATTAGATGGGTGTATAAGGATATCATTGGGGTGATAGGTCCTGTTGCATGTTGAGAAAATATTTGGGTCTGCTTGGATATTGATGACCTGACCCTCATGTTAAAACTTGATGCATCAATGGAGGGTAGAGGAAACACATTCCTTGGAGTGAATATGAGGTCATCCCAATAAGATGTTATATTAGAATTCTCCTTCTACCACATAGATTAGTTCATGGAGTGTGTGGGGCCCCACACAAATATGAAGGATGATTGTTCCCAAGGTAGTGGCCATAAAGTCATTAAAGGATCAGAAGACCATCATGGATTCCAACATGATATTGTCTAGTAAGTTGAGTTAACCATAAGCATAGGAGGATATGATTTTAATGCTAGCTCTCCCATCAATCATCACCCTTTTGACATAGGTTTGGTTGATGTAAGCATTAAGAAAGAGTGGGGGATCTGGGTCCTCAGTGTGGATGAAAGGTATTTTTGAATTTTTGAAGGTGACGAGGTTAAAAGTTTGGAGGGTACCAATAAATGTAGCTGGAGATTGAGGGTAATTGGGTCTAAACTCGATAGAATGTAAGGCCTTTATGAGGGCTTGGTAGTGATGGGGAGAAGTAAAAATCAACTCATACAAGCTCATTTTTTTTGGAGTTTTGTGAAGATGCTTAAGGATAGATTTGTAAATAGATATTGAGTATGGGTTGGGGTATGAAAGTTTAGATTATGGGGCACTTAAGATAAAAACCTTGGATTGGCTTGAATATGCATATGGTTGGGTGTGGTTTTCTTGGGAATGTGAAGAGGGGTATGTTTAAGGAATGGATACCTTAGCCTTCTATTTATCATTTTGTTGTGATCTAGTGACCATGTTGATATTATGGATAGGAGGAGAGGGTGAGGTAGTAGAGTGGTATGACTCATCCTCATTCTTTGGTGAGAGTGAAAGAGTGGGTAAGTGTTGGGTAGGTATGGCTATTATTTGGGTTGGTATGGGTAACATAAGAGGCTAATCTATTAATAGATCATCCTCATCATAAAGGTAGTGGATGAGAGTTTAGAGAGCTTTGTAATTCTTTATATCATGGTTAGGTGTTCTATTGTATAAAAAAATCAATTTGTTATTGAACTATGATGTCTTGGGATGTGAAGGGTCAAAGGGTTTGATGGGTGTTAATATCAAGGAAGAGGTTTTCAAGAACCATTAGAGATTGGTTAGGTAATACTCGGTTAAGGTTGGAAAAGGTTTCTTGGTTCTTGTTTTGGGTATGGAGGTAGAAGGTTATTTGGAAGTAGGTTTGGTGATAGGTATCTTAGGTGAGGTGGTACAATTGTTTCATGGCTTTAGTTTAGGAAAGATGGTTGATGAGCTAGAGGTAGAGGATGGCAAGGTAGGTAACTTAAGAGTTGTGTTAGGAAACAAGTGTGAAGGTGTAACCAATAAAGGTGGTGTGGTTTTGGTAAAAATAATGGGCTTCATGCTCAAAGTAGAGGGATGAGGATCCAAAATGTAGGGTAATGTTAAGGGAGGTAAAATTTGAGGCTTTGGGCCTTTGGGTGGTTTTACCTCTTTAACTACTCTAGTTATTGGTTTTAGAGGGTGTTTGGTTACTTTAGTTATCTTGGTGGGTTTAGGTGTTTAAGGGTTAGTTAATTTGGATGAGGTTTTGATTGGTTGGTTTAGAAGGGCTAGGTTGGTCCACCAAATAAGGGGTTAGAGGTTCTGGTTTGGTCCCCTTACCTTTGTCTTGGATTTTGATATAAGGCTCCAAAATTAGAGGTTTGGTGGGTGAAGTTATCTTTTCTAGTGAGATAGCTTCCAAAGATGGAATGTATGGTTCTATAATAAGGAAGATAGGTGTAGTAACCTCTATTGAATATGTGGATATGGTTACTTCCTTTGTTTAGATGTCAAAAAAGGTAGAAGGTAACTCTACTATTTTAATCAATGGAGAGGGGTTGGTGGATTAGTTAGCGGGCTCTTTATTAGTGGGTGTGTCAAGAACCATGTTAATGATATAGGTGTCAGTAGAGCATTCAATGTTGTTAATCTTATTTTTAGTCAGAGCAAGGTTTGGAAAACATTACATAAATATGTCAAGGGCTTGGTTGGGTAGTGTATTGGGGTTATCTAATGTAATCTCCCCCTTGTCAATGAGGGATTGGACAAGGTATTTGAAGGTAGTACACCTATTGATATCATGTCCTATGACTTGGTGAGAGCCATAATGGTCATTTTCATTATACCAACCTAACACAAGGTGAGAAGAATCAAAATATTGAGGTGGTTTAAATGGTGGAAGTTGGATGATATGAAATTTTAATAACCTTTCCAAAATAGAAGCATAGGGTTCCCCAAGTGGAGTTAATTACTTTTGGTTACTCCAAGTTTGGTTCCTTGGGTTTTGGTTTACAGAGTTGGAGGTTTGGTTCTTTGGGTTTTTTTAGTTGGTATATGGTGGAAGTGCATATTTAAGGATAATAGCATTTGTAGTTCTTTTATTTTTAGTGTTGGTATTGGGCTAGTTGCTTGATTTGGAGGAAGAAGCCTCATTGGTTTTATAGGTTGAGTTCTCATTTTTGAGTTTAAGCTTTCCTTCATCAATGGCTCTGTTCTCTAGTTTATGAGCCATGGTAAAATATTCATCAAAGGTCTAGAAGTTTTGGACACATAATGTGAATGAGATATGCTTGGTACATGCTTGATCAAAGATCTCTATAAGTTCAAGTTGAGGCAAGGAAAAGGAAAGTTGGCTAATCAGGTTCCTCTAATGAGCCATAAAATCAGCAATAGACTCATCCTCAAATTTTCAGATCGAGTATATGTTCATAATGGAAACTTTCTTAGATATATTGATCAAAAAGTGATCTAAGAAGTTTTGGGCTAGTTGGTTAAATGAGAAGATGGAATGTTTAGGTATGGTACCATACCAATCCAATGTTGGTCCGAATAATGACATAGGAAAGGTACGAAGGAAGAGAGTGTCATCATGGGAAATCAAGTAGAATGAATATCTAAACACTCTTAAATGTTGTTGAGGGTCTTCCTTACTATTAAACTTGGTAAATTTTGGAAGTTCCCATTGGGTTGGGTAAGGTCTGATGGGGACTAAAGGGTGAATAAGATCATTATAAATTTGATCATAAGATAATAAATTATGGGATTTGAAGATGGATGACTCAAGGGTAGTCACCTTATCCATGATCAACTTCATGAAGTCTGCTTGAGGTTGTTGAGATACGTAGTTATATGTATTTTTTGTTGAGGTTGGGCAATGTGTGAATAACTAGTAGATGGTTGAGATGACTCCACGTATTGGTATATAGTTCTTGGAGGTTGGGTGGAAGATATATATTTGTATGTGGATGTTAGTGGTTAGGTATATGTGGGTGGTTTGGTAGTGGGCATATTCCCTTATGGGTTACGGAGATAACTAAAGGTTATTTTTTGGGTAGGAGTGGTGGTTGGGTTAGTGGCCGATGAAAAGATGGTGACCCTTATGCTAATTGGTGGTAACATGGAGGGTATAGACACCACAAGGATTAGAAGTAGAGTAGTGTTTTATAGATTATAGGTAACTAGAGATAGATGGGTGATGCTAAAGGTAGACACTCTTATTGTGGGGGAGTGATTAGGAGGAGGCACAAAGGCATTAGTAGTTTGGGTTGGTTAGTATTGAATGTTAGTTTTAAGGGGGTTTTTGGTTGATGATAAGGCTTGGGAAACTAAAGGTTGAGTAGTGCCTATGGTAGTTGAGGTAATCCCCATGAGGTGGAGATGCATGCCATAAAGTGGATCTATAGGTGTGGTTGAAACTAGGATTTGGTAAAATGTTTTTCTAAGGTAATGTTGTAGGGCCACGTGATTATTATTTAGGAAAGTGACAAAATATATATCTCCAAGGATTATCTGAAGAGGAATTTTTTAATGGTGAGGGGATTCCATGGGTTTGAAAAGGTGTTCCATGGATGGAGATGTGGAAGAGATTAGTTGACTTGGTGGTGGGTTTTGTTCCTCAAGGTCCCTTTGCTGTTGGTGAGTAAGAACTATATGAGAAGATAAAAAAGGGATGATACACACTCACACCTCAAGCAAAGAACAATAAAAAAATTCAAGGCAAACAATAAAATCACTAGGAGCATGTTAAACCTTATACTTTTAATTATCTCTCTTTTGGCTTATGCCTTAGAAAAGTGTGAAGAAGAAATTGGATTGAATAGGTCCTAGAAATCCATCTATGTTTGGTTTCAAGATATGTTTAGGTGATAAAAAATAAGTTTGTATTGGATCAAGTATGTGGCTTGATACTTGGGTCTTTCTCCCCTCACATCAAAATCCCACAACCCATGTGGGTGCTTAGCCTTTATAGTATTTATCTAGAGTTTATACTCAACTAGAGAGCTGAGTTGGTTATCTCCTCAGTGATTAAATCCAAGTATGATAACCAGGAGAGGCTAAGGTGATCATCTAGGTGCTGAAATCCTAGTCAGGCCTTATCTCAAGTGTGTTTGATGTTTGTTTTAGTGAATTTGGTTTGGTTTATGTAACATTTATGGTCCTATGATTAATTTTATTTGCTTAATTAATCTAGGTGAACTAAAACAAGTAAACAAATAATGTATGCAATTAATTTTAACCAAAAGGAAATTTTTGATTTATTTTTAATGAACACACAAAAAAAAAAAAAACCTAAAAACAACATGAAAATGTAATCCTAATCCTATGATGAATGTTCTTTTATTTCCTTTTTATTTTTTGATTTATTTTTAGAAATGCAAGATAATATAATTTAACTTTTCTAAAAACAATGCAACTAAAAATGTAAGAAAGAACACTTAATGTGTAAAGAATGAAACTAAATGAAATTTTTAATAATAAAAATAAATTAAATTTTCACTAATTAAAATGTCCTAAAAAAACTAATTAATCCAAGAAAACTCAAGGGTCCCACCGGGTGTACCAAAATGTTTCTATCTATTTATTATTTTTTTGAAAAGAAAGAAACTAGTGAAGAAGTGTGTGAATAAAAATACCTATTGAATGTGTTCATTTTTAATCTAGATGATTATGGATAAATATTATTTTTATATGGAAAAATACCTTAAAATGATACAACACTACCACAAAACTTGTTTTTTAGAAAAGTAGATGGGTGGATTGCCTAGCGTGAGCTAGATCTTAAAAACAAAAGCTTCCTAGGAGGCTGTCAATCCACCTACTTTAAACACTTGAGTTTGTAAATTAAAAATAAAGGATTTACATAAAATAATAGAAAAATAAAATTAAATACAATAATATGACAACAAATAAGCAAGTTTATCACAATAAAGTTAAATACTTTGCTTAGAAGATGACTAAGCTAAATCAACTAGTGCTGAAAATTAGTTAAGGCAAGATGGGGGTATTAGTTTCATAACTTGATGATAAAGGTCAAAAGTATTGTTTAGTTGGGTTGGTTAAATGATTAATTCTGAAAATGGAAAAAGAGATAAATGGGTAAATGGGGCAAAGGAGTAGATATGGCAAAATGGGAAAAATGGGTAAAGATGGCAAAAAGGAAAAAGGGGTAAATGGGACAAAGAGGTGAATGGGGTAAACAAGGTAAATGGAATAACAAAGGGGTAAAATGGGACTAATGAGATGGAAATAAAGGGTTCAAGGTGTAAAGAGTATGGAGGACAAGGAAAAGAAAGGCTAAAGGGTAATAAAGAAATGAAATGCAAGAACAAAAGCAAATATTTCCTTCCCTTTGTGAAGATGATTGTTGAAGCTTTGTGATGATTTTGGTAGAGTTTTATTGCTTGAACTCTTTTCCTCCAAGATGATAATATCCTTTAAAATTCCTCAAACCTGAAAGATAATTCTCCCACCAAAACTAACTTAACCTTTGGTGAAGGATAAGGGGGAATTTATAGCATTTGTTGTGAAGAATCATGCCAAAAGAGGGAATAGTAAAAGTATGGCACCATTTTTCAAGTGGGATCATACGTGAAAAAGGGGATAAGGATGGTGGGATTCAAAACTTTTTGATTTGTTTACCAATTTGTACATGATCCAATTTGGAGTGGGAATCATGCACATGGGCTCAAATTAGGGCTAAAGGACTTTTCACCCACCTAACTTGTCTTTTGGCTAAGTGCCCCATGAATTTTGGCACCATTCTCCATGTGCATACATGAGTGGTCATAAAAGACAAGTGGGTAATATTACCACTTACAAAATGGGTTTCCCACTTGGTTGGTTTGTCTCCAAACTTGCTAAAGAGTCCAAAATGGAGAGGGAATCATTCACATGGGCTCATATGGGTCCAAAATATCTTTCACCACTTACTTTCATCTTTTGGCTAAGTGCCCCATGCATTTTAGAATCATCCTCCATGCATGAGGACAAAAATACCTATTTAATGATGGCCCCATGGGGAAAAATTCACCACATTCCAAAGGAGGGTCCCTTTAGTGCTTTATGTTATCATGAGGTACATTGGGGGTGGGTCTTAGGTGGGGTATGATGTCCCCCCTCAAGCCAACTCAATTCTAAGCCATGTCACTTACTATATCACCTTCCATGTCACTTCCTATGTCACTTTCCATGTCACTTACCATGTCATCATGAATAGTGATAGTGGGTTCCTTAGTGAATAGTGATAGTGAATAGTAATTTTGAATAGTATGTGAATATGAGAATAGTGATTTGGTTAGGTTAAGAGGGGTTGGTTAAGGGTTAAGAAGGTTTTAGGGGGTCTTTAGGGGATCTTGAGGAATTTAGTCATCAAAAACTACAAGTGTTAAGTTTTCTAGTGTTTATGGGCAACATCCATACTTCTCAAATTATCTTCTGCTCCACCTTTTGAAGGTATAGTCCTAGTGGACATTGATGACTGTTCTATCTATAGACATAATATATGAATTTTGAATTTCACCCTAGAGTTATGAAATATGTTTGATTTATTTATGATAGGAAAAACACTTTAGATACCTTAGAGAGTAGCACTATTGACTTCATAGTGCCAATTATCCTCCTTAGGGTATATATAGCCATGTGTTCTAACACTTGCATCTCTCTATTTGATGAACTAGTCATGGAGGTCAACATGGAGATTGCTAGTGTTTTGGAATATATGTCCTAAGACTCATTATCCCTCCTCAAATACATTGTGCACATATATACTCTTAATACTCTTGCTTTTGAGCTCAAACTAGCTTCTTTAGACCTATTCTATACAACTTTGACCTTGCACGTGCCAACCAAGGGATCATGTTGGTGCTTAGAGGACCTCCAAAGACCTTAAATGCCATTTCATCACTAATTTCGCTCATTTAGATGGGTTTTTTGGGAAAATTTCATCATTGGGTAATTCTTTTAGTTTGTGCAGGGTTTGAGACATCTAAGATCTTAAATATGGTTAATAGATTATAGTCATCCAAACATGAAACAAATGCCATTGATGTTTAGGGCATTGACCCCCTTATCTCTCATGAATAGACTAGATTCCCATGTAAAGGGTACTTGGAGATATGAGCATTAGAAGGTGAGGTTAGGGTTATTTATAGGTAATTTTGAGCACTTATTTTGTTTAGTCTATAGGTAGACTTTAACCTCCCTAGGATATTTGGCTCTAAGGATGCATGTAGTGAAGTAGGTGAGCATTTGAAGATGCTCCTCAAATTACTTGTGTGCAAATGGACTGGCTTGAGCTAGGTTTTAGGGCACTTGGATCAATTTTGTCACCTCTTGGCACTTAAAACCCATTTTCTGGGTATGAAACCTCCTCAAATTTCTCACTTTGGTCATTGAATTAGTCACAATAGCTTGCAGAGGTTTTGAGGTGCCATTGAGGTCTATGTGCAAGTTTATGTGTCTAACTATGTTATCTCATCTTCAAGGCTATTGAGTGTAACCCTAGGTGTCAAAGCTTAGGAGGGGGTTTATAGGCCCTTAGACATAATTTCTTATAAACAAGACCTTTTGAGGTTTTCATATTTCTTAATGACCTTCTTATGCATGGCTTAACCTTCAATTCACTAGGTGCCTATGATAGACAAGCCTTAGGCTAAGATAAAATAATGGGTATACCCACTATTTTTCCTATCCAAGTGAACATAAAACTATTTATTAGGTCATGATAACAATTTTTACTATTTTTTGGATTTTTTATATTCTTAGAAGGGCCCCTAACTATCATTTTGGCTAAAACTAGCTCCAAATTGCATACTAATAGTACACTCAGGCTTATAAACTTTGAATAATGCTTGCAAGATTGAATCTATAGGTATTTGTGACTATGGGGGGTGGTCATCACATATTTGAAATGATAATTATGCCTAGGTAATAGCTTATCAACACTATCTTCTTTTAGACCCTATATTTCACTCAACCTCAAGTCTCATATTTGCATATGCCTATGTAGTCTGATGATTATGATGATGTCATTTTATTTCTCTATTGGTAGTGGTCATAGAGTTTTCATTATTAAAAATGTGAAACTTTCCCCCTATTAATATGTATTCTACCTCTTGGCTTAGATGAGATGGAAACACCAACATAGACTAGTAATGTTACTTGTGACCATCTGCCAAGGTGACTATTTTTAGGTTTCTTTTACAAGGGATTTATTAGGATGGAGATGATCTATGTAATGCTTGAAAATTATGGTATATGTGGTTAAAATCACCATTTAACATTATTATTATTATTCATACTCTATGATTATCATATCAACTTATGTGCCTTTGAATATCTCCTTGATGTTTCTTGTGACCCTACTATAGTAACCTCAAAGGCTAGCTGTATTTACATATTTGCACTCTTAGATTGCTATGTTACATCATAGGCTGAATACCTAGTGATCTTAATGCTCCTAATGGTGCTAGTGTAGTGTGGAGGCACCTTGTCATGATTAAAACTTGAAAGGGAGGGGAAAGAATAAAAGAGGGTGCTAGTGGAGACATATGGAGTGGGATGAACATGGAAATAAGCTTAATATAGTACAATCATAGTAAAATAACATAAGTGTGGAAATTATATGAAATGGAGGAAAGAATCCCATTAGTACCAATCCAAATGAACCTTATAGACCCCCTAATGCATACATAAGAAAACATGTAAGTTAGAAGTTAGGAGTGAGGTGTATGTAGTCTCAAAATGAAACCTAGGACATAAATAAATACCTTAAATTTCATGAAAAACCTTAAACCCTACTAAATATGATTGAGTTATTTGAAGGACTATGAATTCATTATGGGGGGTTGAGAATTTTATTCTTAAGGGCATGAAGGTAACCCATCATCACTTTACCATCTCCTTCATATCTTTTGGGGTATATTGGAGCTCTGTAGGTGCTTTAAAATATACAAATTATTTTCATATAGTGACTTTTGCATATGCACAATCCTTATTTTCTTAAGGTGTCTTGAGGAAAAAATAAGAGAATTGGACTTTAAATCTAAAAAAAGGTATTGAGAGATTTGAAACACACTTACCAACTCTTCAACCCTACTTGTAGCCTTTGATGAAGGCATTAAAACTCTAGTTTTAGCATAAACTGGTCTATAGACAATACACAGTGACCAATAAAGAATATTTTCAAGCCATGGGAACTCACACATGTGAGTCAAAATTGAGAGTAACATGGATGTATTCTTCAAGGATTGAGGAAATAGGTCCATGATTGGTTTTATAAAATGAAGTAAAACCTTTGAAAATCATTGAGTTCAAATGGGCCTATGTAGATAAGAGGGGCATAAAGGTTCCTTAAATTCTTAAGGAATGTTCATATAGGATAGGAAGCTAATCCCTAGACAAATTCCCATGGATGGAAGATACTTGAGTCTAATTTCCATGGCAAGAAATTTCCCCCCCTCTCTCTTGTATGTTATGCGTATGAACTTGAGGGGTCCTATGAATCTACCAATGAGCTCTAAGGAGATAAGGGATGGTTTTGAGCTCTTAAGACACTGAAAAACACCGTTACCTTCACCATTGGACATATTTAACTTATCTCTATAAAAACATGCCTTTGGGTAAGCTAGTTTGTACAGTATGGATCCATACTACTAAAGAAACACCTATAAATTGTCATTTTTTCCTACAAATTATCTTGTTTTAGACCTAAAATGTTGTTAGTAAAATGTTTCTAGTAGGTGTTGTAGAGGTAAAATAGGTGGAAGAAACACTTTTAAATTGGTGGTACAAACTAAAGGAGCTGAAAGATCATAATTTAGCATGTGTGGCCCCTTTTGAGAGGAAATAACATTGATTAAGGTGCTAGCGGGTCTAATTTAGGCATGAAACCATTTGATGGTGGATTAATGAAGCTAATAAATTCCATTAGATGTGTATGGGGTGGTATAGTGGTCTTTAAAGGCTAAATTACATCTCATTATGACTAAAACCATTAACTATGCTAAAAAATATGGCCTTAAAAGGAGGTAAATCAGTTAGATCACCATGTTAATGCAAATAGAACACCTTAATGATTAATGAAACCTTAATAAGATGTTATGAAACTTACTATAATGTTTCTTGAAGGCTTGAAAATGAGCATACTTCTAATGATCAGGCATGATCAATGTGTTTCTAGGATTTTTATCAATCTATCTCCTTAATTTTTCTTCACCACTGCATATTTTACATGTTGAAGACCCTTCAAAGTGATCAAGGTCCATCTGGGAATATTTTAACACCATGACACTACATGACTCAAGTTGGAAAAGGGACATGAGGATACAAGGGAACTGATAAGGTAGAGATGAAACATGAAAAAATTGTGGACTAACTACACACCCTTTCAACTCATGATATGAACAAAAACCATAGTGCCAATTATGGATAATGGCTTAAAGCTATAAGGTTGATTAATTTCTAGGTATAAGACTATAAAGTGGCCAACATTTCTAGTGAATCAACTAGCTTGACCAATGTGCTGGTCATGGAACCCAAAGAATTGGTCAAACATGTTCATAATGACTTAATAGATTGAACATAACTGAATATATGCTATGTCTTATCCTTGTATACTCTTGAAAAAAAGAGACACAACTAAAAAAAAAGAAATAACAAGGAAGACAATCACATAACTACTAATAATAAGACTGAATAACAAACATAACCCTTGTGGAAGAGTACTTAGAGGGAAAAGACAAACCTATCTACTTATATACAAGAGAACATGAAAGAAACTTAGTAGTATCACTTGAGAAACCTCCCATTGATAGGGATGAGAAGGTTCTCACCATTCAACTTAGCAAGCTTAAAGGCATTACTCTCCTTGTAGCAGGTGATGATGTAAGGTCCACTCTAAGGCTATCAAATTTGGAGTGTTTTCCTAACTTTGCATGGTCTTGATCCCACTTGAGGAATATATATCCCCATTGAAACATTCTACAAGAATGTATCTTATCAAATTAATTATTAAATTGATGTTGATTAGACCAAATGGTGTGCATTACATTGTCCCTTATTTATTCTAGTTGTCTCAGTTCATTCATCCTTACTTGTATAACATCATCCTCTAGGAGCTCAAATTGGTGGGCAAGCTCTAAAATAGATAGATTAAGGAAGATAGGAAGTCTTACCTCTCTAACATATACAAGGAGGTATGAATATTGTCTAGTAAACTTCTTAGGTGTCACTTGATCTGCCCATAGGACAGTCCTCAATCTTGTGTTCCATTCCCTTTGAGTATATTTAATGGTCCTTTTGATGATGATCAAATTATTATTTGTGGACTCTGCTAGCCCATTTCAATATTTGTAATAGTTAGAGGATGATTTGAGGTGGATTACTTGTCCAATATGCCACTCAAATACCTTGGTATTACTGAATTCCAAAGCATTATTAGAGATGATTGTTGAAGGCACACCAAATCTAGTTTCAAGGTTGTCATAAAACTTAACGAAAAATTTATCCTTAGCCTCCTTGAGGGTAACTACCTCCACCAACCTTGTGAAGTAGTTTGTGGCTGTGATGACTCACTTATGTCCATAACTTGAAGGGGTATGGATCATCCCTATGAAATCTAAGCCTCACTATGTGAAGGGCTATTTTATTTGTATTATTTTCAAAGGAAGGGAAACTAACTTCTACTTGCTAGTGAACATGGCACATTTTGAACACTTCATCACCCAAGAGTGTGCATCTCCAAATAATTTGGGCCAAAATTACCTATCTCTAATTATTTTAGAGGTTGTGGTATTAACAATAAAGTTCCCACCAACAGGGCCATCATGAAATTGTTTAAGCAACTTGTCCACTTGGCACGATACAACACTCTTCAAGAGCATGCCTCCTATGTATTTCTTCAATATCACACCATATCAAGACATAAGGTATGATTTACAACCTAAAGTTCCTCCTTTATGACCTATCAAATCCTATAGGACATTGGTCTATTTGAAGGAATCTGATCACATCATATGTCCTATCGAGAAGGGTGTTGATTATAGTTACTTGTTGACTATCATGGACTACCAACACTTGAAATTTATCTTCATTTACCTCTTATAAAATGTGATCACATAAACCTATACCTATGATAAGCTTTGTCACCCTAAATTCAAGGTCATATTCTATACATTTTGTTACCCACCTAACTATCTTCTCATTGAGATCTCTATTGAGTATGAATTCTTTGATGCTTGGGTGTACCACCATGATTATAACCTTGTTATTTGACACCATGTGCCTAAATTTATTCAAACCTCTCACCAAAAAAATAACATGTTTCTAAAAAAAATTATATATTTCCTCATACCATTTTGAGGCCTAATTGTAAAAGGCAATGGGTTGTTCTAAGCCTTCACTATTCTGCTGCATAAACATAACATAGATTGTATCTAATGTAGAGAAAGCATAAAAGTAAAAATCCTCGCTAAAATTAGGATTAATAAGTGGAGGGTCATGAGAAATGGCATCCTTTATGGCCTAAAATATCGTCTTACCTTCCTTGCTCCATGTGAATTCTTTGTGTTTCCTTAACATGTGGGTAAGAGGTTTGACCAATTTTGCAAACCTGGGATAAATCTAATTATGAAGTTGATCTTCCCCAAAATATCTACAAACCTTTCTTGTGCTTGAGAAGGGGTAAGGACATGATGGGTTAAACTCTTTCAAGGTCTATATAAATACCATCTTTTGACACTATATGACCCAAAAATCTAACCTCATGAATAAGAAATATGCATTTCTTAGGATTCAATGACACTCCAAACTACCTACATTTGTCAAAGACCAATTTCAAGTGAGCCATGTGGTCTACTAAATCATTTGAGAATAAAATGATGTCATCAAGGTAGATGAGCATTATTTCATTTATTACCCCATCAAAGGCAATATCCATTTCCCTTTAGAAAATTTCCCATACATTGGACAATCCAAAGGGCATCTTCATGCATTCATAAGTGCCCCACTTTATAGTGAAGGAAGTCTTATGCCTATCCTCTTCTTTGACAAATATCCAATTGTAATTGGATTATCCATAAAGAAAGGAAAATATCTATGAGCTTGCAACCTTCTGAAGTATTTGATTCATTGAGGGTAGTATGAAGTGGTCTCTTAGAAACACCTTGTTAAGGTCTCTAATGTCAACACATATGCATATTTACCCATTATTATTCCTCACATGTACAAGGTTTTATACCCATGAGGAATTTTTTATGGGGAATATTATATTCTACTCAATCAATTTGAAGAATTTCCTTTTCATTAGCTCCTCCACCTTTGGATTGATAGGCCTTTATTTTTGTCTCATTGGCTTTGCATTGCTTTCAAATTCTATAGTATGTTTGGAAAGTTTGGGGTCAAATCCATTCAAATAATGGTACTCCCATGAAAAAAATATACATACTCTTGACATAAGGATATTAAGGAAACCCTTTCTTCTATTATGTTTAGTTTTCCCAACTTCAAAATCTTGTCCTTAAAGATTGCTACCTTCTCATAATGCTCTTCCTTGGTTGAGATACTCCCTTGTCTCTTCTCACATAATAATATTAATTCAATATGATCTCTAATTCCACTAGTCCCTTAGGTAACTTATTATACCTTATGTATAATATCTGATCATCAAATTAGTGTTGGAACTTTCCTTGTTCTTATGGTAGAATTCTACCTCTTGCATGAGAAAGCATGCAATCTATTCATCATTATCAAAGACCTACCAACTTACCTCATTATCAATTAAAGATGGAATACATATGACCTTGATTTGGGATTGACATTGAGTGCCTTTGACTCACTCTGCAATCTCATATTGAGATCTAATGGCTATAGACGTATCTGCATGGTGATTAGACTCCCTTGGTATGGAATATATGTTGAATGATAATAAGTCTTATAGAAAGTCCCATAATCAGTGATTATAGACCTTTAACTAATGGTTATTAAATACAATAATACCTCTTACTTGTTTCATTATAAACTCACTATCATATTTTTCTTGGAGGAGTTTGATGCCTCTCCTTGCTTCTTGCAACCGATGTAGAATGGATTCATACTCAGCTATGTTTGAAGTATAACTAAATTTGAAAATTATAGCTAATTAATACTTCTTATTTTAAGGGTAAACCAACATCACTCCATACCCACTACCATTCTTTGACCTTGAGACATCAAATAGTAAGGTCTATAAACCATCATCCTCTTGAGTTATGCTTGTTAGACTAGGAATAACAGTCCCTTCCTCATGCATACAATACACCCCTAAGTCTACCTCCTCAATGGTGTTATAGGGTTAAAATACATTTTTATTAGCTACCCATTAATTAAGATATAGATCTGATATATCTTCAAGATGATCCTTGGGTTCTTTCTCACTAACATTCTCATCCTGATTAAGTATAATACAATTTACATTTGATAGGTTGGGCATATAGGGATCTAAATGGAACCTAGAAATAGGTTTAGACCTAATAGTGACCCTAGTCCCATATGTGGTCTTAAAGACCATGTATGACCAGTCAAATGAAAGATAACCCCCAATATTAATATAAAGTCCCTAGATAGGCATAGGGAAAAGTATGGGGGCATATCAACAACCATGACATCTTGAGTGATAATGAAATTTGGGTAGGATGCTAACATAATATTTAGGTCCTTTAAGACACAAACTATTTTTGCAAGAGAATTATCTAATTGTAAGACACTTTTCTCATTAGGCACATACTTGAGTTCTAGTTTATCTGTTATAGCTTTGGGCATGACTAAGGATGAGGCACCAGAATATATCATATAATTGTGGACAAGATAATCTCTTATTATGAATGACAAGTAAAATGGAGGTGGTTTGACAACCTTAGGGTCTTAAACTTGACTAGGTTGTCCATGATTGACATAAACTGCACTTACCTTGTCAACTACCTTGTTCACAAGAGAGAGTTGGGAGAGCTCCAGTTGGAGGATGTATTCATACCCTAGAATAAATAGAGAATCCCACATAGGAATTCTAATGTTGGAATTTTACGTGTAGTCCAAAATATTTAATGAAGGATTGGCATTCTTGTGTTACAACTTGGAGTTGGAAGTATCACTTGACTCTTGAGTGACTTGAGGAATAAATGGCATATTATGCTATTACCCATGTGCCTGAGGTGTTTACTAAGTTAGAGAGGTCTTAGTGGTTTTTATTTTAGTGGTAAGATGTTGAGTGACTTGGAGAAGTGTGGGAGAGACCTTAGGATACCCCAAGATATCATCTAACATCCTCCTTTTAGCCCTTGTGTGGGCTATAATTGTTTGATCTACCCTTTGTGTATTCTTCCCCAAGTTTGCTACCACATGTTCAAAGGTATGCTATCCCTCTTGTAAGTTCAAAAAATTAGTATCAACATGTTTTTTGACCACACATCCTTGTTGTTGACTTGGAACTGCTAATGGTGTCATTTTAATCATGTCACCATGAGGAATTGAGGGACCTTATGGTGGAAGAGGCATAGTGTCATGAGCTAGGAATGAAGGAGTCTGATGCAGACCAAGATTATGATATGTCTCTCAAATTTTTGACATGAAAATATAATTATATTGACCCCATGTTTTCTTCCATTGGTAATCTTGAGTAATATTGTTTTGTGTAGGCACCAATGCTCTTAAGCTACTTGCAATTATGGGCTTATAATTGCTATACGTATTGGCTTGTCTGATTTAACCTAGGCCATATTGGTTTGGTAGGTATGTCAGCCTATTTTAAGGATTAGATTGGTATGGATATTGATATGGTATATAAGAGGTCTACTGTTGTCTCTCTAAGGCCACTGACTTATTATTTTGTGCCTTTAATAAGCCTATAATCTTCCCAAGCCTATCTATTTGGTTATCATCATATTTTTATTGATTGTTTGGAGTAGGAAATGGAGAAATAATGGGTGTAGTAGGTTGTATCTCAAAAAAGAGGTGTTTATGGGTCAATTTTTCTACTTTTATCAAGTAATTTTTTGCCCTTATAGAGATTTCATAGGCCTCTGGTAAAGTTGTCCCACCCATGGATTGTATCATTACTGCAACATCTAAGTTCAAGGCTCTTAGGGAGTATCTAAATTCATAATTGGGTGTGGTATTTATAATAAAGAGAATTCTATCCCAAGTATTTTGGAGTCTATATTTGAAATCAACCATAGATTCTTAGGGTGCCGAATTGAGGTGAGTTACTCCACAAGTGACACATGGTCACTTCTATCTTCAAAATGTTTATAAAGGCACTGACCAAACTCCTCCCAAGTATTAATTAAGGATTAAAACCTCTATATCAGTTAAGTGATTTACCTTTTAAGGAGGTTGCTAAGAGTCTCATGGCTATATTTTCCTAGGTGATATTGTGCACCAAGCATATGTTTATAATGTCAGCTATGTGTTTAACAAGACTAGTGGAGTTTTCCCTTGTGATATAGGGAAAAATATTCAAGGAAGTAGTTGGGGTGTCATCATATTGATTAAGGTTAAGAGGGATACCATTTTTGAATGGTATAGAGGCTTACAATTTAGGCCTTACCATTGGGATTGGTAGAGTTTTATGAGGCTTTTTATGGGTATAATTTATAGAATCTAGAGACTTTAGGGATGTAAGGTTGGGATTGGAAATAGGAACCCTATTTATCCTTGTAATATTTAATGGAAATTCAACAAACTAAATTTTGTTACTTTTTGATGCTGATCTAGTATAAATTTGGTACATGAACTTGCCCTCCAATCTACTGATGGTTGTCTTAAGCCTTCCAACTATCCTTCCACATTGTCAAGATTGCCAAATCAAGTGTTCAAGGGCCTTGTGTGCTTGTCCCATTGGGCATGCCATAACTATTAGAGGTTTTATGTTTCACCCTAGTTGAGGAGAGGAGTGTTCAAGTCCAAACCTCAAACCTAGTCCAACATGGGAGTGACTTTAGATTATAGGTTATCTTGTTTGTAGGTCACACCTTTAGATTTCATGGGGATAAATCCCATAATTTGACAATTAAATTCTCTCTAATACTTAAATATATCACAAGGAAAAGGGAAAGAGATATAAAAACCAATGTAAGAATATACTCTAAGTGGTGATACACCAATTGATAGGGGATCCACTCTTAATCATTACTTTTGAAAACTACTAGTGAACCTGATGGAGACAAGAATTAATCAAAATATTTAATGGTGTTCTAGAATGAATTTTTTGTATGAAGGTTGGATACAAACCTATAAATTGAAGGAAAAATGGGATATGTCTATGCAAGACACTGTAAACTCATGACACTTCAAGAGAAATCTTACTTGCTAACACTTCACATAACCTACAATGAACTCAAAATTTAAGCTACATACATGAAGGGCCTATAGATGATGATTTGTAACATACATTTTAAAAATCAAACTCAAATAAAATACACTAACATTCAATAAAATTATGAAACTATTTTCTATTGATTCAAAAGAGTTTACAAGGCAATTTTGGTAGAGATTTGCTACACCCAACCAAAGGATGGAAAAAAAGAGCTCAATACCTACTTAAATAGTGAAACTAGAAGATAAGAGAGAGAAATATAGTCATAGGAGAGGTCATTAATGAGACTAATGTGGCATGAGTAAGTGACAAAAGCCTATTCCTCTCTTCCAAGCATTGACATCTCATTGATGTGTCCATTTTAGCATTGTGGAGGTTGTAACTCATTCAATTTAATTTATTCAAGCCTTGAACACTCTTAAAATATCCAAAAATTCCATCTTTTATGAATTTTACAATGCACATGGGGTGTAAATAGGCCTTATTGAGGTGTTGGGCAACCTTTCCTTCAATATACATGCTAAATGGTTCATGAAATTTCCTTTAACCTATTATAATGGCCTAAATTATTGTGTAAGATGACTTATATGATAGTCACCATTCATGGAGATGGTATATCAATGACCTAGCACCACCTTTTTATTATTAGACTCTTCTTTTTTCAAGATAATTGGGAATGTGTGGCTTGTTCTTTAATTTCTATTCATCTCCACTATTTGAGTGATAAAATGGTTGAAATTAGGCTCCAAATTCATCTAATTAGACTTAGATAATCCTTGGATAACTTCTAGTTCCTTATCATTGAGATCCTTAAATATTTATTTATCTATAAACACACATTAGCCTTGCCTTACTAGGCCAATTGGATTGCCTCACAGACTAGCAGTTTAGATGGAGATGGTGAGGATGTTTTTAGTCAATTCTAGGAGATATATCAACATTGAATAAATAAAATAAGTACTAAAATTTCTCTTCTCATTGTTTATAGCTTTTCCTTAGGCTCTAAAACACAAATTTTTATTGAAACCCTACAAATATACCTCTTTAAGAGAAGTCTATATAATTTCTCTACCATCCAAAGCCATGAATAGGAGCCCTCCTAAGTTACCAACATGAATTAAGTACTAAACATACAAATTTTGAGCAAATGAGTGCATATTTCCTTAAACCTCTCTAAATGGGTCATTATTAGGTTTTAGAGGAGGTTTTAAGGGGTTTGAGAATCTTAGGCTTGGTTTATCGAGATCAGAGATTTGGTCTTTGAACCAACTACACCATTTATGATGTAATGAGCCCTCTCACCTTCTTTTAGCAAGTATACTTTCCAAGCATAACACTTTAAGATTTGGTGAGCACTTTAAGATGTCCTTTATGGAAAGAAAATGCTATCTAAATGACCCTACATGTCTACAAGTAGAAAATTATATTATGATGACTTCTCCAAGACTTGAATTAGCCCAAAGGGATTTAAAACAACGTAATAATCTTCTCCTTTTGATTGGGAGAATCTATACTTCCAAAATTATCTTCTACTTCACCTTTTGAAGGTATAGTCCTAGTGGAGATTGATGATTATTCTATCTATAAACCTGAGCTATTAAATTTGACTTGCACCCTAGAGCTATGAACTACATTTACTTCATATATGATAGGAAAAATACCTTAGAGAGTATTACAATTGAATTCATAGTGATAATTATATTCCTTATGGTGCATATAGCCATGTGTTCCAACACCTACATCTTCTATTTGATGAAAAAGTTATGGAGGTCAGCATGGAGACTATTGGTGTTCTTGAATAGATGTCCTAAGACTCATTCTCCTTCCTCAAATTCATTATGCACATAGATACTCTCAATACCCTTGATTTTAAGCTCAAACTAACTTCTTTAGACCTATTTCATAGAACTTTGACCATGCACATGATAAAAAATGGGTCATGGTGGTGATTAGAGTACCTAAAAAGACCTATTTTTCTCATTTGGATGGGTTTTGGGGGTAAATTTCATCATCAGGTCATTCCTAGGGTTTGTGCAGGGTTTAAGATATCCACCATATTAATAATGGTTCATAGAGAATAGACATATAAAACTAAAAAAAATGCCATGGATGTTTATGGAATTGACCCCTCATCTCTCATGAAAAGTGTGCTTAGAGATATGAGTATTAGAAGGTGAGCTTAGGGTTGCTTGTTAACAATTTTAAGCACTTACTTTCTTAGCATTCATTCATAGAGAATATCCCTTTAATACCAATAAAAATTCCATGGGTATTTAGTCTATAGGGATACTTAAACCTCCCTATGATATTTTTATCTAAGGATGCATGTAGTGAAGTAGGTAAGTATTTAAAGATGCCCTTCAAATTGCCTATGTGTGGATGGATTGGCTCAAGCTAGGTTTTAAGGCACTTGGATCAATTTTTTCACCTTTTAACACTTGGAACCCATTTTTTGGGTATGAAACCTCATCAAACTCCTCACTTTGGTCATTTAATTGGTTACAATATCTTGTATACGTTTTGAGGTATTATTGAGGTCTGTGTGTTTGATTGTATTATCTCATCTTCAAGTCTATTAATGTAACCCTAGGTGTCAAAAATTAGGAGGAGCTTTGTAATACATTATAAATCATTAATTATTGAAACAATATGTTGTGAGGTTTCCATATTTCCTGTAAACCTTCTTATGCATGGGTGAACCTTTAACTCATTAGGTGCCTATAACAGACAAGCTTTGGTCTAAGACAAAATAGTAGGTATACCCAGTATTTTTGCCAACCAAGTGAACATATTAGCCTATTTATTAGGTCATGATAACAATTTTTATTTATTTTGTGAGTTTTTATATGCTTGGAAGGGCCCCTAACCATCATTTTGGCCAAAATAGGCCCCAAACTGCCTGCTAATAGTGTACTCAAGCGTGTAAACTTTGAATATGGCTTGCAACATTACCTTTAAAGGTTTTTGTGACCATGTGAGGTGTTTATCACGTGCTTGGAATTATAATTACACCTAGGTAATATCTTGTCAACATTTTCTTCTTTTATATCCTATCTTTCACTCAACCTTAAGTCTCATATTTGCATATGCCTGTGTAGTTTGATGACTGTGATGATGTAATTTTGTTGCTCTACTAGTAGTAGTCATTAAGTTTTAACTCTTATAAATGTGAAACTTTCCCATATTTATATGGATTCTAACTCTTATCTTAGATGAGATATAAACACCAATATAGACTAGTAATGCTACTTATGACAATCTGCCAAGGTGACTATTTATAGGGTTCTATTACCGAGGCTATATTAGGATGTAGATGACCTATGTAATGCTTAAAAATTATGATATAAGTGGTTAAAATCACCATTAAAACTTATTATGATGTATAATATATGATTCTCATATCAACCTTTTTACCTTTGAATAGTCCCCTTGATGTTTCTTGGGACCCTGCTCAGTAACCTCAAAGGTTGGTTATAGGTGCATATTTACACTCTTAGATTGTTGTATGAACATATAGGTCTAACACCCAGTAATATAAACGATCCTAATGGTTTTAGTGTAGTGTGGAGGTCACCTTGGCATGATTTAACCATATAAGGGAAGGGAAATAATAAATGAGGTTGGAAGTGGAGACATATGGGGTTGGATAAACATGGAAACATCAATAATGTAGTGTAATGGTGTGAAAACACAATGAAATAACACAAGTGTGGATATGATATGAAATGGAGGAAATAAACCCCTTAGGACCAATCCAAATGAACCTTTTAGACCCCCTAATGCATACATAATCAAACATGTAAGCTAGGAGGTAGGAGTGAGGCGTATATAATCTAAAAATGAAACCTAGGACACTTAGATAAATTTCACAAAAAACCTTAAACCCTACTAAAGATGATTGAGTGACTTGAAAACAAATAAGGTGGTTAGCTAGGATTATGAATTCATTATGAAGGGTTGGGAAATTTTTTCTAAAGGTCATGAAGGTAACCTACCATCACTTTACCATCTATTTCATATCTTTTGGGGTACATTGGAGCTCTACAGGTGTTTTAAACCATAAAAAGTCTAATCATAGAATAAATTTTACATATGCACAAACCTTATTTTCTTGAGGTGTCCTAAGGAAAAAAGAGGAGCATTGGAATTTTAATCTAAGAAAAAAGGCATTGAGAGCATTAAAACACATCAACTCTTAATCCTTGATTATGGCCTTTGATGGAGGCATTAAAACTCTAGTTTTGGTGCACAGACTGGTTTGTAGACTATACACAATGACCAATCAAGAATATTTGCAAGCCATGGGAGATAACATGTGTGAGTCAGAAGCTAAGAGTGCCATTGAGGGATTCTTTAAGGCTTGATGAAATAAGATCCATTATTGGTTTAAGCAGATGAAGTAAAATCCTCTAAAAATAATTGAGTTCAAATGGGCCTATATAGATGAGAGGGGCATAGAGGTTCCTTAACTTCTTAAGGAATTTTCATAAAGGATAGGCAACTAATCCCTAGATAAATTATCATGGATGGAAGTTTCCTTAGTCTACCTTCCATGGATAGGAGCTTAAACCCCCCCTCTCTCTCCTATATGATATGATTACGAACTTGAGGGGTCCTCTGAATCTACTAGTGTGATTGAAAGACATAAGGGATGGTTTTGGTCTCTTAAGACACTAAAAAACACTACTACCTTCACCATTGGACATCTCTGACTTCCCTCTATAAAAACATGCCTTTGACTGAGCTAGTCCATATAATATGGATCCATATTATTGAAGAAACAACTATAAATTGTCATTTTAACTTGAAAATTATCTTGTTTCTAACCTAAAATATTGATAGTAGGTGTTGTGGAGGGAAAACATGGGGGAAGAAATAGTTTGAAATTGGTGGTATGAATTGAGGGAGCTAAAAGGTCATAATTTAGCATGTGTGGGCCCCTTTTAATAGGAAATAACATTGAGTAAGGTTATTTTTGGTCTAATTTGGGCATGAAATCATTTAATGGTGGTTTTATGAAGCTAATGAGGTCCACTAGAGGAATATGGGGTGGGTTACTAGTCTTTTAAGGCTAAATTGCATCTCATTATGACCAAAACCATTGACTATGCTCAAACATATGGCCTTAAAAGGAGGTATATTAGTTAGATCACCATGTTAATACATATCGAACACCTTAGTGATCAATGAAACCTTAATTATACCTTATGCAAGTTCCTATAATGTTTCTTGAAGGCTTGAGAATGAGCATACCTCTGATGATTAGGTAAGATCAGTGTGTTTCTAGGATTTTATCAAGCTGTCTCCTCAATTTGTCTTCACCAATGTATCTTTTACATGTTGATGAACCTTCAAAGTTATCAAGGGACATATAGACCTATTTTAAATCCATGAAACTACATGAATCAGGTTGGAAAAGGGACATGAAGACTCCTAAATACTAATAAGGTAGAGATGAAGCATGACAAAATAATAGACTAACTAGACACCACTTTCAACTCATGATATGAGTAATAACCATAGTGCTAATGATGGACCATGACTTGAAGCTATAAGGTTAACAAATTTCTAGGTCTAGGACTAGAAAGTGGCCAAAATTTTTGGTGACTCAATAGGCTTGACTAGCTTGTTGATCATGATACCCAAAAAAATGGCCAAACTTGTTCATGATGACTTAACATATGAAACATGATTGAATACAGTCTCTGCCTTATTTGTAGACACCAAAATTGTGTTGACTCCCCTGGTCATCCCCCGTTTTATTCTCCCTCACCTATTTAACCCCTGTCGACCACTTTCCCACTAGCCTTGACCCTGGCAGCTTGTCAAAATGAGCAAAAGGCTAAAGTTAGTCTCTGCCCCCATTCTACATCTGCCGACCACGGTCGCCACCCGACTGACGTCACCGACGTCGGTCACTTCTCAGCCGATGTCGGTGGTCCTGCCGATGTCGGTTCTCCTTAGCACTGCATTCTCGATCCGAATGCAGGAACCATTATTCCGTTATTCGTTATCAATCCAGTTACTAATCCGTTTCTCAAATTAGTTATCGAACCATCCCTCACCTTCATCAGAAAAACCATTCAAAACTCTTATCATTCAAACAAGACTCTGGCAATCATTCAACGAAACCAACTCTAACAATCACCCTGAACTATTACAATCAATCAACTCTGGCATCCAACCAATCTGCATTCACTTTCTCGAGCTCTGTTTCTACTTTGATCAACTTCTGTGGCACATCAACAACTTCAATCATGTCTTCAGTGTGTAACAGGTAAGTATCTTGCTCTGTGTTTTTGTTTCTCTCTGGTTATTATTTTTTTATTACTACTATCACTCTATTTAGACTCAGACTATAGACCCGAGACCTTACTTCTTTCCTTTACACCTCTGTTTACCATTCCAAAATATACAATCACTCTGCCCAGATCCCTGTAAAAACCCCTTGACTCCTAAACCAACTCCTAAACCCCAAACAAACCCTCAGACACCATTTTGCAACCTGACTAGACCCTGTCTCGACTCGACCAGATCCGACCAGACCCACCCAGACTCTTTCCAGAACTGTTGCCCCGACCGACGCCGGTCATTACCCTAACCGACGCCGGCACCTTAAGCGACGTCGGCATCTTCCCCTGACCGATGCCGACACAGAGACTGACACCAACGACTGTGCAGAGTAGTTCGCTGAATATCAGGTATGCATTTTATTTTTCATCTTTTATTTGCTTTCATTCTATCTTTTCATTATTTCCATTTCTGTCAAATATTTCTATTTTTAATTAGTGGGTTGATATCCTTCTAGGAAGTCTTTGTACTTCCAGGATTAGGCATTTGCTTGACAACCCACCGTCTCCTCGTCTAACATTTTTTGTGTTTAGTCTGTTCTTCTTTGCAGGTGTCATTCCTCCACAGCCAAAGAGGAGAACCTTCCAACGTCTGATTTCAGTGTGCATGACCATATCCAGGTATATTCTAGCCTTGACCATTTCTTTCAATTTCTTAATTTCTTCTTTGAATGTAGAAAGTGATTTAGCGTAGAAACATTCTGGCACACCCGGTGGGACGCTAGGGCCTTCCTTGGGTTCTTTCTTTCTTTTGTTCATATAGGTGCATTAGGTTCCTTCCTTTTTTGCCTCTTTCACCTCTTCTAAATGACATCATAAGCAGGACTAAAAAGAACTTTTCTTTTCTTTCTTGCACTTCTAGACTAGTCAAAACTCATATTCTTCGACTCTTTCTCCATTCGTCTTCATACGAACAAACATTTTGACTTGGACTTAAAACACTTTGCATTCATTTCTGTTTGCTTGCATTTCTTAGACCACACATAGTAATTAAACCGCATATTGAATTAATCTAGATCACTTGATGTTACACGACCAAACCACCTGCACAAAACAAACATTTTAACTTACCTAAGACAAGGCCCAACTGGGATTTCATCCCCCAGCAGATACCTTACCCGTCCCGACAATCTTACTTGGATTTCATCACCAAGGAGAAAGCCCACTCCATTCTCTGGCGGAGCCTAATCTCTAGGGGAAGTATATTTTGGCTAAGTGGGCCTAGTTTATCACTGGACTCGTGAAGTGAGGGGAGCTTTCTCCTTAGCACCAGGCCTTGTATGAAACCTAACACAGACTTCTTGAGCACCATAACTAACCTGAAACCATCCATAGACTGCTTCTTCTAGGACCCGACTCAAAAGCCAATCTTCCTCTACACACATTCTAAGGCATAAGCCACTATAATCCTAATAATTTACTTCTAGGGTTTTAGGATCTGCTTGTGTTCTTCATCTTTTTAGTTCTTATCTGCTTGTTTGAGCTTGTGAGGACGTTCTTCCTTGCCTTGAATGGTTCTAACTCGTAGCCAAGCCAAGGCTGTAGTCGATCACGCGAGGCATCATCCACTTCCGTCTACCCCATCCATAACCAGCCCTAAAATGGAGTTCAACTCAGAGGCTGAAAGAACTCCTACTAAACCATCCCTGACCCAAATGCCTATTGTCCCAGAAGGGGACCAAGATTTTGCACGATTCTTGGACCTCAACGTCAAAGCCTTGCAGCACTATCTCGTGAATAGCTGAACGCGAGACCCCTTAGGCAATCCAATTTATGAAATGCCGACCTCTCTTCTCAAAACTACGGCTATATCAACGACATCTGTAGTTCAACCCTTAAACACCCAGGCTATTGCCTCAACCAATGACCAACCTTTTACCAACCATCCAAGTGTGGCCTCTCCCTCCATCGTTGGGCCCACTTCCACTGGGGTTTTGGCCCCTTATCAACCTCAGCCCACTCAACCACTTTCTACCCCCTTTTAGAATCTGGTCATCTCTATTCCACCTACCCTTGCTCCTATCAACACTAGGGTGGCTACCTATCCATTGGCCCATGTTACCTCTAACCAACCTCCCACGACAACATCAAACCTAGCCATGCCTTTTACCCAACCATCCTTAGTCTCCTCCTCTATCCCTACGACTAGTCATCCATACGTTGCACCCTTACTGGTACAACTGACTACGTCGTATACCTCTTCCAGTCTCTTTCAAGCACCTTACAATCTAGGAGGTGCTCCACCCGCCAATCCGTCAGTAGACATCATCAAAATGCTGATGGATAAGATGTCCAACCTAGAGACCTCCATTTCCGGCTCACGCAACACTCTCTCATATGAACAAATTTGCAATGAGCCCATTCATCCTTTTGTCTCGATCCGACCATATCCCAGCCAGTGGGAACTTCCTAAGTTTTCTCATTTTCAAAGCAAGGAAGACCCACAACAACACTTACAGGCATTTAGACATGCCTGTTACCTTATCGCCCACAATGATGCATTGCTTTTATGCATGTTTCCTATGTCTCTCTCAGGTGCTGCACTTGACTGGTACAGCTCCCTTGCCAGCCATTCTCTCTTCACATTCACTCAGCTGGCTCAGCTCTTCCTCAATCATTTCTCTATCAACATCACCAAGAAGTTCTCAATCATAGACCTCTATTCTATCTGCCAATTCGAGGACGAATCCATTGCTGATTTCATCGCTCGATGGAGGGGCCTTATCAATCAACTCTCCTTTTCCTTACCCCAACCCGAGCTTATTGAACTTTTCTCCCAAGCTTGCACCAAACATATTTCTTCCACCTTGAGGGTTCAGACCTTCCACACTTTTGATGAAGCCTTCATGATGGCTCGTAAACTTGAGTTACATCCCGTCGAGGAGAATAAAGTCAAGTTACGGAGCAAGAATCCCAACTCCAAGACCAATGACCCCTCTTCTAAGCCTTCCTCATCCAATCCTAAATCTAAAGCTTTAGCAAACGCTATGGTCATTAGATCTTCTTCCTCTTTGCCTTCAACTAATCAGCCTGAGCCATCCACATCTATAAGTGCCACCCGCTAATTTTAGTAGAGATACATACAGCAACAGTTTACTGCACTCAAAGAATCATACGCGTCTGTGCTGGAAAACTCATCAAACAAGGGGCCCTTAATCTCCCCCAAATCCAATCGCCTCCACAATTTGATCTCTCACGTGCCATCCCTGCGTGGTATAGGGAAAATGACTTCTGTAACTACCACCGTGTTAAAGGTCATGACACGGGCAACTGTAAAACCCTTAAAAACATAATCCAAGACATGCTTGAAAAAGGTGACCTCATCCTTGACAATCCCAATGCCCCTCCTAATCAGGGTATCGACATCTTCAAACAACCATTCCCTAATCATCCACCAACTCAAAACAATGTCCAGACCTTGATTGACAACACTCATGAACACAAAATTCAAACAATCAATACAGTCTTGCCCTTCATTTCCAACCAACCTCAAGAGGTGAGTCCATCCATCAGTCCATCACATGTAGATGAACCTCTTTCTCCAGTTAGTTCTCCGTCAACCTCTCTCATCTTGGAGGATGCCTCGACCTTACCAGCACTGCCAGTTTCACCATCCTCCTTCTTGCTACCCATGGAGGACCCAACCTTTCCTACTCCTCGACCGCAAGTGGAGGGCACAATCATCCCTACCCTTTACCTTCTTGAGGAGCTTCATTCTCCAATTTCTTCTCCACCCAGGGAAGAACCTGTCTCTCCTTCATCTCCAACCAAAGATGAACCTGTCACGACTTCATCATGCCTTGGGGCCGAAACTACCACACCTTCGGTCCCACAATCATCAACGTCTTCTCAAGAACCCAAACCTCATCCCACATCTTCTCAACCATTTTCCCGACTAGTGGAGAAACTCAAACTTCTCCCTTCCAAGAAAGTGGAGCATCAGGGATTGTGGGAGCGTCTCACAGCTCTTCAACATGCCCGTGCCCTCTCATCTCATGCTGCTAATCCTCCCATGGCAGAACCTCCAAAGACTCTCAACAAAAACAAGACTTCCACTTCTAGACCGTCTATATCTCAACCGACCTCATTAAAACCAAAACCCTCATCTACCCCGCCTAAACCAATCAAGTCACTCGGCGTTTGCCCTGTTTCCAACCTCACTCATCCACAAGTGAAGGTGTACTTAAACCAGACTTTAACCAATAATAGTCTTCAACCCAAATCACAGAAGATTGCCAAACCACAGAGGCGAACGCCTCCTCTCTCATCACCATTGCCCTCCATTTTGGGCCCCCATCCTTCAACCCTAACTAGAGTCCTTCCCACTTTGACCTCTAATCAAAACTGGTTGCCAGCTTTACTTCTTTTGCCTATTGCTAGCCTACCCTCTCCAAAAATTGTGGTACCTCTCATGAAGAATGTACCATCTCTGCCTGTCGCTGCACCATCAACCCAGAAGGTGGTACAGAAACCCCCTCCAACTTTGCCCAAGCAAAAGTCACTGGCATCACATACATCGACGAGCACGGACCCTTTAGTGGGCTCATACTCTTTGATCTTGCATCGACTTTTGCAATCTTCTAGCATAACTCTTCCACCCATCAAGCCTTTCCAACCCCTCAGGTCTAAGCCCTCCTGGTTCGACGACACGAAGATTTGCTTATACCATCGTATGCCAGGACATGATACCGAGACTTGCTGTGCCCTCAAGGCTGTCATTCGCTGCTATCTAGAGAAAGACACTCTTCTCTTTGAGGATGCTCTCGACCGACCCCTAACTCCTTCTCATAACCCTTCAACTTCTTCAAACCCATCAACATCTCATCAACAGGTTACAACCCCTTTATCTCCTTCACCTCCTATCTTTGAGATCAATGCCATTCACATCACCACTAGGTCACAAAAGGACAAGGCAAAAGAAAAAGCTGCCATTCCTTGGACCTACCCTTTCATCAATCCACCTCAACCGCCCAAGCCTAAGATTTCTATCCTTGGCGTGCCCCAACCCTCCTCTTCTTCTTCCTCTTCAGGACCAATCCATGACTCCATGTTGAAATAGCTTTACCAGACGCCTGTGAAGATGTCCCTCTATGACCTCATCCAAACCTCACCTCAACATCATCAAGCCCTCATCCAAGCCTTGCAGGCAACAGAGGTCCAACCCGAAGACCCCCAACCACTTGCTACCCTTGTCCACTCTTTAGCCCCTGTTGCCTCCATCACATTCAATGATTCTGAGATTCCCACATACAACACGGAAGATCAGGATGCTGCCCTCTTCATCACTACCTATATTGATCAAACGTGCATTAAACACATTATGATCGATGGAGGCACTAGCATCAACATTATCTCCACCCATGCCTTTGATCAGTTGGCTCTTCCCAAGAATTGCGTCTCCAAAACTGACGCAATCTTGCGCTCCTTTAATGACACCACTACCACGACCATTGGCACAGTTGTCCTTCACATTCACATTGGTCCACGTACAGTCCCAGAGCTCTTCTACATCATTGAAGGAGAGTTTCAATACAACATCTTGCTAGGCCAACCCTGGATCTGTGCCATGGCCTGTGTCCCCTCCACCCTGCACTGTTGTGTGAAATTTGAGCACGACAGACAAGTCCACACCATTCTCGCTGACCCTTCACCCTTCAAAACTTGCAACACCACCTACTATCCAAATGATGTCCTCATTCCTATCGAGCCATCAATCCTAGCACCACCTCCATCTGTGGAACCTTCAACCAGTTTGCAACAGGCAGTCGCCCTCACACCTCCCCTTCAAGCAACGACCACAGACCCCATGGAAGACATCTTCCAAAGACTTTCATTGGGGGAGTATCACTTGCTGACTTTAGACATGTTCCAAACTCCACAAGAGTATGGACGCCTTCATCATATCCCTAGTTACGACCATTAGATCGGGATGATTGTACCTTATGGTACTCCTCACCTCCAAACCAACCTCGTCTATGGGGGGCTTAATCAAGCTCCTACTAACGGTAATCCTCTTTCTTCACCTCAACCTTTCACATCAGACTTCTCATTTCTTGGCAACCTCACCTTTGCACACACTTACCTTTACAGGTGTACATGGAAGGGTTTTGGTTTCAAACGCTATGAGCAGGGCTCCCATCAGCCTATCAAACTACTCAATGATGATGATGCCAAGAAACGGTATGGCCTGGGATATCACAACCCCACTCAAGACCCTATATACCTTTGTCCCAAACCAACCATTAACCAATCTCCTCCACACTCGCCTATTCTTCCCCCTTCACCTACGGAGTCAGTGGTTTCCATTCCTCCTAGTTTTTTTTTTTGCATAAACACCATCCGCCTGGAACCCTTGACTTATCAGCTCAATGGGGTGTCCAAGTCTCTCCCTCTCATTTTTCCCAGCATGATCGAAGATGAGTTGGCAACCATTCACACTGTCCATTATGTTGACGACGACGCCATTCTTTCTTACATGGGCACTGACGATTCTTTCATCCAGCGCTCCCTCCCTTCTAAGACCCAGGTTATGTTAAATGAATCAACCATTGACATCAACCTTCCTTCTGCCGATGTTCCTTATGTCTTAAAGATTGGCCAATCTTTAGATGCTCAGGAGCAACTTGACTATACCCAGTTCCTCTTCGACCATAGCGAGGCCTTTGCCTAGACTTACAGTGACATGCCTAGCATCGACCCCACCATCACTACCCATAACATTGTCACCAAACTAGAGGCTAAGCCTGTCAGGCAAAAGCTTTGAAAGATGCATCCTCATGTTGCCCTCCTTGTCAAAGAGGAGCTTCAATGCCTCCTTTCTGTCTCCTTCATCCAACCCATCGATTATCCATAGTGGGTCTCTAACATCATCCCAGTCACCAAGGCAACTGGGGGGATCCGGATCTTCACGGACTATCACGACCTTAACCTAGCCTGTCCCAAAGATGACTTTCCTCTTCCTAACATTGACTAGCTTGTTGATCTTACAGCCGGCCATGAGATGCTATCTCTCATGGATGAGTTTTTAGGATACAATCAAATCCTGATCGCTCTAGAAGATCAGCACAAGACCACTTTCATTACCCCATGGGGGACTTTTTGCTATCGAGTCATGCCTTTCGGCTTGAAGAATGCATGCGCCACTTATCAGCGTGCCATGACCTACATTTTCCATGATCTCCTTCACAAAATCATGGAGGACTATGTGGATGACCTGCTCGGCAAGTCCAAGCTTTGCCGTGACCATTTGACCATTCTCAAGATCATCTTCTCTCATCTTCTTCAGTTCAATGTATGTCTTAACCCCAAGAAATGTGTCTTTGGGGTCCTCTCTGGTAAGCTTCTCAGCTTCATCATTTCATTCTGTGGCATCGAGATAGATCCCACTAAGATTCGCGCTATCCTCGAAATGCTGCCCTCGACCAATCTCAAGCAGCTTCACAGTTTACAAGGGAAGCTCCAGTCCATTTGCCGTTTCATCTCGCAACTTTCTGACCGTTGCCAACCTTTTCATCATCTCCTTAAGAAGGACGTCTCCTTTACATGGGATAAGGACTGTCAAGAGGCTTTTGAAGCCCTTAAACACTATTTGGTCTCTCCACCAGTCCTCATTCCACCTAAAGATGACCAACCCTTGTATCTTTATATCTCAGCCACTAATCATTCGTTAGGTGCCATGATCGCGCACCGAGATGAGCATCACCGTGAGCAAGCGGTCTATTATATCAACCGAACACTGGTCGCCTATGAAACTCAGTATACTCATATCGAGAAACTCTATTTGGCGTTAGTCTTTGCCGCTACCAAGCTCTGCCACTATCTTCTTAATCACAAGACCTTTTTCATCACCCACACCAACCCTCTCAAGTATATCCACTCCAAGCCATATCAGAATCAATGTATGGCTCGGTGGCTCATGCTGCTTGCTGAGTTTGATCTCGAAATCATTCAGTAGAAATATATCAAGGGGCAAACCATTGCTGATCAACTAGCAGATGCCCCTCTTCTTGACAATCAAACTTCACAGTGTGAGTTTCCTGACGAGTCTATCACTGCGCTTTCCACTGATGACACCACCTATTAGATGACCATGTTCTTTGACGGCTCCAAATGTCAACTAGGTGGGGGTGCTGGGGTCATTCTCATCCCACTCGAAGGGGAGCCCATGCCTCTGTCTTTTAAGATCAACTTTGATTGTACCAATAATATGGCTGAGTACGAGGCCTTAATTTTGGGACTTCAGACTGCCCTCTCTCTCAACATCAAGTCCATCAACATCTTCGGTGACTCCCAGCTCGTTGTCAATCAGGTCAATGGTTCATACCTCTGTAAAAATGAAATTTTGCAAAGGTACAAAAATCATGTTGACATTTTCCTTGCATCTTTTGACCATTACATCTTACAGACTATTCCTCGATCCACGAATAAGTTTGCTGACACCATGGCTTCTCTCGCTTTGCATATCCCATCTTCCTCATCTGCATCCAAACTTTTTGTCACGATGCATCGTGTGCCATTGCCTTCATATATCTCTCCTCACATTAATCATGTCAACACTATCGACCCTAGCCCACGAGATGCTTGGCATAAGCAACTTGTGGACTTCTTATCTTTTTCTGTCATTCCTCCCAACCTCTCTAGCAATGCACGATGAGCTTTTGTCAAGCGTACCACTCGCTATACCATGTTAGGGGGTCTTCTCTATAAGTGAGGCTTCGACGGCCTCCTTCTTTGTTGTCTCACCTCCACTGAAGCATCTCAAGCCATTAAACAAGTCCACGATGAGATTTGTGGTGGACATTTCAGTGGGAATTCAGTTTCCAAGCGCATCCTTCGTCTGGGCTATTATTGGCCTACCCTTCATGAAGACTGTAGGGACTATTTTCGACATTGCATCAAGTGTCAGCAGCACTCTAACTTGCTTCATCTTCCTAGTCACATCTTACAAATTGCTCAAGATTTTTGCCCTTTTTCTCAGTGGGGTTTAGATCTCATCGGTGAGATTAACCCTCATTCTTCTCTTCATCATCAATTCATCATCATAGCCACTGAATATTTCACCAAGTGGGTGGAAGCCATTCCTCTTGTCTCCACAAAAGTTGACAAGATCGTCGACTTCATCAACACCCACATCATATGTCATTTCGGTGTCCCTCATAAAATCATCACCAATAACGGCAAGTCCTTCAAAAACAAGACTGTCCAAAAGCTATGCGACTCATTCGGCATCAAGCTCAGTTTCTCTTCACCTTACTACCCACAGGCAAATGGGTAGGCCGAGGCTTCCAAAAAAATTCTCACCAAAATTCTCATGAAGGTGGTCAATGACACCAGAAGGGACTGGCACATTCACATTCCCTTTACTTTGTGGGCCTATTGCACTAGCATTTGAACCTCTATGGGTGCTACCCCTTTCTCTCTCGTGTATGACATAGAGGCTGTCCTACCTCTTGAAGTACAGATCCCGTCTCTCCACATTTCTCTACATGACATCCTTTCCAATGATGAATTTCATCAAGATCGCTTAGCTCAACTTGAGTTACTTGACGAACGTCATCTTGCTGCCCTTAATCATCTCCATGTCTATCAACATCGCATCAAACGCGCCTATGACAAAAATCTGTGAGAACGAGATTTCAACATCAGAGACCTCATCCTCAAAGAGAATCAACACGTGACCACTATGGAGTGAAGTAAACGCGACAAGTTTGCTCCTAATTGGCTCGGACCTTTTATTATCATACACAAGTATGGATCAGGGACTTATCATCTGTCCTCTCTTGATGGACGCCCAGAACCTGAGCCTCTTAATGCATTGCATCTACGACCGTTCTATTGCTAGTCAAGTACTTATCCCCTTGACACTTAACTTGAGCTCGTCCCTTGAGCAATCCCCATCCTCTTAGTCCTTATTCCTTTTATCCCTATTCCTCTTAACAATTCCTCTATAACCCTTTTATGATATATGGATGCTTTGTCCTAATAAAAGGGAGCTCTTGACCTTCTATAATCTTGTCCATGACTCACATTTCTATAAAAACAAATCAAGATGTCAAAATATCCACGGTCACCATATCAATATCAAATCAAAAGGCAGACTGCTCCCTCGAAGGACAACTGTACTATCATTGTTGTATTTAATAGACTACTCCCTTGAAGGACAGCTATTCAAAAGCCCTTATATTAAACAAAATTCTAGACCACTCCCTCGAAGGATGGCTATGACTAATCTGGAAATAAACAACACTATCTTCGAAGCTTCCCACATTGATCAGCTTCACAACTGACCACCAAGCACAATGACATCTCTATGCAGGCTTCCCACATCGATCAGTCTGCCAACCAAAAAAAAAAAAAAATGAGTCATGGACTTGACTTACAGTTGTCTCAGGGTCTCCTATAAAAAGGGGCAAAGTTATCTCTACTCTTAAAATGGGTTACCCTATTTCCTCCTCCTATCACCTGCTCAAGGGACTTTGAGCTCACTTTAATGTCAAAGTGATTCGATTACCGTTCTAACACAACATCTAGTCAACGACGTCATGCATGAATGGGGCTCTTGGTTCTAATAACCCCTATCTATGCTGTCATTCTAGTCCTTGTCAATGAAAGAGCAATATGCTTTTCACTTCTTCTGCACTTTTGTCACATTCACCTTCATCACTTGTCACACCTTATCAACTCAACTCAACTCTCTTTTTAGGCCACTCCCATAGCCTATTCACACTAGTTTCTATGGACACTAATACACATGGAAAATATCGACCCGATACAATTTATGTTAAGCATAAACCAATACTTTCTAAAGCATAAATAGACCTCAATTCATTTTTAGCATACATCCATCACGAATATGGAAAATTGCTAGGGATGAAATACCCCTCAACCAATGTTGCAGAATACACCATCACACAATATGGAAAAGGCTGCAACATCTTTTTCCCCTCATCATTCATCATGACCAAGACCAATCTATCGACCACTTTGACTGCACCCATCATCACTCATTTTGTCTCTCTTAGTCTGAACTACATTGGTCTGAGGCCCTATGATCTGGGCTATGTAGGCAGCACTCAGATGATATGACATCATCTGAGGTTAGCTCAACCACCCTCGTTTGTTCATCTCTCTAATGGAAAAACCTTCTTTCCTCTTTTTGACCATAACCTTGCCCTTGACCACGACCAATTCCATCCCTTTAACCCTTCCTCGCTTCTAGGGAGAACTACATTTTCCTGAGGCCCTTTCCACTGGGGCTATGTAGGCAGCACTCAGTTGACATAGGGTCATCTGAGGTTAGCTCGGCCACATCCTTTCATCCATTCCATCCACCTCGACCAATGACCATTGGAGATCATGCCTATCTCCTCCAACCTCGACCACTTCCAAGACAATGTTGCCTTGGTTGTTTTTGCATGTATGCTACCTCATGGCTGGTTAGCAGAATTGTGCACAGACTTTTTGGACCCTCACAAGTATAGGATTGCAAGCCAGTTGATCTACACTACTTGTGACTTTTTCATGTTTCTAGGAGCACTTCCTGAGCCTGGGATACCTGGAACACGACGATCCATTAGAGCTTTAGCTTAGATTGAATAACCCGATTAGCAGATGACTAAATGCTGGGGCCTGGTTATTTCAATTTTGGCACTCCTCGACCCTTGACCTGTGACACTTTGGCCTGACCATCTCGTGTAGTGGTATGCACGCAATCACGACTTTTGCAGCATTCAACCTCACCCCTTCTTCATCCACTCTTTGTCAAATCAGCACCTGATTCCTAGTTCCCTTCCCTCGACTCCTGCTTTGAGGGGGAATACCTCATCCATCATCGGGGCAACCAACCTCTTCCTATTTTTGTCTTGTAGTTCACTTGAACAACCAACAAGATGAAATTGACCTTATCCACACCTGGGGCAATCACTCCTGTTTTTGTCTTGCAATTCGTCCAGAACAACCAACAAGACAAAAAGGGGCAAATGTAGACACCAAAATCGTGTCAACTCCCCTGGTCATCCCCCATTTTATTCTCCCTCACCTATTTAACCCCTATCGACCACTTTCCCACTAGCCTTGACCCTGGCAACTTGTCAAAATGAGCAAAAGGCTAAAGTTAGTCTCTGCCCCCATTCTGCATCTACCAACCAAGGTCGCCACCCGACTGACCTCACTGACGTCGGTCACTTCTCAGCTGACATCGGTGGTCCTGCTGACGTCAGTTCTCCTTAGCACTGCATTCTCGATCCAAATGCAGGAACCGTTATTCTGTTATTCATTATCAATCCAGTTACCAATCCATTTCCTGAATCAGTTATCAAACTGTCCCTCGCCTTCATCAGCAAAACCATTCGAAACTCTTATCATTCGAACAAGACTGTGGCAATCATTCAATGAAACCAACTCTAACAATCACCCCAAACTGTTACGATCAATCAACTCCGGCATCCAACCAAACTGCATTCACTTTCTCGAGCTCTATTTCTACTTTGATCAACTTCTGCAGCACATCAACGACTTCAATCATGTCTTCAGTGTGTAACAGGTAAGTATCTTGCTCTATGTTTTTGTTTCTCTCTGGTTATTATTTGTTTATTACTACTATCACTCTATTTAGACTCAGACTACAGACCCAAGACCTTACTCCTTTCCTTTACACCTCTGTTTACCATTTCAAAATATACAGTCACTCTGCCCAGATCCCTGTAAAAACCCCCTGACTCCTAAACTGACTCCCAAACCCCAAACGAACCCTCAGACACCATTTTGCAACCTGACCAGACCCTGTCTCGACTCGACCAGATCCAACCAGACCTGCCCAGACTCTTTCCAGAACTGTTGCCCCGACCGTCACTGGTCATTACCCCAACTGACGCTGGCACCTTAACCGACGTCGGCATCTTCCCTTGACCGATGCCGGCACAGAGACTGACACCGGTGACTGTGCAGAGTAGTTCGCTGAATATCAGGTACGCATTTTATTTTTTGTCTTTTATTTGCTTTCATTCTGTCTTTTCATTATTTCCATTTCTGTCAAATATTTCTATTTTTAATTAGTGGGTTGATATCCTTCTAGGAAGTCTTTGTACTTTCAGGATCAGGCATTTTCTTGATAACCCACCGTCTCCTCGTCTAACATTTTTTGTGTTTAGTCTCTTCTTCTTTTCAGGTGTCATTCCTCCACAGCCAAAGAGGAGAACCTTCCAATGTCTGATTTCGGTGTGCATGACCATATCCAGGTATCTTTTAGCCTTGACCATTTCTTTCAGTTTCTTAATTTCTTCTTTGAATGTAGAAAGCGATTTAGCGTAGAAACATTATCCTTTTATACTCTTGAAATAATGAAACACAAAAAACAAATAGTAAATAAAAAGGAAAATAATCATATAACTACCTAACAACAAGACCAATCAACAAACATGACCCTTGTGTAAAAACACTTATAGGGAAAAGACAATCCTATCTACTTATGTAAAAGAGAACATGAAAGAAACTTAGTAGAAAAACTTGAGTAACATCCCATTGATATTGATGGGATGGTTATCACCATTCAACTTAGCAAGCTCAAATGAATTAATCTCCTTGTAGTAGGTGATAAATGAAGGTCCACTCCAAAGGCTATCAAATTTGGAATGTTTTCCTAGCTTTGCATGATCCTCATCCCACTTGAGGATTACATATCCATGTTGAAATTTTCTATAAGAAGATATATTATCAAATGAATTATTCACTTAATTCTGATTAGACCACATGGTGTTCATGATATTATCCCTTATTTCCTCCAATTGTCTTAGTTCATTCATCCTTACTTACATAACATCATCCTCTAGGAGTTCAAGTTAGTGGGCAAGCTCTAAAGCAGTAAGCTCAAAGGAGATATGAAGTCTTTCCTCTCTATCATAGACAAGGAGGTATGAAGAGTGTATAATATACTTCTTAGGTGTCACTCTATCTACGCATAGGCTAGTCTTTAATCTTGTGTGTCATTCCTATTGAATATCTTCCATGGTCCTTTTGATGATTCTTATTAAATTCTTGTTTGTGGACTATGCTAGTCCATTTACCTATGGGTAATAGTTAGAGGATGATTTGAGGTATATTACATGTCCAAGATCCCACTCACATACCTTAGTACTATCGAAGGCCAATACATTGTTAGAGATGATTGTTGAAGGCACACCAAATAAGGTTGTTATAAAACTCTAGGATAAAATTCTCATTGGCATCTTTGAGGGTAGCTGCCTCCACCCACCTTGTTAATTAGTTTGTGGTTATGATTACCCACTTATGCCAAACACTTGAAGGGGGATGGATCATCCTTATGAAATCTAAGCCCCACTATGTGAAGGGTTGTTCTACTTGTGTCAATTGTAAAGGAAGGGCATCTAGCTTTTACTTGCTAGTGAACATGACACATTTTGAACACATCCTCACCTAAGAGTGTGCATAAATAAATAATGTGGGCCAAAGTTATCTATCTATAATTATTTTGGAGGTTGTGGTCTTAGCATCAAAGTTCCCACCAACGTGGCCATCATGAAATTGTTCAAGCGATTTGTCCACTTGGCATGATTCAACACATCTAAAGAGTATGCCTCCTATGTATTTCTTAAAGAAAACTCCATCTATTAAGACATAAGATATGAATTTGAACATATAGTTACTCCTTTTTCCCCTATCCAAGTCCATAAAACATTTGCCTATTTGAAGTAATATGATTACATCATAGGTTTAGCTAAGAGTGATGTAGTTTGCAGCTACTTGTTGACTATCATAGATTAACAACAATTGATATTTATCTTCCTTTAGCTCTATTATAATTTTATCACATAAAAATATACCTATGATAATCTTTTTCGCCCTAACTTTAATGTCATATTCTATACATTTTGTTACCCACCTAGCTCTTTTCTCACTAAGGTCTCTATTGAATATAAAGTGTTTGATGCTTAGGTGTACCACCATGAGTATAACCTTGTTATTTGACACCATGTACCTAAATTTATTCAACCCTCTCACAAAAAAAATAACATATTTCTCAAAACAAGTATATATTTCCTCATATCCCTCTAAGGATTTACTAAAGAAGGCAATGGGTTGTTCTAAGCCTTCACCATTCTTTTGCGTAAGCATAACATACATTTCATATGATGTAGAGAAAGCATAAAAGTAAAAATTATTGCTAAAATCAAGATTAAGTAGTGTAGGGACATGACAAATACCCCCATAAATGGGATCAAATATCCTCTTACCTTCTTTGCTCCATGTGCACTCCTTTTTCCTTAGCATGTGTGTAAAAGGCTTGACTAATTCTATAAAGCCTATGATAAATATCCTTATGAATTTGATCTTCCTCAAGAATCTCTATAAAAATTTATTTTGATTTGGTCGGGGTAAGGCTAAAATGGATTCAACTCTTTCAGGGTCTATAAAAAGACTATATTTTGACATTACATGACCCAACAATCTACCCTTCTAGATAACAAAGATGCATTTTTTAGGATTCAATGACACTCCAAACTACCTACATCTATCAAAGACCAATTTCAAGTGAGCTATATGTTCTAATAGATACTTTTAGAATAAAGTTATGTCATCAAGGTACATTATTACCATTTTATTGATCAACCCCTCAAAGGTGACTTTCATTTCTATTTGGAAAGTTGCCCCTATATTGGATAATCCAAATGACATCTTCATGTATGTGTAAGTACCCCACTTTGTAGTGAAGGCATTCTTATGCCTATCCTCTTCTTTAACAAAGATCTAATTATAAAAAGAGTAGCCATGAATGAGATAAGGAAGAATAGTGAAAGAGGAAGAGGGAGTCAATAGGGATCAACTATGAATGAGTCGATAATTTTTGACTAAAGGAAATAGAGAGATCATCTTCTATCCCAAGATGTATCCATCAGGGAGTATATGGGCTTGATAGGTCAGAGGACCTAGGAGTCTAAGAGACTAGAATAGTCCCAAAATAGAACTAAAGAGGCCTCAAAGAGAGAATCAAACTTTTCCATTACATTTAGAATGGGACAAAACCCCTAAGATGAATGTTTTATGGTTCCAAGAGCAATAACAAAATGAAACAAAGGCTAGGAGAGGGAAAAAAGAAAGCCTTTGGCCCAGGCCATGACTTGCCTAGGCAAACCCATGGATTAGACCACTAAAAAACCATTGGACCCATGGCTTGGCCTACCTTCAAGCCAAATCTTATCCTAAAAACTTGTAGCTTGGGCCAAAAAGGGCCAAAAATAGGCATGGGGAGCCTAGAAAGGGCTCAAAACTTGACTAGAAAGGAAAAAGAGGGGGAAAATAAGAAAAACATATTAGTTGAACATGTTTATCTCTTTCAACCATATTCATGACTGATCCAAGGTTATGTTTGTCTATTGTGTAGACATGAAGAGGAGTCAAATTGATAAAGGCAAGAAAGACACCTCAATTGGTAGAGCTGTCACCACTATACGGTGGCCAACCATGATACAGTGTCTCAATGCCAACCATAATGAGAGGAAAGAAGGGGTGATATGAGGCCTTTAAAATATGAAGACAATATAAGGAAGGATAGATTAAGTTTTAAGGAACCACAACCACTAACCCACACCACCTATAATAACTATAAAGGAGAGAGGAAGTCAGTAAAATGTAAACTAAAAACATGTATTAACATGACCAATTAAGGAGAAGTACATAAGACAAATGGTTATAAAGCCTACAAGGTTTGATTATGGATGCCACAAGAGGGTCAATCCACTAAATGGGGGCCTAAAAAGGGTGTTTTGGCAAGCATTGAGGCTCACTAAAGCACCACAAGCCTAGGCCTAGGCCTACCCCCAAGGGCAGACCACCACTTCATTTTAACAAGAGGGCTACCCCTAAGGTAGGCCCTACTTAGCTTATGAAGAGGAAAAATAAGAGGGAGAAACTAGGAAGAAAGAGATTGAACATCCATATCCTTAGGTTCACTAGTCATGACCCAAAACACAAGAGTGCCAAAGGTGGGGTCATTATTGGTGAATGAGAGCTTTGAAACCAAACAAGTAAGATTATGGTGGTGCATATGATGCACAAGCATGAGATTATTATAAGCTCTCCTCTTGTTGATTAGGTTGTGTGTGTTTTAGTTAATTTTTATTCATTTCTTAATTTTGAAAGCAAATAATGAAACAAGTAATAGGGTGTGTAGAAGAATACTTGGTAAAGTGCACGTGTGAATCCAAACGATGGTGGGAACTCCTCTTTGGCTTGGAAGGAATAACCTAAAAAATAAGAAAGGCATTGAAACTTGATGGTGGAATGATAAATTAATTTAGTTATAGCGATAATACTGTGGCTTCTAAAAGTGATTTTGATAGAGCTTTAGGTCTTTGACAATGTTGCTTTCTTATTGAAGAGATGATGAATACCTGTATGTAAGAGAGCTTGGATGCAATATTCTAGATTCTAGATTTTGGATTATGGATCCTTTTCACTTATTCCTCTCCTCTTTTTGTAAGATGAAGTTGTTATATAAGATGGAGGAAGTTACTAATTTGATAGGGGATAAATTTGAAAATTCATGACATTTTAAAGCAAGTTTTAATTGCAAGTTGTTGTTTAGGGAGATGCCTATCTCATATAAAGATATCATTGCTTTAATAATTTAAATCAGGTTTGGGTACCTGATTGTGAATAGTTAGGCCAACCATCATTGGTCGAGGGGCTAGAGGAAAATAGGTTAAAGAAAGTTAAATTAAATCATTTAGTTAAACATGTTAAGTTAGGGGTTAATTTAGTAAATGAGTCTAATTGGATAGGTAGTCCACTAGACATGAGGTCAGATGAGGGTCAAAGAGGTAATTTGACATCAAAAGTTGCCATGTGCAATTTTTGAGTGTCTATATTTTTGATCTTTTGGTCGTGCATCTTTGATCTACAAGCTATAAAACAAAAATAGATGGTTGATCAAGGTCTAATTGCCCCGAGTAGGGGAGGAGGTATTCCCCCTCAAACTAGGAATCGATGAGGTAAAAGTGAAATTAGGGTGGGGTCTGATAAATGGTAAATTGGTATTCATGAGGTGGGTGACATAAAAAGGTTGGGTATTTGAGATGCAAACATGCATACAAAATATGACTAAGAATGATAGTCAATATCACATAAAGACTAAAGCTACCAATATTGGTAAAAATAAGGTCAATTCTAGAGAGACATGTGACATGGTTGATCAGTCCACAACATTGGTCATTATTGATTGGGTTAGGCCTATCAAGACATCTAGATATGGTTGGTTTTGGTCATAAGTATCTAGTGTAGGAAGTGCTCCCATAAAACAACAAAATAGGTTAGGTCGTACATGAGGTGGTGCAAATGTCAAAATTTAAACATGGTAAGGTTGGTTGATGTGGTCAAAATAACCATGAAAAGTCATTATAAAACATGCGAATGGTCTAGGTTAAAAATGACCAACATCAAGAGAGACATGGTGTAATAGTTGGTAGGTTGGGTATGGGTTGGGATGTGATGTCCAAGCTAATTACATGTACACTAGGTAAGTGGACACTACCTACATAATTTTAGAGACACAAAACCCAAAAAGAACTTTAGGCCAAATGTAGTTCTTCCAAATGGTCAGATTATAATTAGGGGTCTTGTTGAGATAGTGGGAAAAAGAATAAAAGACCCCAAATAGTGATGGTTGGGAGTGTTCCTAGGGTCTACCATCGATAGTCACCATGACTATCGATGGTTATGTAAAAAACCCTAAAAGGCTAGAATATAAAAGTAAAATATGAAGTCTTTTTTATCATTTTGACTTTTGATCATAGTTTTTTGTGTTCTAGCATGTTGGTGTTTGGTCATTATGCATTGAGGTTTCTGAGGTGGAGAATAATTACTAGTTGATTACATGTTGAATAGATGGAATGTAGATGAGGGTGCGACTAAGTGGTAGTACAAGGACTTTGACCATGCCAACAATTATGGAATAAGGTAGGGGTTATTTTGAGATTGATAGCATAGTTTTAGTAATTATGTGTGGAAGTTGTATTGATTAGGGTCGAGTGATTTAGATGTGGTTTTGTGAATGTCCTAAGCCATGATGCCCTAATTTTAGGATGTTTGAAAGTAGGCAAATTTAGGGGTGAAACTTTAATTGGGAGGGTGCTTGGGGTTTGTAATGGGTTGTAGGATGGGGTTAGATAGTTCAAATGTGGGATTTAGGGGAATGTTGTGGTGATTAGGTGGGAAGAATAATTAAAGTTTCACCATTGAAAATCACCCACAATGACCATCAATAGTTTGACCTAGTCACCACCAATTGAACACTGAGGGTGAGAGGACCCCAAAGGACCATTGATGGTTCAATGAACCATCAATGGTCGAGTGGTGTAGAGATGTGAGAAGGAAGAAAAAGTATAATGTGGTTAACTGTCATTAAGGTGTTTAAAGTGGGTAAAAAGTTTGAAAGCATTTTTTGAGATATTGGAAGGTTTTTGAAGGTTGTAAGGTATGGTAAAGTTGTAGGGTTTAAAGTTATTTGTAAAGTGTGTGAAGGGAGATAAAAGTTTATAAAGGTTATTTATTTACAGTGGTCTGAAAGGATAAAATGTGTAGAGTAGGATAAAATATTAAGTAATTTAAAATTTTGGTAAAGGTTTCAAAATAGGTGGAAACATTTTAAGAGGTCCAACACATGGGTGGTAAAGGTCTATCCAGGATTTAGTAAATAGAATCATGCAGGTGTGTGAAAGTGATGTGTTAAGGTCAATGAAAGTTAAGGTAGTAAAGGTCAAATTTAGGTTGAAGGAGAGTTATAAAGGTAGAGGTTTTTGTTGAGTGTTAAAGGTAAGATAGGTTGAAAATGGTAGGTGTAGGTTCATAGTGAGTGTGATGTGGAAAACTAAGTGTTCATGCTAATATGATTCTTGTGCAAGCCTCTGATCATATTCAAATAATGGACTAAGTCCCTAGGATATTTTATAAGGTTCAAGATGTGATGACCATAGAAGAGTGGTGACACATGGATATGGTTGGCCTAAGAGCCATGATTCATTATCAACACCTACTAAAAGATGCTTCCATGATCATCACACTCATCGAGAGATGAGACCCAATGATGAACACTTTCATGTTACCGACTGGAGAGATGACCATCTTGTTGGAGGATGTGACTAGGATCACATGGATACCCATTTAGGGGGATCTTATCTATCATATAGAGAGTGAGGATAAAGATTATTATATGGACCTAATATATAAAACAAATTGAGCTCATGTTAGGTGGCATGTAGTACGTTTGAGATCATGCTATTACACCGAAGGACCCCAGAGGATTGATGCTTATTAACAATGATGATGATGGTAGTGACTTATTTTATATTTATAGATTCAAGCCATGGTCAATTTACATACATAATACTAGTTGTACTGGTGGATATGTTATTAGGGAGGATCATGTTTGTATGGGCCCCAAAGTTATTATTCTAGATTTATAAGGAGATCTAAGCATTTGGAGCACATAAGAGATATAATTTTAGTGTTGGTTTCATGATTCATTGATAGGTATTCAAGCACACTCAAGTTTTGAAATCATTAGGGGTATTATGGTGGGGATTCACCCAGGTAGCCTTTCTAGTTGGTTTCATGTGATGAAAGTATATTAATGCTTTGATAGGTGCTGATAGAGGAGCTAAAGATATTGATTGGTTCAAGGATGCTTTGGAGGGTTTAGTGGTAGGTGATGTTGTATGGAGGCCATATGTGGATTGGCCTAATTGGCCTAGACATAAGTAATAAACATTATCCTTATAGAGTTGGCATTATATTTATGGGAGGAGAGATGGGGAGACTAAACTTATCACCTTCGATTAAGTTTGGAGATAGATTATATTGGTGCAATGGATCCCACAAAACTTTACTCAATATAGGAGGGAGGAGGCTGAGTTATTACTTCTAAAGCCATAGCCAAAAGATAACATATTAGACTATGAGGAGCTATTGGTGAGAGTGGCCATTGATGATGTAGGGATTATAGATGGTTATGTAGCATGGTTCTAGGTTTGGTATACAATGGCTAAATTTAGATGGGGTAATGGGTGGCAACAACTGATGCATGTGGATCCTATAGGGGTGCACCAACTCAAGATGGTCAGGTGGTAGTGACACTAGTAGTAACACAATCCCAAATCATAGGGTTATAGGGATAGGTGGCCACATTATAGGCACAAATTGTCACCTTACAGGGGTAGGTTGCCACTTTGACTGGTGAGTGTGATATGGTAATGTGAGAATTCTAACAATGACATATATAGGATCTATTTATGGTATAATGGGATAATGTGTAGACTGATCAATGTGAGAAGTCTATAAATAACACTTATAAGAGCTAATTGTAACTTAATTTAATTTTGACATAGGTTAGTTTATTGTTTTTTCTATTTTGATAAGTTGGTCAAGCTGATTAATGAGAGATGATTCAAATGATTATCTCTTAGCCATCCTTCAAGGGAGTGGTCTAGAATTGAATTTTTATAGCTATCCTTTAAGGGAATAGTCTATTTTTATGCAACTTTTAATTTTTAGGTAGTTTTCATTCAAGGTAATAGTCTACAATGCTAGAGATATGGGCCTAGGTGATATTTTGGTACCCCAATTTTTCAATTATGAATGTTGAGTTGGATATGGACAAGTCGATTTAGGATTGAAGGTTTACCTTTATGGAGGCAAAAAATTAGCACAAAATGTTAATGATAGATGAGTGAAAGTGGTTTGAGAGACAATTGATCAAGGGATTCCATCTGATTAGAGATGAAAAGTATCTATGAGAACTATGCTATAAGTAGAGATATGGTGCCCATGCTTAGGATTAGCCTATAACTATGATGGATAATCACATTATTCTATGTTGTAATCAATTATTCCCAAGGGGATTAGGGATAGGTAGGTGAAAAGAATTAAAAATATCATAAACCAAGGGATGAGCTTAAGTTAGACACACAGGTGAGTTTTGTCTTTGTTTCAACAATAGAAAGGATGAAAATGTGAAGCATTTAGAGGCTCAATTTATGGTTTGCCTTTGTGTGATGAAAAATAATAAGCTTATGATCCATACTTATGGGTTATGATGTAGGTTCTAAGCCAATTAAAATAAAACTTGACCTTTTTACTCTTCTCCATATTAGTGACATGTTGGTTTTCCTTAAGGACAAGGTCTCTAATTGTTTCTATTGCTATTTTGCTTTCTACATTCAAAGAGAGAATTAATAAACTAGAATAAATGGTCAAGGCTTGTATGTACCTGGATATAGTCGTGCGCACCGTAATCCAGATGAAGTGAGAACTCCTCTTTGGTTGTGGAGGATGACACCTGCAAGAGAAAGAGACTAAGACAAAGAAGATGTTAGATAAGGAGATGGTGGGTTGCCAAGCAAAAGCTTGATCCCAGAAGTAAAAGCTTGAGAGATGTCAACCCACTGATTAATAAAAAGATGTTTGATAAAGGACAGAAAGATAAAAGATTGAAAATGATAAAGACAGAATGAAAAGTGGAAGCAAATGATTACCTGAATGTTGTTGTCGGCCTAGTCACAGTCGTCGGCGTCGGTGGTCCTACCAGCGTCGGTTGTCAAGGCTGTCGAGGTTGGTTAGTCTGCCGACGTCAGTGGGGGAAGTGACTGGCATCGGTCGGGGCAATAGTCTATGGATGAGGCTTGTACGAGTTTTGGTCTGTGGATGAGTTTGTGGATGGCTCTGAGACAGAGTTTTGGGCTTGGTTGAATGGTCTGGGGGTCTGAGGGTCTAGTTTGAGAGTCTAGTTTTGGTTAATGGTTTGAGAGTCTGGGTAGATCTCTGGGACAATAGACAGAATATCAAAAAGGGATAGAGGGATAGAGGAGACCAACAGAGGGATAGGGAGATAAGGATTTGGGTCTAGTCCAGTCTGGTGATAAGAAATGCTGAATCTAGTTCATAATACTTAGAAGCAAATAACTAGAAAACACAATGAAAGTATAAACAAAATACTTACCTGTGACTGGATGAAGGATTGTTGATGGTGGTGTTGCTTATGCTGTTGATGAAGGTAGAGTCCCTGTTGTTGACGTAGAAAACTGATGCAGAGCCCCTGGAGAGTGTTGCTTAATGTGTACCTGCAGCCAAAGAGTTAGTAGTGGAAGAGAGAGGAGCAAAAGATTGATCGATTCCAGAGTCTGATGCGAGAGAGAGGCGAAGGATGGATAATGGATCCAAGAGTTGGATGCGAGAGAGTGGCCCAAGATGGATAATGGATTCAAAAAACCATTATGAAGGATGCCGACGCTGGCAATATCACCGACGTCAGTCAATAGTTGATCGATGTCGGCAGTTGGAAGGCAGGAAAAAGGCTAAAAATAGCCTTTTGTCCATTTTCCCAACTGCCGGGTCAGTGAGTCCGAAGAAGAAACGGTCGAAGGTGACTAAATGGATGCGAGAGGTTAAAGGAGAGAAGTTGGAATGGGAGTCTAAGCATTAAAATTGGCCATGTGGGGAATGAAGGGAAGCCAAGAAGGGTATCCAAGGGTGGTGAGGTGGCAAGGGAGAGAGGGAAAAGGGATTTTATTAATTTAAAATAGGATATTTATTTCAAATTAATAAAACATGGGTTAGGAGTGGTTAAGTGGACCAAAGGGGACTAAGAGGGGGAGAAAGGACCAAGGGGTAGACACGATTTTGGTTTCTACATTTGCCCCTTTTTGTCTTGTTGGTTGCTCTAGATGAACTGCAAGACAAAAATAGGAGTTGGTTGCCCTAAGTATAGGATAAAGTTGATTTTGTCCTATTGGTTGTTCAAGTGAACTGCAAGACAAAAACAAGAGGGTTGGTTGCCCCGATTATGGATGAGGTATTCCCCCTCAAAGAAGGAGTCGAGGGAAAGGAACCTGAAATTAGGTGCTGATTTGACAAAGAGTGGATGAAGATGGTGAAGATAGAGTGATAATGCTATAAAAGTTGTGATTGCACGTACACCACTTCACGAGATGGTCAGGTCAAATTGTCACAGGTCAAGGGTCGAGGAGTGCCAAAATTGAAATAACTGAGCCCCAACATTTAGTCATCTGCTAATTGGGTTATTCAATCTAAGCTAAAGCTCCAAATGGTCATCATGTTCCAGGTATCCCAAGCTTAGGAAGTGCTCCTGGAAACACGAAAATGTCACAAGTAGTGCAGATCAACCGGCTTGCGATCCTATACTTGTGAGGGTCAAAAATAGTCTGTGCACAATTTTGCTAACTAGTCGTGGGGTAGCATGCATGCAAAAAACAACCAAGGCAAAGTCATCTTGGATGTGGTCGCAGTCAGAGGAGATGGTCATGATCTCCAAGGTTTTGTGGGTGAGGTGGATGGATGGATGAAGGAGAGTGGCCGAGCTAACCTCAGAACACTGAGTGCTGCCTACATAGCCCCTGTGTTTAGGGCCTCAGGCCAATGTAGTTCTCCCCAAAGGGAGGAAGGGTCAAAGTGGTAGATAGATTGGTCTTGGTCATGATGAATGATGAGGGTAAAAAGATGATGTTGCAGCCTTTTCTATATTGTGTAATGGTTTATTCTGCAACATTGGTTGAAGGGTCTTTCATCCCTAGAAATTTTCCATATTCGTGATGGATGTATGCTAAACATGAATTGAGGTCTATTTATGCTTCAACAAGTATTAGTTTATGCTTAACATAAATTGTGTCTGGTCGATAGTTTCCATGTGTATTGGTGTCCATAGAAACTATGTGAAATGGACTAGGTCGTGTCGATAGTCTGAAAATGTTTGATTGGTTTGGTTTGGGTTTGGGTTTGGTTGGATAGATAATGATTGGGTTGAATGCGTGACCAAAGTGTAGAGAAAAAGTGAAAGGCAAATGGCTCTTTCATTGACAAGGACCAGAATGATGGCATAGGTAAGGGGTTGTTTAGAAACAAAAGACCCGTTCATGCATTGCATCGTTGACCAGTGGTTGTGTTAGAGAAGCAATTGAATAACTTGACATTAACTGAGCTCAAAATCCCTTGAGTATGTTGGGGTGATAGGATTGATAATGAGAGATGGAAGGGGGAACCCTTTTTGGTAGGAACAACTTTGCCCCTTTTATAGGTGACCTCGAGAACGACTATAGACAAGTCCATGACTCTAAAGGTTGTCAGTCAGTTTTTTTTTTTTTGAAGGTAGATTGATCGATGCGAGAAGCCTGCGATGGGATATTGTCTTGCTTTGTGGTCATGTCGTGAAGCTGATTGATGCGAGAAGCTTCAGAGATAATGCTATGTATGTAGAAAAATTTATGCATAGCCATCCTTCGAGGGAGTGGTCTATATTCTGCTTTTTATGTTTTTGATATGATTTTGGCCTAGCTGTCCTTCAAGGGAGCAGTCTAGTAAATACAACAATGATGATGCAGCTATCCTTCGAGGGAGCAGTCTACATTTATAGTTTATGACCTTGGAATATGCATCCCATTTTATAGTTTTGATTTTTTTGTTGACTGGACTTTTGGTCTTGGACTTGACTATAGAGGTTTAGAGGGTTTCCCTTTTATCAGGACAAAGCATTCATGCTTTCCAAAAGGGTTAGGATTGAGGGTTGAGAGAAATAGGAATGACGGTGACAAGGACTGGTCAAGGGATTGAGCTCAAGTTAAACGTCAAGTGAATAATTACTTGACTAACAGTGGACTGGTCAAAGACGCAAGACATAAAAGGGGCTCAAGTTCTGACAAAGTCCTAACCCATGATGGTGTTATGATTAAGGTCTGAGTCAATTGGGAGCAAACTTACCCCCTTTGCTTCGTTCCAAATTGGTCATATGTTGATTGATGTTGAAGGAGTTGGTCAATGTTTGGTCAAAGTTTGGGGTCGATGCTGAAGAAGTTGGTTGATATTTGATCAAGGTTTGATTAAGGTCAGTTTGAACGTTTGGTTGAAGATAGACTGAATGTTTGGTTGAGGTCGGGTCAACGGTCTGGTTGAGGTCGGGTTAAATGTTTGGTCGAGGTCTAGTTGAATATTTGGTGGAAGATAGGTTGAAAGTTGAATTCCCCCAGCAGCTAGGGAGAATGTTTGATAGATTGGTCGATTGTTGCTTGGTGGTCAGATTGACTGTATTGATGTCGAATAAGGGAGTTAAAGGCAGCAAAGGGACCATAGTTTGGCATGGAGATCCCAATTTAGGTGACGAGGTTTGAGAATCATGGGTCGGTGTTGATGATTTGTTGAAGGGGTGGCCAAGAGGATCCCTGATGAGAAGGAAATCCTTTTTCCAGTGTTGTTGAGTGACAGCTTTAAGAGTGCAATAACGCTCAGTGTCATGTCCTAGTTTTTGATGATAGTGGCAAAATTTAGAGTTGTCGAACCAAGATGGTCTTGATCTGAGAGTTGATGAGTGGGGCAGTGTTGAAGGTTTGTTGATGATGTGGTTGAGAAGAAGGGTGTCATTCCCCAGACATTGGCGAATGACAACCTTGAGGGCACAACAATGTGCAGTGTCATGCCCAGGCATGCGATGATATGCACAAATCTGAGTGTCATCGAACCAGGGTAGTTTTGGTCTGAGAGATTGATATGGTTTAAGAGGCGGGAGATTGATGCAAGAATATCGCAACAAGTGCCGTAACAATAGGGCATAAAAACCTGCTAATGGGTCTGGATGTTTTGTTGCAGTGAGGGTTGGTGGCTTTGGTTTAGGAGGTGTAAGAGGCATTGGTCAATGGATTGGAAGAGATATATGTCTGATGGGTTGAGAGAGAAATAGAGGCGACTTTCCTCTGTGAGGTATGGGAGTAGGAAGCACCCCTATTAAAGTAGACAGATGCGGGCCCAAAATTGAAGGTAATGATGAAGGTGGGGGAGGAGCCCTCTGATGTGGTTTAATGGTCTTTGTTGCTTTGGGGTGAGGGCCACTATTGTGCGAGGTGAGGTTAGATTTGGGTTTGGATTTGGATGTGGACGGAGGTGAGTGAGATGTAGCAATCTCAGGCAAAGGGCAAGAGGAAACTGTAACTGGGTCTTCCTCGATCGAAATGGGCGAAGAGACTGGTTCTTCTCTTGGTGGAGAAGAAATAGGAGAGTGTGGCTCTGTAGTTGGATAGAGCATAGGAATGGTCATGGTATCGATGTGTGGTCTAGGCGTGGGGAATGTATGATCCCCCATTGATGACAAAAAAGATGAGGGTGAGGCAGCCGGTGTGGGTGCCATCAAAGCATCCTCCAATATGAGCGAGGTCGATGGAGGATTAATAGAAGAAGAAAGTTCTTCATCCTATGGAGGAGGTATAGGGGAAGAAGGGTCTTCCACCTATGAAGGAGGTTGGTCAGGGACAAGAGAAAAGATAGTGTTGACCATGTGTATATCATGGTCTTGAGGGTCATTGGTCATGGTCTGGACATTATTTTGAGTGGACGGGTGATTAGGAAAGGGTTGTTTGAAGATGTCAAGGTTTTGGTTGGCCAGAGAGTTTGGGTTATCCAAGATGAGATCCCCCTTGTCTAGCATGTCCTGGATGATGTTTTTGAAGGTTTGACAGTTGTCTGTGTCATGGCCTTTGACACGGTGATAGTTGCAAAAGTCATTCTCCCTGTACCATGTAGGGATAGGTGTTGAGGGGTCAAATTGATGTGGTCAGATTGAAGGTTGATTAAGGACCCCCTGCTTGATGAGTTTATCCAAGACAGAGGCATATGATTCTCCAATTGGAGAGAATTGACGTTGTATGGATCGACGTTGAAAGTGTTTATTGATGTAGTCTGATGTTGAAAATTGAGGTCGGTTGGTTATTGTTGAAGATGATGGTCTAAAGATGACAGTGTTTGCTGACCCCTTAGACTGGGAGTGGACAGAAGAAGGTTTGGATGAAGAAGGGTCATTAGATTTTGCATTGTTATTATGCAATTTGACCTTATTTTTGTCGATGGCACAGAGTTCAAGCTTTCTTGCCATGGTGAAAGCTTCGTCGAAAGTGCGGAATGTCTGGATCCGCAAGGTAGAAGAGATGTGGCTAGCACATGCTTGAGAAAATAGCTTGATGAGCTCAAGTTGAGGCAAGGAGAAGGAGAGCTAGTTAATCAGGCTTCTCTAATGGGCAACAAAATTGATTATTGATTTGTCGTCAAATTCCCTGATGGAATAGAGGTCTGTGATTGAGACTTGTTTAGTGATATTGATAGAGAAATGGTCAAGAAATAATTGGGCGAGTTGGGTGAATGAAAAGATAGAATGTCTGGCAAGAGAGCTATACCAGTCAAGGGCGGGGCCAAAAAGAGACATAGGGAACGTGCATAAAAGTAATGCATCGTCATGGGCAATGAGATAGCAGGCATGTCTGAATGCCCAAAGATGTTGTTGTGGGTCCTCCTTACTCTGAAAGTGAGTAAATTTGGGAAGCTCCCACTAGTTGGGGTATGGTCAGATAGGGACGGAAGGATGGATGGGTTCGTTGCAAATTTGCTCATATGACAGAGCATTGCTTGAACTAGAGATAGAGGTCTCGAGACTGGACATTTTGTCCATCAGCATTTTGATGACGTCTACTGACAGATTGACAGGTGGGGCACCCCCTAGATTGTAGGGTACTTGGAAGGTGGTTAAAGAGGCGTATGACATACTTGGTTGTGTTTGTGTAGGCACAACATATGGGTAGTGCATCATAGGGATAGATGTCATGGTCAAAGGGGCTTATGTCATGAAGTTGGAGGACACAAGTTGACTAGATACCGCTAGAGGTGGTTGAGTGGTGGCTTTAGTAAAAGGATAGGTTGTCACTCCCACGTGTATAGGTGCAAGAGTGGGCGAGGTCGAGACAACCAAGTTCTGGTATGGTGTAGAACTTGGTTGAATTGTGTGTGGTTGAGGGGGTAATGACACCCCGATGGAGGCAGGTTTAAAAATAGATGAGGAGGCCAAACTTTATGTATTGGCCATGGTCGAGTAACTAGTTGAGACAATAGGCTGAGTCATGATGGGTTGGGTAGTGGATGACGTCGATGTCATTGCCACTGTGACTAAAAGGTCCCACATTTGGTTTCTTGCGAGATAGTTTTGGAGGGCTTTGACATTGAGGTCCAAGAATCTTTCAAAATCTTGGTCCCCTTCAGGGACAATGGGGGTCTGAGTTGGGGTTGGTCGAGTAGGAGTTCTTTCGGTCTCTGAGTGGAACCCCATTATAGGACTGGTTATGGATGGAGAAGACGGAAGTGGTTGATGTCTCGCTTGGTCAAGAAAAGCCTTGGTTTGACTGCGTGTCAAAACCATTCAAGGCAAAAAGGGTTAGGTTTTAGAAACTATGTTTTTTCAATTTCAAAAAACTCAAAATGTGGTTTTTGGTAGAAAAAGGGTCAGGTTTTAGGCTGCTATTTTGAAAAAAAAAGGACTGTGACAGAGACCGACATCAGTTAAAAAACCGATGTCAGTGAGAAAGATGGCCGACGTCGGTCAGATAACCGATGCCGGAGATAAAAGGTGGCTGACGTCGGTGGTAAAACCGATGCCGGTGACTGTGTTTTCCAGAAACTGAAAAGACTTGAGAGTTTTTGGAAATCAAAGAAGAAGAACATCCTCACTAGCTCAAACAAGTAGATAAGAATAGAAAAGATGAAGAACACAAGCAGAGCCTAAGCGTTAAATCCCTAAAAATAAATTATTAAGCTCGTGTGGCTTATGCCTTAAAGTGATGTTTGGGGAGGTTGGTTGTTAGAAGGGTCCTAGAAGAGGTAGTCTATGGATGGTTTCAGGTTTGTTTAAGCACTCAAAAATTTGTGTTAGGTTCGGTACATGGCCTGGTGCTAAGGAGCAAGCTCCCCTCACTTCACGAGCCCAGTGATGAGCTGGTCTCGCTTAGCCAAAATATACCTTGCCTAGAGATTATCCTCTGCCAGAGAATGGAGTGGGCTTTCCCCTTGGTGATGAAATCCAAGTGAGATTGCCAAAGAGGGGTAAGGTATCTGCTTGGGGATGAAATCCCAATCGGGCCTTGTCTCAAGTAAGTTTGATGTTTGATTTAGTGCACGTGGTTTGGTTGTGTAACATCAAGTGGACTACGATTAATTCAATATGCGGTTATTAATTACTAAGTGTGGACTAAGAAATGCAAGAAATCAGAAATGCAATGCAGTGTGTTTTAAGCCCCAACTCAAAATGTTAAGTTTGGATGAAAAACAAGTTGAGAAGGGGTTTGAAGGATATGATTTTTGACTAGTCTAGAAGTGCAAGAAAGGAAAAGAAAAGTTCTTTTTATTCCTGCTTATGATGTCATTTAGAAGAGAAGAAAGAGGTGAAGAGGGAGAAACCTAATGCACCTAAATGAAAAAAGAAGAAGAAAAGGAACCCAAGGAAGGCCCTAAGGTCCCACTGGGCGTGCCAGAATGTTTCTATTGCTATTTCACTTTCTACATTCAAAGAGAGAATTAAGAAACTAGAATAAATAGTCAAGGCTTGTATGTACTTGGATATAGTCGTGCGCACCGTAATCCAGATGAAGTGAGAACTCCTCTTTGGTTGTGGAGGATGACACCTGCAAGAGAAAGAGACTAAGACAAAGAAGACATTAGATAAAGAGATGGTGGGTTGCCAAGCAAAAGCTTGATCCCAGAAGCAAAAGCTTGAGAGATGTCAACCCACTGATTAATAAAAAGATGTCTGATAAAGGACAGAAAGATAAAAGACTGAAAATGATAAAGATAGAATGAAAAGTGGAAGCAAATGCTTACCTAAATGTTGTTGTTGGCCTAGTCACAGTCACCGGCGTCGGTGGTCCTACCGGCATCGGTTGTCAAGGCTACCGAGGTCGGTTAGTCTGCCGACATCGGTGGGGGAAGTGACCGGCGTCAGTCGGGGCAGTAGTCTATGGACGAGGCCTATACGAGTTTTGGTCTGTGGATGGCTCTGAGATAGAGTTTTGGGCTTGGTTAAATGGTCTGGGGGTCTAAGGGTCTGGTCTGAGAGCCTGGTTTTGGTTAATGGTCTGAGAGTCTGGGCAGATCTCTGGGACAATAGATAGAATATAAAAAAGGGACAGAGGGATAGAGGAGACCAATAGAGGGACAGGGAGATAAGGATTCGGGTCTAGTCCGGTCTGGTGATAGGGAATGCTGAATCTATTTCATAATACTTAGAAGCAAATAACTAGAAAACACAATGAAAGTACAAACAAAATACTTACCTGTGACTGGTTGAAGGATTGTTGATGGTGTTGTTGCTTATGCTATTGACGAAGGCAGAGTCCCTATTGTTGACATAGAAAACTAATGCAGAGTCCCTGGAGATTGTTGCTTAATGTGTACCTATAGCCAAAGAGTTAGCAGTGGAAGAGAGAGGAGTGAAAGATTGATGGATTGATCAATTCCAGAGTCTGATGCTAGAGAGAGGTGAAGGATAGATAACAGATCCAAGAGTCAGATGAGAGAGAGTGGCCCAGGACAGATAACGGATTTAGAAAACCATTATGAAGGATGCCAACGCCGGTAATATCGCTGACGTCAGTCGACAGTTGTTTGATGTCGGTGGCTGGAAGGCAGGAAAAAGGCTAAAAATAGCCTTTTGTCCATTTTCCCAACTGCTGGGTCAGCGAGTCCGAAGAAGAAACGGTCGAAGGTGACTAAATGGATGCGAGAGGTTAAAGGAGAGAAGTTGGAATGGGAGTCCAAGAATTAAAATTGGCCATGTGGGGAATGAAGGGAATCCAAGAAGGGTATCCAAGGGTGGTGAGGTGGCAAGGGAGAGTGGGAAAAGGGATTTTATTAATTTAAAATAGGATATTTATTTCAAATTAATAAAACATGGGTTAGGAGTGGTTAAGTGGACCAAAGGGGACTAAGAGGGGGAGAAAGGACCAAGGGGTAGACACGATTTAGGTGTCTACACTAATGTTGAACTCTCATTATTTTTGATGTTTATTATATGCATGATTTATTCATTCTTGATATACACAAAGATGGTTAAGGTCTATGAGGCAATGTTCATCAAGGAGTTAAATATGTGTGAGGCATTCCTGATGGTAGCCACTCTCAAAAATATTTTCATGTAAATATATGTGAAGGGATAAAATTTGGACTTTGAGAGGCAAGACTACCTTAGATCCAAAGATGAGAGAGAAAGGGGTGGCACATGTAAAGATCTGAATGCTAGTTTAGTAGGCCCATAAAGTAAAAGGTATGTGCATGTGCCAATACTAACCTAAATCATGTTATACTTTTGTGTGCATTTTGATTAGAGTTTTATTAGAGGCTTTCACCTATCTATTAGCTTGTGGATGATAAGGTGAGGAAAAACCTGACTTAATGCTAAAATCATCACAGAGACTTTGGACTTTCCAATTTTTAAATAATTTTCCATTATTAGTGATGATCCTATGGGGAACATCGAAGTGGTAGATGATATGGTGATTGATGAAGTTGATAATTTTTTTTATCTTTGGTGGATATAAGGGGGATGGCCTCCACCATTTGGTGAAATATTCAGTGGTGGTAATGATATATTGACGTTGTTGTGAAGAATGGGGATTAATTTCCCCAATAAGGTTAATATCCCATTGTGAGAAGTGCCAATAATCTTTAGATACTTGAAGGCCATGCTGAGGTGCATGATGTAAGTTATCATGTTGTTAACATTTGACATATTTCTTTACATAGTCACAACAGTCTTGATTAAGTGTGGGCTAATATTAGCTAATGAAAATGATATGATTAGCAACAACTAGGCCACTAAAGTGTCTCCCACAAACTCTATCATGCATTTATTTCATGGTGTGTGAGGCTTTATGATGATGTAGACAATAGAGAAGGATGCCATTAAAGCTATGTTTGTAAAGGATTCCTCCTAGTATGGTGTAATGATAGGTACTCTAAATGAAATCCCTTCAGGTATTATTTGAAAGGTTGGGAGGGATAATGCCAAGGTTTAGGTCATTAAAAGTTTGATCATATGAAATGGAAGAAGGAGATGTCTCCACATTAAAAATGGTAGTAGATCAAAAGTAATATATGAAGGTATGATAAACCACTAGATGGTGATAAATAGTTTAGATTTGGTAGGTTGAGATGGGATTTGGGAAGCAAGGGAAGCCATTGTGTCCACAAATTTTTTAGTAGATTGAGGAACTGACTAGATAAGGTAATGGTCAAATGATGATAAGAGTATGTCTAAAATTTATTTTTACTCTAGAAGGACATCATTTTTACATTCATACAATCTCGTGACCTAGTTGATGATTAGTTGGGAGTTGCCAAAGACACTGATTATTTTGACTCCCAAGGCTAGAGCGGTTTGGAAACCTATGACTAGGGATTCATATTTATCTATGTTGTTAATACATTCAAAGTCAAGTTTAAAGGAAAGGGGAAGAGGTTGACCATTAAGGGGAATGAGAATAACCTTGACACCCCCACCATTTTGGCATTTATATCCATAAAAAAACATCGTTATTTGGTAGGTGGGTTCTTCTCGAGAAAGAGTTATAATGGAATCATCTAGAAAGATAAGAGGAAGAGGTTGATTATATAGTAGAGGGGCCTCATCCAATTGGTTGATGATGACTTTAACTTCAATGGAATTTTGTAGAAGGAACTCAAGATCAAACTTGGATAGGATCATGAGGCACTTAGCCATATGATAATTTTGATATGGCTTGGAGTGCATATACTTGAGGGGGTTAGTGTGGGTGATGACATACATTTTATGATTGAAAAGATAGTGATAGATTTTGGTGGCTACAAAGACTAAGGCAAGGCAAACTTTTTTGGGATGGGTATACCAAGTTTCATATTTGATGAGGGTATAAATAATGTAATAGATGGATTTCTTTTTATTCTATTCATCATGATGAGTGAGCATTACCCCTAGGAAATGGTCTATGGTGGATATATGTAGGTAAAAGGGCTAGTCTTCCCTAGGAGGGATGAGGATAGGGGGAGAGAGAAGATACTCCTTGATTGAATTAAAGGTTTGTTGACATTTATTAGTTCACTTAAAAGATATATTTTTATTCAATAGGTGGTGGAAAGGTTGAAAATTATCTAATAACTAGGAGATGAAGTGATGGATTGATTGATGTTTTCCCTATAGGATGTGGAGTTGCATAAGGTTGGTAGGTGTAGGCATTTCCAAGATTTTTCTAGCTTTAGCAAGGTCTATTTTGATTCTACAGAGAGAGATGATGAAACTTAGAAGCTTACCTGATAAGACTCCAAAAATACATTTCTTGTGATTGAACTTAATATGATAATGGATTAGTCAGTTGAAGATGATGGCAAGAACATCTAGATGATCCTTGTAATGTTTTAATTTCCCAAAGAGATCATTGATATAGTATTCTATGATTTTATGGATGAGATCATAAAAGATATAGGTCATGGCTCACTAATAAGTTGCTCCATCATTATTTAGTCAAAAGTGTATGAACTTGTAGTAGAAGGTTCCCCATATGGTGATAAAATAAGTTTTATGCTGATCTTTGGGGGAAATCAAGATCTAATTATATCTCAAGAAACCATCCATGAGAGATAACATTTCATGACCAACTATAAGATCCACAAGTTGGTCAATGTTTGACAAAAGGAAGTCATCCTTTGGGAAAGTGAGGTTTAGGTCATGGAAGTTGATGTAGATGTGAAACACCCCTTTGGTCTTGGTGATGGGAATGATATTAGAAACCCATTGTGGATAGTCAATGGGTTGAATGAAATAAATGGATAAGAGACATTGAAGCTCTTCTTTGATAAGGAGGGCTATGTGAGGATACATTTTATGAAGATTTTGCCAAATTGGCTTAGCCTAGAGATGGGTGACAATGTTATGGAGGGAAATAGAAGGGTCAATTTCAATCATATCTTGATAGGACCAATCAAATACTATGCTACGATCTCGAAGGAAAGAAGGGTAATCATGTTACTAGATAAAATTTAAAGATTGGCCAATTTTGATGATATGGGGGTTATCCTAAGTACCTAAGTTAAAATTAATGGTTTCTTCATTCAACATTATTTGGTTCTTAGGAGGAATGGATTTATGAATTGAATAATCCCCTGCATCAAGGTAGGTGAGGATAAAATCATCATTCTTACGTTGAATGGTGTTGATGGTAGGAGAATTGTATTCAATCATTTTAGGATGGCTGAGAGGAAGGGTTTTAGTTTGGCCATCCTTTTGATAGGGTAGGGGGCCTAAACTAATGGTATTTATAAAACAAAAGTTAGATAGGATAATATTAAAGTCCTTAAAATTGGAGGGATATAGGGTAGGTGAGGATGAAAGTTCTTCATCGATAGTGGTGATGGGTTTTGGTGAGGTGTGTTATTTTGGTGGTACAAACCCAAGGCCAAAAAACTCATGAGGTTTTTGAGTTTTGATTATGGGTGACTCATGAGGTCCCTATTCATAGAGGCCAAGACTGAACCCCTTCCAAGCACACCTATAAAGGTAAGCTTTGGTAAAGGCTGGTTTGTCTAGATAGGAAAAATTGACAGTGAATGGTCAGATGAATGGGGTAATGGTGGGAGTGAGAAGTGGCTGATCAAGTCCCCCATAGATGAAATTTGTTTGATAATTGGGGAGTCCTAAAAGGATGGTGGTTCTGATGTTGGGATAATAAGAAGGGTCATATTTGAAATTCCCATATTCTTGTAGAGTAGGGAAAGTATCTAAGGCTAAAAGGCAATATTCCCCAAGAGAGAAAAATTGAAATGTGGATTGTAAGGTGTCGTCAATTGGAATTATGGGAGGAAGGGATGGTTGATCTAGTCGATGCTTCATTATCATTATGAGTGGAATAGTGGGGAAGTTTTGTTAGAAGTTGGTTACAAGGTAGATGAAGGAGGAATAAGAAAGTCATTAGGATAGTATGTCATATTGAAAGAGGTAAAAAGAATAGGATCAATTTTGATGGTAATAATTTGTCCCTCATGCTCAAATTTGATGCATCTATGTAAGGTAGAAGGGATGAAATTAAAAGCATAGATCCAAGGGTGTTCAAGTAAGAAATTATATTGAAACTCACCCTTTATAACATAAAATAGTTTGAGAATGGTGAGAGGCCCCAAGCAGATGTGGAGGATAATGGTTCTTTAGGTGATGGTCATTGTATCATTAAAAGAGAGAAGGACCATTGTAATTTCTAACATGATGTTTTTGGTTAGATAAAGTTTGTCATATGCATGGGAGGAGATAATGTTAATCCTTGCTCCCTTATCAATCATAACCCTCTTGATGTAAGTTTGATTAATGTATGCCATGATAAAAAGGGGAGGATAGAAGTCCTCAATATTAGTGATAGGTATTTCAAAATCCAGAAAGGTGATAAGGGTAAAAAGTTGGAGGGCTGTAATAAAGGGTAAAAGAGGTTGAGGGTCATCTGTTTGAACATTTATAGATTGTCAAGCCTCAATCAGTGCCTGATGATGGTGGCGTGAGGTGTTGGCTAGTTCATAAAGGCTCATTTTCACCAGTGTCTAATGAAGTTCTTTAAACATGATATGCTAGATGGATTTAGATGGGTTAGAGGTAGAGGGTCCCAAAATGGATACTTTGGGATTTGGTGGTGGTATAGGTGAAGGTGTAGGTATTTGGTTTTAGTTGAAAATTTGAGGGGTGGAAGGGTAAGTCCACGGGATAGTTTCTTTGGCTTTTTCATTATATTTTTAATGGGATTGAGATTAGGTAACCACATGAATAGTGTGGATAAGGGGGTTAACTAGGTTTGATGATTGCTTTGGTTCTTCCTTCTCATCCTTGGGTAGGAGTGGGAGAGTAGGTAAAGGCTGGGTAGGCTAGGTTGATGGTAAGATTGGTAATGGTGGAAAGAAGGGTTCATCTACTAACAGATCATCCTCATCATATAGGCTATGAACAAGTGCTTAGAGAGATTTGTAGTTTGTTGTGTCATGTCTTGGTGTCCTATGGTAAAGGCAAATCAAATTTTCATTTAACCATGCTAGTTTAAGATGTGAAGGGTCAAAAGGTTTGATTGGAGGTAAGCTAATGGAAGAAGTTTGCAATAACCTTTATAAAATTGTTGAGTAGGATTCAAGCAAAGGTGTTGGAGGTGGCAAGTTTTTGGTTTTAGGAGTGGGAACCTTCTTGGGTGTAGGATTTACTATGGAAGTTATGGTTGAAGGAATGGTTTCAATTAGTGGTTTTGGTTGGGTTTGCTTGGTTATGGTTGGTTTAGGGATTGTATATTTAGATATGGAAGACATGGATGATGAAGGTTTGACTATAGGAGGAAAAGTATAGATAGATAGGTTGGTTAAAAATGATGGAGAAATAGAGCGTTTGATAGGTGTAGGTGGAGAAAAGGGGGATGGTTTCTTAGACAAAGAATAGGTAATCGGGATGGTAGAAGGATGGGGTCCTAGAATAAAAGATAAGTGGGAAGGAGGTGGTATGGGTTAGTTTAAGGTGGAGGTTTGGGTAACTCTACCTTCTTAATTGGTTTAGTTGGAATTTTATTTGGAGGGATAGATGGGGTTAAGTCCAACCTTAAAGGGGGATGAGTGTGACTAGTTGTGGGAAGAATTCCTAGGTTCTTTATTGGTTTAGTGAGAGAGGTGTAAGGTGATTTGGAAATTTTAGATGGAAGTGGTTGGGATGGTTCACTTATGGTTTTGGAAGAGTTATTTGGTGAAGAGGTAATAAGTGGTTTAAGTGTGGATTCAATATATGTTGATGATTTAGATATGTTTTTGTAAGAGAGCCCAAGATGATGCCAGAAAGTGGCTCTATCAAAGTTAGGTTGGGAAGTGAACTCTCAACTTTGTATAAGCCTAAAAAAAAGGCTTGTGAGTGGGCTTAGTTATTTGATCATTAATTTTAAATCTTAAGCCCTTAGGTGGAGAAGAGGGAATGGTTTCTTTAATTTTTATGAATGGTTCCAAAATTGGTGGTTGGGTAGATGAGGTACTCTCCTCTTGGTTTGGGATAGTTTCCAAAGAGGCAATGGATGGTTGAATGATAGGGGAGGTAGGTATGGGGTCTTAAAATGAAGGAATGGATAGAGTTGATTCCATTTTTTAGGTGTCCAAAGAAATAGGGGGAAATTATATCACTTTAATGAGTGGAGTGGGAGAAGAAGAAACAGATATATCCGAGGTTATCTCCTTTGGTGTTTCCATCAAAAGAGAGGTAGATAAAGCTAAAGTATCATCAAGTGAAGAGAAAGGGGTGGTTAATTATTTTGTTTAGGTATTCAAAGAAATATGGGGTGAGTTATATATTTCCATTTGGGTGATTGAGGTAATTATCTCTTTAATAATGGGTTCATTATTAATAACATTGATTGTGTGTGCCTCATGAGAGTGAGATGATTCGGGTTTATTGTCATGGTGTTGGGTGGAAGGAACATGATTGAGAAAAGGCTTGAAAAAAATGACAAGGGACTAATTAGGAGGTGAATTTGGATTATCAAATGTAAGTTCTCCACTATCAATCAAATTTTGGATAGGACTTTTGAAGGTTTTACATCTATTAATGTCATCATGTCTTACAACACAGTGAAAGGCACAATGGTCATTTTCATTATACCGCCTAGGTACAAGGTGATAAGCATAAAATTATTGTGGTGGTTTAATTGGTGGGAATTATATGAGGTTGGATTTAAGCAATTTATCCAAAATTGATGCATAAGATTCTCTAATAGGAGTATATTATTTTAGAGGAGCTTGGTTTTGGTTTTGGTTTTATTGATAATAAGGGTTGGAAGAATTGGTTTGAGGTGATTGGTTGATAGTTAGAGGTGGAACAATGTTGAGAACAACCAAAATTTTGGATGTTTTTACCTTGGTATTGGATTGGTTAGTAGTTTTGGTGGAGGAAGGATCATTGGATTTAAATCTAGAATTTTTATTTCATAATTTCTATGTCCCTTCATCGATGGACCAATTTTCCAATTTTTGTGCCATGGTGAATGCCTCATTAAAAGTTATAAAGGTTTAAACTTGAAGAGTGGGGAAAATATGTTTGGCATAACCCTATGAGAAGAGATCAATTAATTCAGGTTATGGTAAGGAAAAGGTAAGTTGGTTGATGAGACCTCTCCATTTAGCAACAAAATAAACAATTAACTCATCATAAAATTACTTGATGTAATATAGGTCATTAATAGAAACCTTTTTAGATATATTTATAAAGAAATGTTATAAAATTATTTGGGCTAATTGGGAGAAAGAAAAGATGGAGTGCATGGGAATAAAACTATACCAATCAAGGACAGGTTCTGATAAGGACATGGGGAAGGTTTGAATAAGGAGAGCATCATCATATGTGATTAAATAAAAATAATGATGGAATGCTCTCAAATGTTGTTGGGGATCTTCTTTGCCTTGGAATTTGGAAAACTTGGGTAATTACCATTGAGGAGGATAAGAGTGGATGGGAATAAATTGATGAATGGGTTAGTTACAAATTTGATCGTAGGATAAAAGGTTATGAGAATCAGAGATGGATGACTCCATGTTGGTCATTTTATCCATTAACATCTTGATCAAATCTAATTGGGGTTAGGAAGCTACATAATTAAGGGACACATTATGTTGAGGTTGAGTGGTAGCTATGTTTGAATAAGTGACAGAAGGCATTGAAGAAGCCACATATTGGTAAATGGTAACAAGAGGTTGAGATGATTCATATAAGGGTTGATTGGCACAAATGGTTAGGTGGAAGGTGATATATACCCATATGGGTTAAAAACACATTGATAGGTTGTTATGGGTACTTGTTGAGGGATAGCTATGGGTTGAATTAAAGATATGGTTGAGGTAGTGGATTGAGGTTGAATGGTGACTCTAGTGTTAATGGGGGGAAGTGTTTGAGGATTAAAAAGTAACAAGTTTTGAAATGGGGTAGAATTTGGTAGATTGGTTGAGATAAGGGGAAGGGTATAAATAGGGGTAGAATATAATCCCATGCTAGGTTGAGTATAGGTAATTATAGGTAAGGTTGAACCTATCTGTGAAGTATTGGGTGTGGTAGGAGGTGTTTGGTTAGAATTTATAATATTGGATCAAATTTGGGTAGTGGTAGTAGATGGGATGTTTGAGGAAGAAGAGACTTGGGTCAACAAGGGTTGGGTTGAGGTGGTACCCACCTTAAAATGGGAAGGCATATCATAAGGAGGTTATATAGGAGGAACCAAAGTAATAGAGGTATAGTGAGGTAAGTTGTTAAGATAATGTTGAAGGGCAACCAAGTTGTTATCAAGGAAGGCAACAAAGTCTGCATCGCCCTTAAAAAAAACTAGGATTTTGGTAGGAGGGGGAGAAAAATGAGGTTAACCCTCATCATTAAAATTATATTTCATGGAAGAAGAAGAAGAAGGTGGTGGTTGATCAGTTTAGTTTCTCAGCTACTGTCTAGTAAAGACCATGTGAGAAAATAATATGATGAAACTCACACCTCAAATAAAAAGAATTCAAGACAAACAATGCATATACTATAATTGTGTTAAAACCTAGGATTATTTTTAGATCACTTTTGGCTTATGCCTTAGAAAGTGTGAAGAGGGAATTTGGCTTGTATATTAGGTACTAAGAGGAAATCTAGGGTTTGTTTTAGGTTTTTTAAGCACTCAAGAGAAAAAGTTTGTGTTGAACTTCAATACAGGGCTTGGTATTGGGGCCTACCCCCTTACTTCATGATCTTGTAGCAGTAAGAGTGTAGGGTCCTTAGACAAAATATACTAAATTCAAAGTTTATACTCAACCAGAGAGTTGAGTTGGTTCTCCCCTTGGTGGTGAAATCCAAGTAGGATAGCTAGGAATGGGTAAGGTTACTACTAGGTGATAAAATCCTAATCGAGCCTTATCTTAGGTATGTTTGATGTGTTAATTATTTTTAGGTTTGGCTTGGTGTGTGATATCAAGTGTAAATTCTATGATTAATTACTTTGATTTGAAGTTACTAGATGAACTAAAACAAGTAAGAAATTAATTTATGCAAATCATTTATTTTAAACCCAAAAGAAATTTTAGATTTTGTTGGATGAGCATAGAATAAAGGAAAGAAATGAACTAGGGTCCGATTGGGTGTTCTAAAATGTTTCAATTAATTTCTCCTCATTTCTTAATTTTAAAAGCAAATAATGAAACTAATAATATGGTGTGTAGAAGAATACCTTGTAAAGTGTGCATGTGAATATAGATGATGATGGGAGATCCTCTTTGGCTTGGAAGGAATAACTTGAAAATAATAAAGACACTAAAACATGATGGTGGAATGCTAAAGTAATTTGGATGGAGTGATAGTATTATGGCTTCCAAAAGTGATTCTAACAGAGATTTGGGTCTCTGACGATATTGCTTGCTTGCTGAAGAGATGTTAAATACTTGTATGTAAAATAACTTGGATGCAAGATTATGGATTTTGGATCCTTTTCACTTCCTCCTCTCCTCCTTTTGTAGGATGAAGTTTTTAATTAGGATGGAATAAGTTACTAATTTGATAGGGGATAAAGTTTCCAATTCATGATGTTTTAAATCAAGTTTTAAAAACAAGTTGCTATTTAGGGAGATGCCTTTCTTGTACAAAGCTGTCATTGCTTTACTACTTTAAATTAGGTTTGGATACTTGACCATAGATGGTTAGGCCAACCAACATTAATTGAGGGGTTAGAGAAAAATAGGTTAAAGCAATTTAAATTAAATGGTTTAGTTAAACATGTTAAGTTAGGGGTCAATTTAGTAAATAAGTCTAATTGACTAGGTATTCCACTAAACATGAGGTTAGATGAGGGTCAAAGAGGTGGTTTGACATCAAAATATGTCATTTTTAGTTTTTGAGTGTCTACAGTGTGTTGTACCATGAATGGAATAGCACTCAAGATCGAACTTAATGAATCTAGTAATCTCCATGAGAGATACATTAAGAGAGTCAATAATTTGATGGGATAAGTACAACAAGAGGGGAAACTTGACATTCAAGGAGATATATTGAAATAGGTCTCTGAGAAGGGAGGAACCAACTTGGCATCATGGGATAGGAGAGGGAATTGGTGAAGGTATGCTAGACACTGAAGGAGTGAACACTGATTAGTACTCAGCTAGATCAAAATTCTCATCCTTAATAAAACAAGATTTATAGATAGGAGCCTTGGGTGAATCCATGGGGATCCATGATGAGATAGCCAAAGCATCATTAGAGGTATTTATCTTAGCATAGATAAATTCCTAGGGATCTAGGTTTACCTTCATGGTATAAACCTCACCTTCATGCACAAACTGGACCATGAAAAACATTTCGCATGAAATGGATTACATGGTAGTGGTCTAGGGATAACCAAGGATCATATTGTATGAAATATCCTAGTCTAAAACACAAAAAATGATCTTAACTTTTTTGAGGCTAAACTAATATAGTTGTGGTGAGAATCAGAGAGCTTATTATGACTAATCCTAAGCTCATTGAACACATGCAAGGGCATGATTTTAAACATGGCTCCCTCATCAATGATGCATATCTTGAGATGAAAATCATTGATGGAGGTCTCAATGTAGAGTGAGAACCTATCCCTCTATGTAAGAAATGAAGCATTTGGCAATGAGGTAGGGTTGAAAGATAATGTAGGAGGATGAGGGTGATTAGGAATGTCAGAGTTGAACAAAACCTTGACATAATCCTATAATATACCTTCATGAGAGAGATGAATCTCATCAAAGATGAGCCCCCTTTGCTCAATTCAAAGGTAAAGAAGATGCCAAATGGATATCCTAGCTAAGAGGCCCTGTAAATCTTATATAATGGAGTACGGATGTTATCTATCTTGGGGAGGGATGTTACACTAAAATTCAAATCTAACTTTGGGGTTCCCTTCCCCCATAGGCTAGGTAGAAGTCCCCTCACCACTAGCATCTCAAATAGGTTTAGTGGCCCAACCTGAGTGCATGTTGAAAAAGCATTCATACCCAATAGAGGCTATGTTGATAGTAGCAATAACATTAATACTCTCACACTTAGCCTTCTTTTTTGGGTCATCCTAGGAAGTGGAATTATAAGAGGTAAAATATCAAGAGGAGGAATGATGGGCCTTAGCCTTAGATTTATTATTTTTCTTCTTTTTCTTCTTATTCTTCTTTTCATTATCATGGTTAGGCACAAGGTCCTTAAACACATTAAATTTATGGTTGGGTTCCACAAGTGGAGAAATCTAAGGAGGAGGCTAAGGTTTCACACCAAAATTTTGGGCAACATAATTCTTATCATATCCCTTCATTTGATAGAAGTTTCAAAAATTGGTGGCATCATAAGGGAACACTATCTATGGTTTTGTGGTGCTCATTTTAGGGATTTATTTTTATTTAAACTCTTACTTAGAGTATTAGCCTTGCATTTATCCTTCTTATCCTTCTTCTTGAGAGGTTAATTAGTGACACTATATATTGTCACATTGCAAATGTGATCACGTAAAGGGATAAATTTTGGGTTGGCATAGGGTGAATACCCACATGCACCTTAAAGACTTCAATTTTAAGACACTTGTTAACAACTTCATCATAAGAGGTGGGTTCACATTTTAGGAGCTCAAGGTAAACCTCCTTCCTTAATGCTCTCATGAACATATCATAAATCTGATCATACAAGAACCTTATCTTACATGTATGGATGATTGAATGCCACCTACATACAAATTCAAAGTTTGACTCACCCTTGGCTTGAACCATGGAGGTAAGTGATTGGATGCTGAGGTTAAATGGTTTGGAGATATCAAATTACTAGAGGAAGTCATCCAAAAGGAACTAGAAGCTATACAAAGACTCTAGAGGTAGATTTTAGAACCAAAAAAGATATTTAGCTCATAGAGAATGAGTGAAGAGCTTTAACAACATGCCGTAGTCATATTCCCAATCCATTTACACCATCATAAATGTCATGATATGCTATATTAGACTAGCATCATGAGCCCCATTAAATTTAGATAGTTTAGGGATATGAGTAAGAAGGGGAGTAACATGCACCCAAGGGGCTAGAGGATTCCTATGGAGATCTTCATAGGCACAATTAATAATGGGATGGTGACTACCTCCTTAAGGAGGCTTGTGGAAGTCATGATGTTTCTTACACTAGTATGAATCATCACAAGCTTGATTATGAAGGGGATGATGTCAATACAACTCTTAATGTGAGAGATGATCATGATAGAAATATTACATATCATGAGGTGGGTAAAAACCAAGAGAAAGGTGTCATTCCCTAAAAATAAGGTGAGGCACCATGGTATGCTTATGAAAATGGTCATGATGACTAAGGTCTCCATGATTATGTCCATGTGTCTTAAGATGAGTATTCATACAAGGACACTGATGTTCAAGATACACATCCCATGGATCTATAGTCCATTAGTGCTGATCAAAATTAGTGCATTCATCTAAAAATATAATAGAAGGGATCGGATGATGAGAGTACTCTATGTGATGTAAATGCCTCATCGAGTCAACATGCTTATGTATCTCCACTGAGAGAGATGTGAGGGACTTAGATGAGAACTATTTAATTCACTTAAATTTGAGTGGGTGTAATTTATTTCTCTAAAAGAAACATGCTGCCTATTCCTAGGGGGAGAATGGTGCTCTTTATTCACCTCAATCCATCTATGACAATCATCAATGATTGTGTGTAGCTAATCATTCCTTAGTCATGAAAGGGGGTCATAATCACCCCAAATGGGTGAGTTAAAAGTGGTTTGAGGTCTAGTGTAATTCCCCTTAGATGAATAGATCTTAGACTAGTGGAAAGGAGACCTAGTCTATTGGTTATAGCTTTGCCATTCTTGTACCCTACAAAACATGAGAGGGTCAAGGTCACTATGCTGGGTCAAGGGAACATCCTAGATCCTATGGTGTCTATGTAATTCCATTATAGCCTCAATCTACTCATGAGTGAGCTTAGGGAAGAGACCTTGAATATGACAGATTTACATCCCAAGGGTTGGAGGCTAGCCATAGACATAGTGAAAAAAGAACAGCACAAGAGATGACAAAAAAGGTAAATGGTTAGAAAAATAGAAAGAAAAAGGAAAAAAAACAAAATTAGGATGAAATAAATGAGTCAAGATACAAAACAAAACTAAAATCAAAGCCTAGCATCTATCATAGGGGAGTTGACTAAGAGAGTTCTAAAAAAGATAGAATTGGTATGAGACCAAATGTGAGGACCCATTGGGTGTGTTAGAATGTAGCTCCAAAAGTCCAAATAGAGCCACCAAGGTTTGACATGGGTACAAAGGGTACTTAAGAAAATACTTAGAAGGTTGACTGACTTATGGATGTTATGGGCTACTCATGACCTATATAGGCTATCCAATTTTCCAGCTTACACAAAACTATAAGAAGACTCATAATCCAAGTTAGGGATAACATGATCAAGTGCACAATGGATGAAATCATATATAATAGGTATAAAAAAAATAATGAAATTAATAAGGGGGTAACATTCAATGCGTAAGGAATGAAAAAACAATCTATTTGAATAAGATAACAATACCAAGCATGAAATGCATTTTGGAAACATGCAATCCTACTAATTGAAATATGATTTTAGAAATGAAATGAAATTATAAATAGAGAGAGAGAGAGAGAGATAGGGAAAGCATATGATTTTAAAAAACTAAGATAATGCCTTTATCCAAATGAAACTATCTCTAGCATGTGAATGAGTGAGAGAATGCCATTTTAGTCAATCAAGCTAAGCTATTGAATATGAGGGAATACACCAAGTAATTCAATAATACATAACCAAGTAGTTTAATTAATGAAATACATTTTAAAATGGTAAGATGTTTTAAGGTTTAAGAGAATGCATAAACTTCAAAAACTACTCTAAAATAATGTGTTCAAAATGATCTAAACTAGCATGCAAATGGTAAACCCTAGCATATATGATACACTAAACAAAAGAGTTTCACTTTACATAATAAAGTGCCCTCAAATCAAGCTAAAAAATATTGTGTAGTTTTTCTACCAACTAGGTATCTAAGTTTGAGATAAGATAAGGTTTTAATGCAGAACTAGGTACAAACCAATGTCTAAACATTCAAAAGGAGGTGAAGTGAGAAATTACAAGGATGAAAGAGATCCAACCAAGTTAACAAATTAAGTGCAATGATAAATGTGAAATATAGGTGCAAGCCACAAGTAAAAAGGAACAACTAAGAGCAACAATATAATCTCTAAGTCAACATACAGTAGTATATACAATCCTCTATCACCAAGTGAGCTCATGATTACCAAGAATGAATCAATAGAGATTCAATAAGGTGTGAGTGTCAAGAGAATGAATAAAAATGAATTATTAGGAGAAAAATGGATGAAATGGAGTGATATAGGGCCTCTAAAATCCACCAAATACCAAAAACTAGTTATTTTTAGCTGGTGGAGGCCCAAAACACATGTTCTAGCTAGGCTATAACCTAGGCCATAAGTTATGTGAAGGAATCATGTAGCCTAGGTCATGGGTTTCCCACATAATCCATGTCCTGGGTCAACTTCCCATCTCGTGTGGTCAACAAGATCTTGAAAGGGATCCAAGAGGCATGTGAAAGGTGTGTCAATGAGGGGAAAGGACAAGGAGGTGTAGGGGATCCATGTACAGAGTGAAAGAGTGTCTATGTAAGTGCTAAATGTCTTAAATAAGATGACCTAGGTTGGTAGTCTGCATGTGAGTTGATGTGTAATCATAGGGAGGAATAGGGTCATAGGAAGTACAATTACACTATCAACTACACTTAATCAAACCTCTGAAGCAAATGGAAGCACTAAATTAGTTTGAAATTATCTTAGTAATCTAATTTTTCTAAGTCTCTCATTATACCCATGGCTTGGTTCCAAACCCTCAATGGACTAAACATAGAAACATTTTAAAAAGAAATAAATCAAAGGAAATTAAGTAAAAATATAAAATAAAAAATCTTCCTCCAAAGGGTAATTCAAGAAATCTCCACCGCAGGGTTTTTGGCTTGGCTAGCAATGGAAATAGGCCTTAAGTGGAACCAAAGGTATATCTATTAAGACTATAGATTCCTAGTAGAATAATGTCCATGCTATCCCCCCAAGATAAATAACTAATATCTTTCCCTTTAGAAGTTTGGGTTTCTTAGATAGGTCTAAATTATTTAACATGAATTCAAGAGATATAAAATAATCAATCACTTTTATTCACACTGATTGTCTAATGATGAATTGGAACTTAGTATGTCACATGCTGAAGTAGAATTTAGTACTTTCATCTTTCTAATATTTTCTTTAAAAATATTTATAGTTTATGCTTCTTGTCTAGGTGTGAAGATTTACAGTTTAGGTTTTGAATGTTGATACAACATTTTCCCTACAAAGGTCTCCATTTATTGGGTCTAATAGCCCCCATTATCATATTTCAAATGGGGACCCTCTTATTTTGATTTGGTATTTGGTTTGCAGGTTTTTAGTTATGAAATTTTTCCTTATGAATGCTTCATTGATATTAAGTCATAATTCAAGTCTTTTAAACATAAGGAGTTCCATGTATAATCTACCCAATCTAATTTTACCTCTAAAATGTTTTATTTCAATTTAAAAATGACCAAGTCTTTATAATAACCCATTATAAAGACTTAGTTGATATTCAATTTTTGACTTGGATATTTAAAAATTATTCAAGTTTTGAAGTTGATGTGAATTAATTGCTATAGATTGAAAAATTATGTTATGTGTCTAAACTCAGAAGCTAGCCTTTGATGTATGCCTTGATGAATTTTATCAATTTTTGTCTAACATACTAATGACTTCATTTAAATTAATTTTCCTATCACCTTTTAATTTATTCAAGTTTTTGAAGATTTCCTAGGGTCCCTTATATCCTTCCACATGTCTAAATCTTGTCAATGCATGGCTTCGATGTCAATTTTTTTTTGAAAAAATGAATAAATCCTTATAAAACCTTAGGGCCCTCAGATGGTGCCACATTGCACCATCCTAGGATCTTAGATCCCAAAATTTAATAAGATTAGAACCTCAAGGGTATTATGACATTATAAAAGGCCCATGGCTTGGAGGCCCCAAAAATATGCCATGTGGCACCTTTTTGGGAGCTTGAGAGCCCAACGTGATTATAACATTAGCCCAAAGCATGAAGAGACCAGAAGCTTGAGAATAAGCCTTATGGCCATGATGATGATAGAGGTAAATAATGAGGTACATCTCAAGAGTGTCGATGGACTACCAAGTGGTAAAGTGGTACCTGATGGAAAAGCTAATAAGCTAATAAAAGAAAAGGAATTCAATAATGAAAAAAATCCATGTGGCCAATGAAGGAGAGCATGAGGGCATAAAATAAGATGAAACTAAACCATGTGAATAAATTGAGTCATACATAGAGGGCATATTTTTAAATTTGACAACCCATAAAAATGTCAGAATGGCCTGAATTGAGGAAAATAATAGAATAATCAATCAGACTAGCTTTTAAGGGAGGTCTGATTGGTCAAGGGAGGTACGTGGAGTGAGCTGGTGACTTCTTGACTTGAATATTCTCCTAGGCAATCTGAATTGAAAAAATATTCAAAATACTTGGTTCAAAAGGGTGAAGTGGGGGATCATTTTTGTTAGATATGGATCATAATTATGGATAAAAGATAAAGTAGAATTTGGATTTCATTTGAAAATGGAAAGAATATTCTAACCAAATGTAGTTGTAGAAGCTAGAGTAGAAATAATGGTAAGAGATGGGAGCCTTGTGCTACTTGGAGATAAGTCCCATTATATTTTATATATAAGGCAACCCACATTCTTATTTTGAGGTGGGAGAAGTTATGCACTGAAACTCTATAGAAATTATTTTAGGCTCATACATCTCTTTTTCTTGTTTTGTTTTGGATTACAATTGTCTACCTAGAGGGCACACTTAAATGATTTTGTAATAAAATTGAAGTGGATACTAGTTTGGTTTTAAATTCATGTTATTATTTAGTAATGTCATTAATTTCTTTATGTAACATAATTGATTAATATTGAGAAGATATTGTAATGCTTATTTACCAATGAATATGCAGTTAGATTATGTAATAGCTAGTCTAGTTAATTATGAATTCCATTATACTTAACTTGAGGCTATGTCAAGCCATTATATGTATTAGCTAAATGAATTTCATATTATTTTATTTAATATAAGTCTAGGGTAATGTGTTTAGTTAATTCCACAGAATCCTTCCCATTGAGTTGCTTTGATTTATGCTACAGATAGACCTGGTACATAATGGTATAATTGTTATCAAGCATGCTTTTGATTTTTATCATTAAAATTTTTGTTTCAACCATGTAATAACTTAATTTTATACCTTACTCTTTCTCTCATTTTAAACCTTTTTTATGATAAATATTATACCCATTGTATTATAGTGTGATACCCATATGAATGAGAATGTGAAAGAACTTAAGCAAACATCAATAATACTCCTCAGGAAACATAGAGTGGATTGAACTTCCAATGGTTAATTTCCATTTATCTCAGGCCCTTTGATTCAATCAAATGAATCAAAAAAATGAGGGCACATTATGTCCCATGTGTTGTTATCTCCCTTTGTCACATCAAAATAATTAGTCTAATAATTATTTCTGATGTGGGTTATAAATTGAGACCAACAAAAGCCATGTAACTTATTATGAAGATCACTAGGTGAATTTGACTTAGATATTTTTTCTAGGCCAATAAACCTAGGTAGATATAACCTTCACATAATTTCTCTTAAGCTTCAACTTAAATATTATCACACATTACTATATATGAGGAACTTTAACAACTAATTATAATTGTAGTTTAACATAAGTGATAAATACTATCATTCATATTAAATTGTGACTAAATATATTACATCATTTATATCTCTACTTATATCATAAAAAAATACATGAACCAAATGATTTGCACATGACTACCATGCCATTGGAAATAAATTAGCATTACCTTTCTAGCAGGCTAGTATTTTTCCACATGGATACTCGTAATATGCTCACAACCATTTGATACGTGAATAACTATGCATATGAATATTGAATAGATACTCATTAGAAATTAATTTTTCTCATGCATATTAATGGAATATATATAATAAAAAAGGGATATTATCATCTTATGAATATTTTAGGGAAAACTAAAAAAATATTAATTTGGTGATCACATTATTAAAGCGCTTAGCTTTCCATCATATAATTGAATAAAATTGAAAGAATTTATATTCAAATTTCTTGGACTTGAGTTAAAAAAAGGATCAAATTAATTTAATTTTTGATTCAATAATGGACAGTATGACCACTAAATATTAATGACATTGTGAATAATGGTGATAACAATTTAAGAAAATATGTTATTTAAGATATTAATTGCATAAACCAACATAGTATTTTAGTAATGAAAATTCCACAACTAATATACATATATATTTAACTCATGAGACCAAAAACAACATCAAAGAGTTATTCTATCTTCAAACCTAGGCAAACATAGATGACCTCTAATTAGGTGCATAATTTTTTTTTTGAATTCTTCCACACACTCATAGAAAAATATTCTAAAACAAATATATCATGAATTATAATTAATACCATTTTAATTTATTTAAATTTAAAATAAATTACCATCCTCTTATTCTATTTATCAAATGGAGAAGCTACTACCACTTAATAGCTACAACCACTTACTAAATTCAGCCATATGTTAATACCAACCAATATATAAATTAATTATTGTAATTCATCCTCCAAGGAATATTCAAAGGCATATTAACATTTAAAAAAAAATGTAGTGAAAAACAATACTCAAATGGATAAATACAATCATATGAAGAGATTAATGAATGCATGGTAATAATAGCTAAAACTTCAAACTCATAATAAAAAACTACAACATTCCTTATTCATATAAACATGCTATAACCATGCATATCCACTAAAGCATGCTACAACCATAATTACTCATAAAATCATGATATAACTAAGCATATGCAAGAAACAAACCAAAAATATAGAATTTACAAGTTATTGAAACATACCAAGCATTAAAGTTTTAATACACAATGATTTACATTCCATATAACTTGTAGTTCATACCAGGATAGGCTCAAGGTGTTATGATAAGAATGTATTAGAATTGAAATGTAAAATATTAGAGTATTTATTTGCCATTGAAAGTTAAAAATGAAAGCTTTATACTTCAAGAACCAAACATAACTGAAGTGGTAACATAAATATACTTATTTAACTATTTATATGCATAGTCAATAAAATGTGTATATATTAGATTATAAATCTCATGAAGTAAAAATACCAATATATATTAACCTCAAGGTTTAGCCTCAAAATGTTAACCAAATATGAAACAATCAAATAATAAGATCATCTTCAAGCAATGAAGCATGGCAAATATTATAAATAAAATAATATGGTTAATATACTTGTCTAAACCATAAGTTTCTTAACATAGATCGAATAATTGTATGCCTTATTTTTAATTAAAAAATGTACCTTTAATAAAATTTCATGCAATATAACCCAATATTCAAAGAGATTAATAACCATGTATCTCATAATTAAACTAGTAATTTTAATCTCAACATAAACTTATAAATTGAAACAACCCACATCTAAATTATAAATTACTTGAATAAGTAAAACTAACATGTACATGTTACATATTATACAACAAATATTATTTTCTTCTAAGATAATAATGGTCTAAAGATAATGCAATAAATCCTTCTTAAAATTTTAAGCAATGCATTTTTAAAATCATTTGAAGAACAAAGAAGATCTAGTCAACAACATGCAATAGTCCCAAAAAAGAGTCCAATGTGGAATCATGATTGACAAACATCCATTAAGAGTCTTTTAGGAATCTATATGAGCTCAATAATATAGTGGATACCCAACCACCCCATCCATCTATTAGGAATTGGAATAGATTACCCAGTATTAAACCCAAAATATATAAGTAGATGGATATAATAAAATTATGAATGAGATCCAAGATTTAGTCTAGTGTTAATCATAGGTAAGATAAATACTATAGTACAAAAAAACCACACACATGTCAAAACATAATCATGCTTATGAAGAAGGCTTCATAACCATTTCAAGTAGAAATATTGAAAATAATAATCATGTAATCAAATCAATGTAAATACATCATCAATAAATAAAAAACACACATCTATCTCAAAACTCACATGGTGATTCACCCATACATAATAAGAGGTGATAATGAATACATAACCATCTATTTTAGCTTATCTAAGGGTGATATAAAGCAAATAAGACCTCACCGATTATTGGGTTTTCATTTCCCATAATTTGTATTTAAAACAAAACATTTTATAAGAAAAAAAGAATGCCTATACTTAATAAGGATTCACAATATTCCATAAAACATTCTGGATTTCCATTCAAAGTAACTATACTTAAACTTTGCATAAAAATCCCATAAAAAGAACAAAATTACTTGTTCAAGAAAGTACCCATGGCTAGGTTCATGGATTTTATACCTTCTCAACTTTCCTTTCTCTTATTTTATTTCTCCCCATTCATTCTTCTCTCCTTTATTCCCTTTTTAAAAAATACCTCCACCAAAACTCTCATATAAACTATTTAAAACTTCCTTGAGTTTTAGTTTCAACTTGAAGAACTGCCTAGTTATTCATAGTTGAAACTGTTAATTTTATTTTTACCAAATGTCCACCATCCATGTAGGGTTTGAGTGCATGTAACTCAAAACAAACCCAAATAGTAAACACCTTGTATATAAGACCAAAAAAATATCCATCAAGTGCCAAAGCATGCAATGAATGCCTTATAATTCATTCTAAAATCGCTAATAATCAATTAGGGTTAACGTAAAATCAAATATGCATGCTTAGAACAACCAATAATCACTTTATTATTACCAAAACCAAAGTCCCAATGACTTTGTGATTATTACCATAGACTTTATTATTTGATAGGGTTAATTCTTTTAAAACTAGAGCTATGAACTAGGGGGTGAGGTTTTTGACAAATGGACCCACATCTAAGTACAACAAAGAGGGTGGATAATCCCTCTAACTACCAGGTTCAACATCAAGGGTTTGAGTCCCCCAACTAACAAAAATAGAAGTAGAATTTTCTCCAACCTTGGTAATATTAGATAACTTGAGGGTTTTAAGTGTTCCCACAACCAAGGGTTTTAAGGATCCCATAACCTATGAGTACAACAAAGAGGGTTTGAAGGCTCCCTCAACCTTTAACAAGTGGAGTAAAAGGTCCCATGACCAGGAAGGAAATGGTGGTTTTAAGGATTCCTCAAACTTTAACAAGTGGAGTAAAGGTCTCATGACCAAGGTAAGATGAAATAATAAGAAGTAAAGGTACCCACAACCTTAACAAAACTAGAGAACATGAGGGTTTTAAGGATTCCCATAACCATAAGTTTTGAGGGTCTCATGACTTGAAAGTATAATAAAGAGAGTATGAAATATCCCCCAACCTTAAAAAAGGGAGTGAAGGTCCCATGACCAAGTCAAAACTAGAAAACAAGTGAATTAAAATTCTAAAATACCAAAGCAATACAATAAATATGTGTTTTAAGGTCCCATATCTTGAAGTGCATAAAGGAATTGATAAATACGTGGAGTTCGAGAGGCAGTCTCCCTTCATCTTGTCTTCCCTGAAATCATTGCTCACTGGACTATCCCATAGGGAGGGAGGTCCTCCATTATTAGGGTCTTATACACAACCTTCATACAACAAGTTACATTGAAATGGTTTATATTCCCTCTAAGATTTATAACTTGGTAAAGCACAACAAGGGAAAAATTACATAACATAAGTTTGACTATTAAAGGAGGTCTTCTACCTCTTAGGTCATCTGCATATATTTTTCAAGTTTGAATCATAAAAAGTGGACACCCACTAAGATACATAATATTTACAAATCATAATAGGACTCCCTTCATGTTGTCTTCACTAAGGGCACTACACACTACAAGGTCCCCCATAGAGGGGGTTCTTGCACCATCAGGGTCTTCCACACAACCTCCAAATAATAGAATTCCAAAAAGAGGGTTTATCTTCCTTCTAAGGTTCATATCCTAATAGAGTATAGAAAGAAGACAAGTATACAACATTTCCTTGCATAAACCTATAACTTGAAGAACATCAAAGTGAAATCTTCTAGCATCTACTCTTAACTATCATAGGAAAGCAATATTAAGGCAGGGTCCTCTTAAACCCATGACCAAGGTAAGAACAGAGAATATGAGGGTTAAGGGTTCCCACAACCAGGGGTTTTAAGGTCTCATAACTTGTTGAACATAAATTAGTGATAAAAAATATCTCAAAAGACAACATCCCTTCATCTTGTCTACACTGATGGCATTGCTCACTAGAATGTCCCCTAGAAAGGGGGGTCTTCCACCTTTAGGATCTTCTGTACAATATTTAAACAATAGAGTTCTATAGAATGGGTTTATCTTCCATTTAAGATTCATGTCCTAACAAAGTGTAAAAATAAGCCAAGTATAGAGCATTTCCTTGTTTGAGCCTATAACTTGAAGAATATTAGAGCAAACTCCTTTATTATCTACTCTTAACTAGTAGAAGAAATAAGGATTAGAAAATCATTTGTGAAAATTTATTTCTAAGGTTATTAGCTAAGAATTATGAATTAAGATATTTACTTTGAGATGGGTGAGGAAACATGGACTATATTCCACACCATGAGCACTGAGTGGAGTGAGTGAGATGATTCCAAAGACCTAAGAGGAGTGGGTCTCTGATAAGTAATTTGAATTTTGTTTTTCTTACATTTTGTAGAATTTATTAGGGCTCAAAGTTTGAGAAAATAAAATTATTATTATCAAAATGGTGATTTAAGTATAAAAATTAGATATTTCATAGGGGTAAGCAATAATTTCTCTAAACATGGTAGAATTTTTTTAAAATAGGGTAGTGAATTCATTTTATGAGAAATTAGCAATTTTGCTATTTTGGGTAGCAGTGAAATTACTAAACATGGAAACAAAATCATTGGGTTGAGAAGCGATTTCACTAGTTGTAGCTATGATTTTGAAAAAAAGGATAAAAGTGAATTTGTAAAAATCAAGAGTGAATTTCCAAATTGTAGTAATGATTTTGTAGAGAATGATAAAAGAGAATGAAGATAAATGGATTAAAAATGTTTTTGTTTTATTTTGTTGTTTTTATGGTTTAGTATTCAGAATGTAATTATAATGTTGAATATAATGCTGAGAAAGACTAATTAAATGCTAAAATTTGTGATTTACAAGAGTATTACCAATGCTTGTGATGTGGGAGTGGAGATCTGTAGAGATGGTGTAGATGGTGAGCTTCACTGATTATGAGTTTGGCATGTTAGAGGCAAGTGTATTACCCTACATTGCATAGATGTTGAAAGTTCAAGAGGATAGATCTCTATTGATATCATTGGTAGAGAGATGGCATAGTGAGATGAGCACATTTCACTTGCTGATAGGGGAGATAATTATTACACTAGAGGATATGTATCATATTTTGGGTATCCTATTATGAGGTAGACATGTTTACTAAGGATAGGGTCTTTAGAGATTAATTTATACCATGTTTTTGGTGATAGTTTGATTCTAATTGTTAGACATGGGATCGATGTAGACTATTATACTAATTTAGATATAGATTCTCTAACTATCATACTCATGGTTGTTGTTAATGAAAATTTTCTTCCTAATAAGAGTGGGAGACTATGTACTATTGGTTTGTTAGATGTGATTGGAGACATGATGGATATGAAATAGAGGTTCAGATGGGGTACATGCATTTTAACACACTTATACCATGATTTACATCATTTTGTGTATCTAGGTTAGATAAAAATTGGGGCCATCTACATTACTATAGGTTTATTGTTGGGAGTACATTGTGATTGAGAGGCCAATTAGATATATGAGCACATGATCAGATGATGAACGATTGGAATATGGATGGAATTTGAGTATTTGGACATATAGACCAAATTTAGGAGATCTAAAATTTTATAGGAGGGTGATGGATGAGGTAGGATATGACTATTTCACCTGGAGACATTATAGGGAGATTATATTTCAATAGACACATAAGTATATTCACATGGACTACATGATGACTCCTTGATACATCATCAAGAAACAAGGATATATCAAAGAGAGATATGTCCCAAATAGGGTGATGAAACAATTTAGTTTGAGGTAGCACATACCAGCTAGACCACACACATTTACATGTTCTATGAGGGAAAGACAATAATGGGGTATGAAAATTGATATGTCATAGCTAGACATAGTTATAGACTCTTAGATGGAGTGACCAAAGAGACATCAATGATGATGGAGTGGTTGATGGGTATGTACATTGGTGGGATCCATAAAGACCAGTGAGATTAACGATGCCATATGCACCACCATGAATGTAGAGGTAGAGGTTGGTGGCTAGTTTGAGTAGATATCCATGAGGTAAAAATTTAAGATCCCAACTTCAATAGGGATATTAAATAGGACTTAGGATGATCATGAGCATGAATATGAGGTAGAAGAGATGTTGGGGAGGGTAGTTAGTTACATGATGTGTAGATAACAGATGTGGGGGACGTTGAGATTTTGTGTGAGGTAGGTGTTGACATGGATGTTGATACAAAGTAGAGGGTTGGAGGAGATAATCCTTTGGTAGAGGTGGAGAGTGAGGATGATGATGTAGGACATGATACTACCATGATAATAACATAGGTCACATAGGTAGATAGAGAGGATGTGGCTAGTTCTTCACATGCTTCAAGATCTTTAGATGAGTATGCATTTATTGATAGAATCTGAGAGGATATTAGAGCTTATGACATAGAGATAAATGTATTACACCAAGAGTTATCTAGATTAAATGGTGTAGTAGATGGTAGAGGGGACAAGACTATAAATATTAGATGATTATAGTCTGAGGTGCATAGGTTACATGGTATTATTGATGGGATGGATGGGGATGTCATGGATATAGGATTGGTTACTAATGATGTAGAGATGTAGATGACAAATTATACAATGCTTACATAATGTTACATATAAGATAGGGACACAACTCAAATTAAGCTTGTCGAGGCTATAGTACTATTAGATAGAGAGGGGCATATAGCTACTTTAGATAGGGTGATGTGGGCTATGGTGCAAGCCATATATTATAGGATATTATATGAGGAGGCTATACCATGAGACCATAGGGTACCATATTTTATATATAAATATGTGAGATGGTTTGAATATATGAGATTTGTTTAACCACTAGAGTCATAGAGGATAATGGGATAGGTGCAGCATGTGATGGGTCTTCCACGAGGCATACCACGGTATGGAAAGCTATTCTTGAGACTAGATATTCCATCTGAGGGATAGGATGAGACATAGATATAGGAGATATTTTGATATATAGATTTCATTAATGTATACATATTTTTAGATGTACCTTTTGGTATAGACACATTTAATATATATATATATATATATATATATTCATGATAATAAAATTTTAGATTTTATATTATGGACATTGGACATTGATGAAATATTTATTGGTTTACATTGGTTTTATGGATATATGGTAAGATTGATTATATTTCCTACATTTTGATTATAATGTGACAATGCTACATATCTTTTGTTTTCTATTCTTTGTATTAGATTTCCATCAGTATTGGAGCTTTCAACAACCTGATTTTTAATTCAACAAAAACATAGTTCTACCATTGATATTGGGTTATCATGATAAAAGGTGATGTTTTTTGAGTTTTAACAAAAATAAAGAATAAATTATTTTAAAGTAAAGTAAACCATGATATAGTCACAATCATTCTATATCTACATTTCCATAAAACAATCTTTATAAACACACAAAATGATAATAAAAAGATGTGAAAATAAAAGATTAAGCTAAGTGATTGAAACACACACAAAATGTTAATACAAAAAAATGTAATCTAATATTAAATTATTATAAAATATACAAAATAATAATAACATATAAAAAAACAAATATTTACTTAAACAACAAAAAGTGATCACAATTGACAAAATAAAGGAAAATAATCATTGGAATGAATAGAGATAAAAATGAAGTTAAATAACTAACTTAATGGCTAAGGATAAATAAATGGAAAAAAACAAAACTAAGTGAATGATTAGGGATAAAAAAAATACAAAAATGAAAATGAACAAAGAATATAAAAAATGGAAATGTTGAAAATTTTGTAAACCAAGATAATCTAAACAAGGACTAGTCAATTACAGCTAGGAGTGAGGCTAGGAACCGAACAATCAAGGGATAAGTGTAAGGAGTAGATAATTCATGTTGGGGATATGGATGACATGGAAGGAGGTAGTCAAGATAACCCTAGATACCCCATGTCTCTAAGCATTACCTACATAATCCACTTTAAACAAAGTCTATGTGGGAAGAACAAGCTATATGTAGTTTTCCCAATATAGGAAGTGATGATAAAGTGGATGATTGATGAAGTGTGTTAAATGTTTTGATGAAAAGGATGCATGAGTGAAACACCCAAGAATGAGTGAATGATTTGGAAGATAGTTTAGAATGGTATATTTGCTGAGATTGATTCCTTTGGAATGTTTTTATGTTTTTTATGATGTTTGGTAATTTTTTTGAGTTTGAAATTGGGGAATAAGATAATTTTCCTCAATCATGAGCATGAATGTAGGTTCACATAAAGGAATAAAAACCTTGAACTTTATCATGCTATAGGATAAATGACTAACAATTGACAAAATGATAAACTTGGAAATATATAATAGATGACTGAAAGGTGATGCCCCCAAATAATTAGGGTAATTATAGATAATGAGTTACATATGGTGAACTTGTTTTTGGAAAATGAGGTAACATGATGGATATGCACAAAACTTTGATGATACACTAACCAATTATTTTGTGAGGGATGATCCATTTGTTTATATGAATAAACATATATCTTTTAATTTTCAACAAAAGAGTGAAAGGAAGAACATGATAAAATAGTGAAGACAAATAATTATAATTATGTATAGAAAAGTATGGTGATATAATTGTTATGAGAAAAGGTGAAAGTGTAAATATTATAGAACTCACAAAAACACTAGCTTTTTTGGATGTGTCTAGAGAGAACTATCCCTGACAAAATTGGTTAATAGGATAAAGTCTACCCTTTTCATCATAGACATGTAAACAAGCTCTTTGAATAAACATTTATTTTGACATCCTTTCATTTTATTTGATTTTTGACCCCCTATATGTAGTCTCATATGTTCAGGCAGACACATGGGCTTATCACTAAAGACTATATATAGGTGAGTAAGGGTATCTCTCCCTAATGTTAATCCTACACAATTAGTAATATATGAATTATAAACACCAAATGTCAATGAAAGGTGAGAGATAGTTTGTGATTCAATAATTTTGGGAATATTGGTGTATTATTCCTAATTTATTTAAAGGATATGAGTATTAAAATTAGTAAATAAACATAAAATAATTAAGCTATTGATTTGTGTAAATTAGATTGTAATTTTGACCTTTCTAAAAATAGTAATAAGAGGGAGAAAATAAGACTTAGTTGAAAAATAACTGATACAGTTGAGACAGGGTCTGAGATTCACTATGCAGAATTGGGATACTATCATAGACCAGGATCTAACCACACTGTAGTCCACCTTTTATACTATTATCCAAGTGATTTAATATTTTAGGGTTTTATTCACTATGCCTGTGTAACCCTGTCTATGAAGTTTTGGTAGCTAGAAGTCTATAGAGTTCTATGTAAAGCATATTTTCTCTTCAAACCCTATACTCCATTATGCTTTGAATAATTTCAAGAAAGAGGGGGGGTTAGTGTGTGTAATATTCATCGAGCATGTATTCACACCCCTTATGTGGGTATGTTTCCTACATACCAATACTATGAAGAGGGGTCAAGCCATATGTAGTTTTCTCACTTGATGTGCTTTGTGTAATAAAGTGTATGAATATGAAAAATACTAAACTAGATGTGTTTAAGGTGGCTAGGGACTAGTGTAAGGATTTGAATAAGCTTTTAAGTGTATTTATTGGTTATATGTAGAGAATAGGGAATATTTCTTGAGTAGTCTTGCTTGTATTCTTGATTGCTTAGTGATATTTGCCAACCCTTTCCAAATGATATTTGAATGGGATTTTATAGGGATCTATTTGTCATGGGTTGAATGTGCTCACATTAGGTTGATAAGGAGAAGGATGGGAAATCAAAATAAACTAACCATTAGGGTAAAAAATGCATTTGGATAGGAGTGCCAAAAGTGAACAAGAGTGGCACCAATGCTTTAGTCTAAGTGTGGTGATATTATCCTAAGCTAATGGGGCCTGTGGTGATGGATTAATCATGGAAAGAGAAGTCTAGCTGAGATAGGATTAAGTCTGAAAGGCTATGGATGACTTAAAATTAGTGAAAAGATGCCTATGAGGGTCATGAGAGAAAGCAAAAGGGACCTATGGGTTGGGTGTCACTATCCACACTCAAGTTACCAATTTTTTCATTTTATATGACTATATTAACCCCCACCACACCCCGCCTTATTCTAGTGATGTAACAAAGTGAAATACTAGGATAAGGGAAAAATAAAAAGTGTACCTGAGCTTACCTACAAGGGTGAAGCTTATGAAGTTGTGTGATGTTGAGTGTTCATACAAAGAGCACATTATGAAGTGTAAATCTGTCAGAAAAAAATAAAGAGTAGATTAGTTATTACTAGATATACTATATCTAAAATAAGAACATTCAAAAGTTGGTTAAGAAAGAGAGGAAGAGAAAGGAACAAATATACCTCACTAAGTATGCAAACCAATATAAAACCTATTATGAAGATGAGTGATGTTAGATATGCTAGATATGTTGGGTATGCTATATCAAGAGTGATATCATGAATGGAGCTGAGTACTCAATTCCCTAAGAATGGATCAAGAATGCAAAGGCTATCCCTTTGGCTTCATCATCACCCAATAAGTGAAGCTAGGTGGTCATGTATGTGATGATTGATTTTTGAAATATGTGTCTAATCCCTATAGATAGGTGGCTCAATAATACAAAGGCTATCTAGATCTTTGGCTCCATCATTGTCTTATGAAGTGAATCTATAAACTAATATTGGTATGAAATATATGTTATATGGGATGAATCCTAAACCCCATGAATGCTCTGTAATATGAAAATATTGGTATGAATAGCTAAATGTATGCTAGAAACTAGGCCAGTGGCCACTTCAAAAGATGGAGATTAGGCTTGTATGAAAGTCACTCCAAAATTGGGCACTAGGCTTGTATGAAAGTCACTCCAAAACTGGTCACTAGGCTTGTATGAAATCCATTCTAAAATTTTGAGGTTAGGCTTGTATGCTCCAAAATTATGCCAACCACATACAAAAAGAATAAGGCATGTAACTATTGAAGATGACTGGGTAATGTTGAACTTAGAAAGAAAAGAAGAAAATAAATGTGCCATACACATTGCCCCCAATCATTGGTGTCTAAAACATGAATTTTTATCTAGAAGTTATACCAACTATTGTATCTAGAAGTGAAATCCATCATGCTATGTATGATTTCCCCTATGTCTATATTCTCTAAGCAAAAGTGTACTAAAAATTATTGACTCTAAACTAGTCTAACTATGCAAAACTGTAGCTGAACCTACTTTTTTGTCTACTCCTGAAAAGTTTCATTTTTTTGCTATTTGGATAGGAGTTCTAAAAGTAGATAGTAGTGGAATTGACACTATAGTATAATCTTGGTGCTATTGTCTTGAGATAAATCTAATGACTATTTTAACATTTTCACTCTCTTCCTAGTCTATTCTGACTGGTTTGATGTCTGGTTGTTGTTTTAGGTGTTCTAAAAGCTATATTTTTTACTATTAAGAGCTTTGATCTCTATGAGAAAACCCTTGTTTGTTTCCACCTCTTCTGAGGGTAGGAATGAAGACCCTAAAATGACTACCCTCAAAAGAAATAGACTTGAAAGTGTGTTATTCTATAAAGATACATGATAAACCAATGATAATCAACAAGATATCTCAAGATATAATGTGGTTTGTATTGAGAGATTGTTAGATCAATAGGGGTTTGCCTAGATATATATAACATGTAATAACATGTGTAAAGTACTAAACTAAAATTGAAATTGTTAGTTATCATAGAGGGATGGAGCATGATGTCCATCATGGCATCCAAAAAAGTAGGATAATACATGATGTGGATCATGATATTGCAAAAAATTGAGAAGCAAACAAGAAACAAACATGTAAGGCAAGAAGAAAGAAAAATATAAGAGTGGCAAAGGGGCTGAGAAAATAAGGGACATGGGCACATGTCACTCAAAATAAAAGGTAAGCATACAAGGCATGTTCAATGCCACATACATATATAAATGAAACAAATAAGGTTGGTGTGAAATCCATAATCATGTAGAAGAGTACAGGCAAAGGACATTGGAAAATGTCCTAAGGCACATACAATAATAGAAGACAAGTATATTGGTAAAATTCCTAAGGCACATACAAGAGAGAAACAAGAACTAAAAAATGCAATCACATCTAGCTATGCAAAGAAAAGAATGAAAGCATGTAAATATTGGAAATACAATCATATCTAACTAATCAAATCAAAAATTTGAAAGTATGCAAGATATGTAGTGCAAGACTAGGTATATGCTAAGAAATAAATAAGTGTTATATACTAGTGGAAGGTCAATAGAGTAATCTATGTACAATAATAATTAGTGTGCAACAACATGATAACTAGAGTGTGTGGTGTAGGAATGACATAACTTAGATGGTGTAGTCATGTAAAAGATGCCCCTAGTGGGTAGATATATCGATGTATGTCTCAAATGTAGAAGTAGGATTCCCCCTCAATGGGTAAAATGAAGAAATAAAAGATCTAGAAGTCAATGCACATACTCAAAGAAGATCAAGTGAAACATGGTAATGTAGATAAATTGACAAACAATAGCATAGAACAACAAATGTAAGTCCAACATGATAGTAGTAATGTAAAACATCGATGGTGCGTACAATTGAATTTTTTTTGGAATTTTGAATTATTTGAATGTTTTTGTATTTTTGAAAGTTAGTATTATTTTTAGTATTTTTTTATATAAGCTATGTACAATCAATCATAATGAAATTATGTAAAATAAATATTGAGAAATTATGTACACGTAAGCAAAAAAATGAAACTATATACATGTAAGGTGGAGAAGAGATGATACTAACCGATGAGTCTCATGAGAGACTGACTATCATGGTGTTTTGTATCAAACAAATAAATCATGCATGATTGTGAAGCATGAGGGAATGGCTATGAATATGACTCTAAATATTTAGATTCATTGTTGGTATCTTGGGAATCATAATAACTTGTATTATATTACTCATCATTATCATCTTGATTTTGAATCAAGGGAATGCTAGTGTTGAATTTTATTGTATCTAGATATTTTATTTTGATAAATTATGTCTATGAATGATTTTCCTTAGTATGTTCAATAAATCCTAAACTTTGGTGACAAATATTATCAATTTCTAGAATAGGAGTAGTGATGCCTTGAGCCTACTTGCCCAAACCTTGACGATGATAATCAAACTATTGTAGATATTTTTGACCAAACCCATACTACTTTGAAAGTTGAGACTCATTTTAGAGAAGTAGATTTGAATATTTTTCATACTTTACCTATGCCTATGGTACTATTTGTTGTTTTGATTTTTATTTTTGATCCCTTTATTGTTCTGAGTTATGCTTTGGTAACCACTTTTATACTATTTCTAAATTTGACCTTTATGAATGTGTTCTTATGTCACCATGGATTATTTGAATAATTTACCTTGTATAGGGTCCTCTTTATCAATTATCTATTGTTTATGTTTTTTCAATGTAAAACATGAATCTTTGTGATGCCCATGCATTCTATGATATGCACAATAATATCTAGATCTTCTCACAAGATGTAGAGGAGGTAATTTGATCAACTTAGATTTAATAATTTCCCTTAGCACCTCACTTGAACTCTTATTTTATGTTTGAATTATTTTTTAATCACTAGTTATATAATTACTTTGTTTTGATTTCTTGTTTTTATAGGTAACATTACTTGCAACCAATTGACTATGTGAAGGTGCATATACATGATTGGCACTAAGGTACCTTTGAGGCTTTTGTATTATAATATGATTTTCTAATTTTTTTATATTTTCATGTAATAACTTATTTTTCATTTGTAAATCTGAAAATAACTTGCTCATATTGGTGATTTTATCCCTTAGAGTCTCATAAGCGAAAACCCTAGTTGATTTCGATTGAACATGTAAGAACATATGTTGAAGAGGATTTGAACAAGCAATAGGATGAATATATGCATTAAAAATAATAGTATAGGCTTCCTCACCTTTTATAAGGGTGATAGCATGGACCTATTTAGAGAGAAATTAGCTATCACCCTCTTGGGTGAGAGGAGGAGAAGGAAATTCTTTCTTGTGCATAAGATATGACATATAAACTTGACAGGTGGTTGTTAGTATATGAAATAGATCCTGTAAGTATGTAAAGATTTTATTCTTGATAGAATTATAGATAATAAAGAGATAGCATGTTAAAGAATTCATTAGAGTTATAAGTTATATATCAATATGATTATAAAGAATATTCCACATGAGAGATAACAAATAAAGGGTAGAGAACATGGAAAGGTACACTAATGCATAAAAGGGTTTTACATGTGCTATGATATTTCTAATATGTTTAACAAGATGAACTTGAATTTTTTTTGATATAAGAGATAGAAAGCAAAGGGTAGAGAACATAGAATAGTGCACTAATGCATAAAAATATTTTACATGTGCTATGATATGTCTAATATGTTTATTAAAATAGATTTGGAGATTATCCTACACTAGAGAGAGAGAGAGAGAGAGAGAGAGAGAGAGAGAGAGAGAGAGAGAAATATTGGAATCTTGTGCAATTTTAGTAAAAATATTTTGTAATCTCATCTCTTATTATGAAAATTAATCATGAAAAGGAAATAATGAAGCTTTGCATTAATAGATGGTAAAATTCATCATTCATTTACATGATGAGACCAAGTATGGTCTCCTTATTATTTGCTAAAAATACAAGAAATATTTGAAAATAAGTGAGATCCTTTTTTTTTTGAAATATGATTTTGGATGTGAGGTGATAATACAAGAAGTAATGTGACCTAGTATATGCAACTAGGGTTTAAAAGACGATTATTTTGAAAATTACTATGAAAATTTGAAATTTAAAGTGAAATTCTGAGTGAAATATGCAAGTAAGAAATCAAGAATTTATTAGAAAATTGGTGATTTAAAGAGATCTAGTAGATGCAACTAAGGGTTTGAAAAATAAATAGTTTGGAAAATTATTCTTGAATTTTGAAAGTTAAGGTGAATTTTTTATTTTAATATACTAGTAAAAAATCAGAAAATAATTGGAAAATTACTAGGAAAATATCAGGACCTAGTATGGGCAACTAGGGTTTGAAAGAAAATTATTTTAAAATTAATATGAAAATTTAAAATTTAATGCTAATTTTTAATTTTATTATGTAGGTAAAAAATTTGAAAAAATGTAGAAAACATCAATAGGAAATTTACCTTAAGGTTTCTAGGGTTTTTATGCACAAATGAAGTAAGTCGGGTTCACTAAATGATTTAACAATTTTGGGAATATTAGTGTATTGTTATTAATTTAGTTAAAGGGTATGAGTAGTAAAATTAGTAAATAAACATTAAATAATTAAGCTATTAATTTGTGTAAATTAAATTGCAATTTGAGATTTCTCAAAATAGTAATAAGAGGGAGAAAATAAGACTTAACTAAAAATTGACTAATATGGCTAAGATAGAATATAAGATTCACTGTGTAGGACTGGGACATTATCATAGACCAAGATCTAACCTTAATTTTATGATTGAATAGGAGCATTGAAAGTTGATAGGAGTGGCGCTAGTGCTATAGTCCACCTCTACCACTATTGTCTAAGAGAATTGAGCTTTTTGGCTTTTGTTTGCTATCCCTATGTGACCCTATCTATGAAGTTTAGGCAACTAGAAGTCTATAGATCTTCCTATAGAGTATATTTTATCTTAAAACCCTATACTATATTGTTATTTAACCAATTTTGAGAAAGAGGGGGGGGTTAGTGTGTGTAAGATTCATTAAATGTGTATCCACGCCCCTTATGTAGGCACACTACCTACATACCAATACTTCGAAGAGGGATCAAGCCATATGTAGTTCTCCTACTTGATATGATTTGTGTAATAGAGTGTATGAATATGAAAAATTATAAACTAGATATGCTTGAGGTGGTTAGGGATTGGTGTAAGGATTTGAATAAGTTTGTAAGTGTATTGGATGGATGTATGTAGAGAATAGGAAAGATTGATTTAGTATTCTTTCTTTTATTCTTGCTTGCTTAGTGATATTATCCAACCCTTTTCCAAATGATCTTTGAATGGGATTTTATAGGGATCTATTGGTCATGGGTTGAATGTGCTTGTATTAGTCTGATAAGGAGAATGATGGAGAATCATAAGAAACTAACTATTGGGGCCAAAAATGCATTTAGACATGAATACCAAAAGTGGATAAGAGTGGCATCGACACTATAGTCTAAGTGTGGCACTATTGTCCTAAGCTAATGGCACTTGGGGGGATGGATTAGTCATGGAAAATATATTTTGGTTGATATAGGATTAAGTCTGGAAGGCTATGGATGACTGAGAATTAGTGAGAATATGCCTATGAGGGTCATGAGAGAAAGCAAGAGGGGCCTATGGGTTAGGTATCACCATCCACACTCAAGTTACCAATTTTTTCATTTTATATGACTACAATTTGATTTTTGATAAGTTATGAATAAGGATTTCATGTTATGTAGGAGAATTATACACCCTAATCTTGACCCCACGCGACTAGTAAGATGCAAGGGTTTATCATCAAATACAAAGTTAGGTAAGTAAATTATCCTATTTCTTATTTTAACATTCTTAACATTTTCTTCTTAAAATGGAATGGTAAGAGGAGACTCTATCATGGAAAACCTTTTAGACAAGTCTATGGGTTAGTATGTTATAAGTTTGATAGAAAAAATGTAGGAAAAAGATTTACTCTTCTCATAAGAATTAGGGCAAGAATCAATGTAACACTAATTTTGAAAATGCCTTTTATGAGATAATATGGTGATATGAAAAAATTGAAATGATATGATAAACCATAATTTTGAAATGTTTGTGTTATGCACATCGAAAACTAAACAGTCACTAAACATAACATTTGATATACAAGAAAAAAAACGTAAATGACGACAAATGAAATGAAGAAAATAAAATTATAAACATGCTACCTCCAAGTTTCAAGGGACTTGTAAATAACAACTTATTATTATTATTATTTTGTGATTTTATGATATTTATGATTTTTAGCATCTGCACCTAATAGAAGGTCACAAGAAGCATAAGTTCCCTAATTTTATAGATTTTCACCTGATATTAACTCTAGATAGTCTCTGTTACTCTAACCTAATTTCCTCTTTAATTTATATTTTGGTTCTATTATTGACTTTGATTAATACTTGACCAGGATGAGGTTGTTGAGCATACCAAGCACTACTAGCAAACCATCCTGAATGTCACTCTTGATTGGGGAATACTTGTTGAATAAATATGTCTAGATATAAGTTTCTTTGTCAAATTTTAGTGGTAAGGTTTTTATTATAAAAATAAAATTATCAAAGAGACCCATATTGATATGTTTGATAGTAAAGCTGAACTCTAGAAACCTTCTAATAGTTCTTTTAACCATCATGAAATTTGGATGCCTTTCTCTATAAGGTTTAAAAGTGATGTTGTTAAAGAGTATCCATCACTGGGGACTAATTATCTCTCCATATGTACAAAAAAAAAATATACCTCACCCAAACACTATTGACTAATCACCAAATACTAAAAAAATCAAAATAGGATAAATCCGTATTAACAATTCTTAACTCCTTAGCAAATCTAGAATATTTGAACTTGCTATGATGTACATCAAAATTAATCTCAAAATCATGATCCAACTCATTATAATGCCATTCTACTAGTTTATCATAGTAAGTCTATAACGTGGGAGTTAAGATTTTTTATTTTAGAATGATTGGGAGATCATTGAATGTGGTTTCTCTCCTAGTTAGCTTGGTGTTTTTAGAATTTTTGATATTATTGTCCTGAAGAAATAAAGAATCAATTTTTTCATATATTGATGTTATTTGATTTTTTTTAGCTTTAAGTAATGGCTCTCATGGATGTTTATATATGTTATAATTGATATGTTTCCATGAGAAAAGTCCAACAAGGTCCATTACTGTGGATCCTAGTTGACATGTACAAGTAGTGTATTATTAATGGGAAAATGAATAATAGCGTTTATGGAAATGGAATAGACTCCTTTGATGTTACTAATATGGTTTGTATTGATGTTGGATGAATCTTCTTCCTTAACTATCAAATTTTCACTATCATTTACAAATTTGTCTAGTGATAAAACTATTGTTGAAACTAAATTGGATGTTGAAATTTATTTTAATCCCAAAAGGAATTAGATATCTGATTTTGATAATACATTTGATCTTGGTTTAGATGTGTCCATAAGGATGGCTTATTGAAGTGCTCTACTACCAATTTTTCTCACTGGTATCTTAGAAATGTTGGATTTTGGATGAAGATATTTTTTTAAATGTGGAATTTTAGATATTGGGTTGAAGGCATAAGATAATTTGATAGGTGGATTAGATTGAATTTGGGTCAAGATAAGATGTTTTTCAAAAATGAGTATTTTATCAAACATAGTTGTTTGGTGGATAGTGGATGAAAGACTATGATTTTAATTTGGAAATGAGATGGCATGATTATGCTCATGAGATACATCTTGACAACCCTTAAATTAGTTTTTTCAAATATAAATTGATGTGGGTTTATTATAATGTACTCTATGTCAGATAGCTATTAGTTAGTGTAGTGTGAGATGTTAGGATTATAACTAGTGGATGGGAATTTTGAATTACTTGAAAAGAGAGAGTCACTAGTGATAGGATGAGGTTGATGTGTATGGTTTTGGTAGTCATTAGTAATGAAGTGTAGTGAGGAAGTAGCTTGATTTTGGAAGGATGGGTTTGTTAGATTTGTGTTGAAATTGGAAGTATTTATGTTTTGTGAATTTTTGAATGTGGGTGGATTTATGAAGAAGTTTGGGTTTGAGTTTTGGAATGAATTGGATGAAAAATCAAATGATTGATTTTGATGATTATAGAAAGGTTGGTTTTGATGGATGTAGGAATGGGAAGATTGATTTGGATGAAAGATAATTGGATTTGATTAGATTGGAATTTTATTAGTGAATATATTTTGGTTTATATACATATCTAAAAATGATGGTGAAGGTGACCCAAAGGGTTAGTTTACATTGATGTTGTGATTGGAGCCATATGGATCTATGGACATAGTTTGATTTGTATTTGGTGGTATATGAAACATGGATAGTGTAGGATTGGGTGAATAATTTAGAGAATTTTTATTATTATAACCTAAAAATTGATTTGATGTTGCCCCTAAATTAAAATTCTGATTTTGTTCCATGGGTGAACATGAATAAGCATTGAAATTAGAAATTGACTAGTTATGGTTTATGTTGAATTGATTGTTTTAAAATTTTGAACAATTATCTATGTTTTGGTTTGACTTATTGGCATTTGAATGTGAATACATACTCAAACTCAGATTTGGGTTTATTAGATGATTTATTTGAATCAAATTTAGTTGGATGATTGACTTGATATTGATTCAAATGTGTATTTGAATCAAAATTGGTTGGATGATTGAATTAATATTGATTCTAATGTGTATTTGAATCAAAATTAGTTAGATGGGACTCTATATTATAATATGGATTATTTGAATGGTGATTTAGGATGTAATTGGTCAAATTGTTGTTCTACAATGCCATGCTTCTTACAATGGATGATTCTATTAAAAAAAAAACCAAAGTGAGTAAAAATTTTAATTGATCAAATTTACAAATAAAATACGTGTCAAACACAAGAAAGATAAAAAATAAGATTTCTATTTTAAACAGTCAATAATTGCACATAAAAGGTGAAAACTAGGATGAAGGGTTATGAATAACTATTGGGAATTCCATTATCATTGACTTATTTGTACTCTCATCTACGACTTAATATTTCAAGGAAATAACCATAGAAGATCCTAATATTCTCATTGCCCACTAAGTCTAGTTTCAAAGGTGTGTGAAAACTTGCTTCTCGATGATAATCACTAACTAATGCACCAAAGTTGAATAGAAAAAGAGGTTATCCTAAGCTTAAGATTTAAACATGTTTATCTAGGTAGAAAAACCATAGAATAAATAGATAAAGTGGATGCACACTATTGAGTCTTGTCCCAAAGTGCCAAACACATCCATAGGGATCTCAGTGCATTGATGATTGATAATATCATATTTTAATAAAACTATTAAAACCCTAGGTATTAGAGCATGAAATACCCTCATGTCATAGTGTGATTAAAACACATAACTGCTTAGGCAATTGAAATAATTATATCTTTATTTATATACCCTAATGATAAATGGGTTTTGGCCTACTACATGGTGGTGAAATCCATGATTAATAGAGCACTTAAAAATAAGAATAAAAGTACCAATGGAAGAGCATACATGGGTACTACTTGGGTAACATAGATTATTATGGAAATATTTCCAATTTTTTATTCTCATCACCAATGTGATGAAAAAGAAAGAACATACATGATTTACATAATTTCATACAAAATATTGAACTAAAAAGTGATGTAATTACTAAAAAAATTATAAACAAAAATCAAAAGCATTAGTAAAAAGAAATTAGCTTTTGTTAATCCTTTTTCATGATTCTGTTTGACAAGCGTTCTACAAGTAAGTTGTTAGAATGTCTTCTTAATCTTGGAAAAATTTAAAATATAATATAACACATGCAAAAACATGAAAATAAAGTGAAAAACACCTATCTATTATGAAATCACTGTTATGCAGATAGATAAGAAAAGTGAAATTATAATAAAATCAATGTAGGAAAAAGATAGAAAACAAAAAGTAGATAATAAATAGACCCATACTTATAAAATATTTTATTTCCAAGAAAAATAATTTATGTACCAATAGAGACTAATTCACTACTATAAATGATGATTTCACTATGGTGAATGATTCTTTTACTATAGAAAATGACAATTTCACTATGGTTTTTGACAAATTCATTGTTGAAAATGATGAAATATCTACAAAGAATGACAAAATCATTGATTCCTAATAAAATAGTTGTTAAACCTATAGACAAAATAGAAAACATAGAAAAAGGATAAAAAATAAAATAATTTCATTATGTAGTTAAACAAATTCATTGTTAAGGTCTACAATTTTACTGTTGATGGTTTTGAATTCATTGTTATGTAGAAGAACACACACAACCAAATAAAAAATGCCTGACAATCACCTGTAGCTTATACCATCACTTAAAAATTTAAGATTAAATGCAAATTCAAACATAAACAACAAAAATCAAATGAGAAATGATATCTAAATACAAAAACTATGATCAAAAGATTAAAAATATGAGGGTAAGGTCCCATTAGATGTGCCAAAAATGTATGAATTAAATTTAGACGTGAAAAGAAAGTAAACTAATTCTAATCTAGGCTAAATTTAAACTATGGTAGAGTAAAAAATAAAGAAAACAATAATAAATAACTTTACTCTTTAAATGCACATTCGATTTTCTCTTTTAAAATATGTGGTGCTCACTCTTCTAATGTAAACGAGAATGGATAGTAAAATAAGTCTATGATTTTCCTTGATTTTTTTGATTAACTTGTGTATAGAGATATAATTTCTTGATTGTGAATGTGATAGTTCGATTTTGTGATCCTTGAAAATGGAGATTTGCAAGTTAATTTATAGATGTTTGGAGAAGGATCAAAAGTTGGAGGATGATTTGGAATTTTTAAATGATCTAAATGATCAATAGTGTCTAATGAGTCCTCACCCATGAGTATTAAGACCATTTCAAAATGGTTAAGAAAATCATGGAATTAGTCAATTGAGTTAGTAAGACTAATTCAATTCCCTTGACAACTCAGGAGATATGTCATAAGAGGTTGATCATTTTGTGGATTTGGTTAAGATGAGGGAGAAAAAGGTGGGATATGTTTTGATGAGGTGTAAAATTTGTATTTTTATTAAAAATAAGGATTTAAGTGTGCATAATTGACTAATTTGACTTATTCAATTATTTGAATTTGGAATAAATGTGATGAATTAATTTAAGAAGAATTATTAAATAAATTTAGGTGCATTTTGACACTAAATGAAATTTAGATATCTACAAGATTTACTTATAACTCTCATAGTTTTAGATGATGATGAACCCAGTGAATTATAAAACATTTACAATACCACTCGATTACCTCCCTATATTGTATAATTTCTCCTGCTTATCTTATTCAATGAGATAAAACCTTTCTTTTAATAGAGGACAACACTAATAATCCTCACCCATGTAACACACATGAAGCTTATTATACACGATGAATTTTATTCCAATGAATATAGGGTATTAATCTTTAAATATCATTTAGCCATGTATCCTCATATTTTCAGTAATACATGATTATCCACTATAAATATTACCAATGAAAGGGATACATGTGTTATATCACTATCCTATGATGATACCTATCTTATTTCATAAGATCAGTCCCAATATTTATATGTATTACATTATCAAAAGACATTATCCAAAATACACACCTTCAATCATGGTGTTCATGTCATTGACATATCCTCTGATAGTGAATCAGAACTAGAAGGATATGCACTACCTATCAATGCAAAATTTATAGATACTTTATGGGTTTTCTAAGTAATTTACCAATCTAATCCAATTCACTCCACTAAGTCAAGATCCATTACCTCCTATTTATCCTCATGAATAGCTCACTTTTATGCCTATTATCCATAATCCAATCACCAATAATGATAACAATTCTCCTATGATATTGATACGAGTGTTTATTGAACAATCACACACCCTTAATCTTGAAATTACCTTAGATGTACAAGCTACAACCATTTGATAGATACATTTTGAAGTCAATAATAAAGGAAACCAAATTATAGATCTTGAAATAAATGTCAAATATTATGGACCCTTACCTACACTCCTTATCTATAAATCCATATTATAAATAGTCCATGCTGAAGAACCTCAACTCCCATGTCAACATCATAAGTTAGGTAGTTTTGAGAACAAGGATCCTTATTTCAATAATTTCATTACTAGTATCAACCCTAATACACATCTATTTTTTCATTCCCTCTTGCTCCCTATCATTTCCAAGATGGAAATGTTATTCTTATTGAATAAATTATGGCAACTAATTATGGAATAATTACTATCCCTTAACCTATTCTTGTCTCTAAATAAATTTATCTTACTAAAAATGATAATTTTAGTTTATTATTTGACAAATTTTGTGAATCTTTCATATGGTCATATAAATATATGCTTGATATTGACACTAGTATTTTAGTTCATAATATCATTACTTATATTGATTCTAAACTTATTTATCAAAATGAACATAAATTTCTTCTTGAGATTTCAACCCTGTGTCATAAGGAAATCAACAAACTCCTAGATGCTAAATTCATCAAACCTATCGATTAGTATGAATGGGTTTCTAATATTATTCCCATACATAAGAAAGTAACAATGGTTATTTCCATCTACATAGACTTTTGTAATCTTAACTTAGCTTGTCCCAAAGATAACTTTCCCTTACCACTAATTAATTCCATCATCGATTCCAATGCTAGTTACTGAATGTTATCTCTCATGGATGGTTTATTGAGATACAATAAAATTCAAATTTTTCTAGAAGATAAACATAAAATTAGTTTACAACAAAATGGGGAACCTATTGTTACACCAAAATGCCTTTTAGTATTAAAAATGTTTGTTCTACTTATCAACATCATTCACCTTGGTACTACATTCATTTCCCCCACCACCCATTTCATATCCCCCATTTATAGGTAAAATTATTTCTAAATCTTTTCCCAACTTCTATATTCCTTATTATTCATCTCTAAAACATGATCAGTAAGTTTATTTTGGTTCATCTAGTAATAGAATAGAAGTTACATCTTTGAGTGGTTTTATGATACTTTCTTAATTGTTGCCTTATCTATTTTAGATTTCCCTTTGGTTATGATTCAAACTCTGAGTTTATTTTTCACCCTTTTTGGAGAAAATTTAATTACATTTCTTGTTTATTCCATTTAGCTTTCCCATTGTTGATTGAGTTTGGATGGTTACTTCTATTTCATCAATGTTGTTTACATTTCTATTCTTGGTTTGATCAGGATTGTTACTTTTCTTACACGAGGTACATTTCATGGGTTTGTTGGTCATTTAATATCGTTAGATTTATAGTTATCTTATTTATTCTCATTTTATTTATTTTACTTGGTTTTTTGGTCCTCAAATTTTTCCATCATAGCTTTCCAAATTTACAAGTGACTTATTCATCTATGAAAGATATCATTTGCCTTGTTCTTCCTATGATTGTTTGATTTTTTTCTTTACCCTTATATCCTTAGGGTTTGTCCAAATTAGTTAATGCACCCTCCATGATAAAGACTATAAATATAACAAAAAACCATTTAATGATAAAGATAAGTCAAATTATGAATATGATACTTTCAATTATTTTTAACAATTACTTACTTTCACTTATTTTTTACTTTCTACTATAATTTATTTTCTTAGCATTGTGTATACATAATATTTTTATACTTTATTAATTACTGATGATTTTTATCTTATAAGAACCTATCGAGTTTCAATATCTCTAAGTGGATGCCTTAAAGGGTGCACAAATAAAAGGATGGGTAGACCATTGGTGATTTAGAATATTGTTATTCCTTATACCACCACTTAAAACCAACAGAAGCCTATCCTATATATTTCTCTAGGATTTAAAACCTCCCTTACATGCTCCTCCAAGAAATTCACCACCTAAAATATCCCCTACCTTAGCCAAAACCTCTTTTTATCATCTTATAAACATAATAGAATGGGTTTAACCTATTATTTAAATTAACATGTTACAAGACTAAGTCAACTCAGATGACTTAGTCTAGAACTGAGCTATTTTATTTCCTAAAAAAATAGGTTGATTGGGGCAAATGTGTTAGCTAAAACTTAAAAAGGGTTGATCCAAATATATAAACACATACTTTACCCCATTTACAATAGAGGGAAAGATATAGAATCATTAATTTGTGCATTTAATTATCCACCATTCTACTTGAGGAGTCATTACTTAGGGTTTCATACTTCCTTTGGAGAGAAGAATCTTGTCTTGTGGGAAAATCTTTTGGATGCATATGATAAGTCTTTTAGCCTAGAGCTGACCTATATTTGTTATCCTTATAAATTAGAACAACCTCTTACAAATCACCATTGGCCAAGGGAGATATTGAGGCTCTATAGGTTCATCTTCAAGGTAAGTATTCCTAACTCTTACTCCTTTTTTATTAGTATATAGATTTATATATGTTGGCTTATGAATATGTTTTTATCTTCATGCATTAAAATTAAGTTTACATTAACTTGAGTAGAGTTATTATTTTCACATTTAATTTTATGTTTATTATCCCCCATTTGTGCCACAAGCTTTGGTGATCAATAGATTAGTTTTACTTTATGTTGTTTCTAATTTGTTAGAAACTAGGACCTAGGTAGGGTTATTGTGTGGTATTGATTTACTAGAGGCTTTGTAACCCTCTGTAGTGATATTATGTGGTAAGAGACACATTAGGTCTAATGGATCTATAATGGTCATGACCTTGATTATCTAAATGTATCAACACGTGAAAGGTCTAGTTTGATTTATCTTCTCTGAGATAGGATGATTTGTAGATCAAATTCATTTTCTATTGTATACATTTTGATTAAACCAATGTGAACTAACCATTACAAGTTTTATTTCACACTTTCATTTATTGTTTATTTCATTTTTACATCACTGGATTGACTCTATCAACTTAATCTAACATTATATGCATAGGTTTAACATCCAATCTATCCAATCGACTTCTATTTGGCATTATGTAGGTTAACTTTAAGGATAGGTAACTAGATCAATCTACTCCACTCATTTCACTTCTTTACATATAGGTTTTTACAATCTATTGACCCAGTTAACTATGGTAGTAGGTTTAAAATCTTCATCTAGATGGCATAGTATAAAAATAGTAAATTAAACATCATTATAATCATTAGGTTTATTATTACCAACTTAGTTATTTGTTTTATTCATTACAGTCCCATTTTCACAATTTTTAGTATATAAAACTGTAACCCTATAGTAAACTAGATCAATTTATTTTTGTAGTTTCTTCTAGCCTAGGAGAATCAGTCAACTTGTTTGACTATGTTTTTTTGGCCCTTAATTCACTAGACAAAATCAAACTAGTCAATTATGTTATGTATTGTCTACATACTCAATCAACCTAATAAACCTTGTCATCTTCAAGCAAAGGAGTTAACTCACATTACGAGTAATTAATTCATTTTTCATTTTGATTCTTGCTTACATAAAGTAGAACACATAGACTAAATAGGAAAGTTAAATTTATCAATTTAATCATACTTAGTTTTCTTTTATTCACACACTTACAAACCATATAATATCAAAAATTATTAAATAATTCTACCTAAGGTCTAACTACTTGTATTTTATCACCAAGGGGGAAATCACCTTAGTTTTCTAGCCAATATAAATTTTGGTTGATGGTACATATTGGCAAAGCACCCAATACCCTTATCCCTATGGGATTGTAAATTGAGGGATTACGCCCCAATACTAAGACAATATCAACACCAATACAAATTCCTTTCAGCCTTAACAACCTAAAACCATTTTTAGCTTACCTTTTTAGTTCCTTTCTAAAGCCAAACATCTTATCACATTTATTTATAATATTATAAATTAAAAAAATTAGGAATAATTTCATATATTAGCATTTCTATTTTTGCCATTTTTTCTTGTTATTTTATCATTGTATGTTTTATTACAAAACTTATATTGGATAACATTGGTACAAGGTTTGTGTTATGTGCCACAACTAGATTGACTAGTTCTACTTAGTTTCCTATATGTTAATTTTAATTTTTCTACTAAATAACACTAGATCATCAAGAGTCATAACTATCAAACCCTATATTTACCCATAGAACATAGTTAACTTACTCAACTATGTCTCCTTAAGTTTTCCTTTTTATATAACACAGTCATTTTATACAACCCAGACTCTCACAGGCTAGTCTTTTTACCTTTTTATAGGACACAATCATCTTATTAAAACTAGTCTCTCATAGGCTGGTATTTTTAACATTTTAGAGGATATATTTGTCTTGTTTGACCTAGTTTCTTACATGATATTTTTCATAATTTTTTTAGAACATAATCAACTTGTTCGACTCTATTTCCTACCAACTATATTACTTATCTTCTTATAGAACATAGTCTATTAGTTCAACACTATACCATCTAGCTGACTTTGTAGCTACTAGCCAACTTACTTCATTAAAATAATCAATTCATAATTATGTCTTATTTTTGGATTAAAATTATTCATGAACATTGCATAATTAAAGATTTAGATTATAACCTCACTTATAATATCACTTTAGATGAAACTATTAAATTCTTTCCTTCATGACTTCCTAACCACAAACTAATTATTATACAATGTAATGTATTTAATGTTATTCAACCTAATTCTAATCCTACTAATAATTATAGGAACTCTCCAACCAAAAAACCATCCCCTACTACCAATATAGGGAATCCTCTTACTATTACTAATGTTTGGGACCCTCCATTGACCAATCCATTCCCTACTACCAATATGAGGAATGTTCCTCCTACCAACACTAACACTCCACCTCCTAAAAATAACAATAAAAATCCTCTCATTGATATAAATCAAAATATTGATCAAATAATTCAACAAAATGAATGTTATGCAAGCAACTAACCATTCCCAAATGATGAAAATGCAATCTCATATCTTACAAATGACTAGTAAACCACCTCAAGTCATCATGAATCAACTAAATAAATTTTTTATCTCTACTCCTCTTAGAGATGCCAATGGGAACATCACCCCTCAACCCAATTTGAAAAAAAAATGATTCAACATCTTCAAAATGAAATTTTAGCTCCATTCATTGTATTCATAGACATTGGAAACATCTCTCCAAATATCACATATGATGGAACAAAATATCCCACTACCTTTATTAAATATTTTTGTAATATCTATAAGGAATGGGTCCAAAATAACACCTTAGATACCACCAATATCCTATACAGAACCTTTTTTGGTGATGTACTTGAATGGTACAATAAACTTCCTAGACATTACATCTCACAACTAGAGGATTTAGTCAATAATCTAGTGAAGGAATTTCAACATACTGACCTTCTTGAAAATTACCTTAGCCATTTCATCAATGCTAAGTAACTTCCTAATGAATCTGATCACACTTTTATCAAATAATGGAATTATCTAGCTCCCAAAATTGACCATAACATGAATGATGATACTATTTTAAAACTATTTGTTATGACTCTTAAAGTTCCTATTCAATACAAACTTTGGATCTTTTCCCCTAAAAATTTAGAATAAGCCTTAGACCAAGTGAAAAGGCATGACTTTCTCATGACTCAATTTGAATCACCTCAAGCAACTATTAAGTAATCTTTCCAATATTTTTCTCATAACATTTATTCTTATAAGCCTCCCCAAACTCAAAATGGAGCATCAAATTCAACAAATTTTAACACCACCCACCCTTCCTTGAATCTAGAATAATTTAAGAAGAAATTGCCACCCTCTAAACCAATGAACTTTAATCCTTCCAAACATCATCCAAAATGGTACAATATTGTTAAGTTTTGTTAGTGGCATGATACAATAGGTAATTCTCATGATTTTTTTCATGATCTTCACCGATTTAATCTTGATTCTTTGCTTGGTCCACATTTCAATATTGATACTATAATAAAAAAACTTTATCTCTGAGCAAACTAACAACACAAAACAAATAATATTTCATTAAGCTTAGATCATAAATTACATGGGATATTAAATAGCCAAAAACTTAGCAAAATAATATCCTAGAAAATAGGATGTTACACAACCAATAAACCCAGAATAGAGATTACAGGTGTAAAAATATAATAATCTAACAAAATTCATAATAAACTAACCTATATGCTACATGGATTCTTTATATAACAATAAACCACTTATTAAAAACATAGGTGAATTAATTTATTTTGACATTTTCCCCCTTAATTCATCATAGTTTAGAGAGTATAAGAGAGAGAACTTCTGAATGCCTCAAACTTATCACGTGAAAGTGACATCATGAAGACATTTGCACACTAATCTTGAGTGGGGAAATATTAGAGCTATATATTGTGATGTTGAACATGTTCACATATGAAATGGAATTGAAATTCAATGTGCTTCATGCATTCATGAAACATTAGATTATGAACAAGATTAAGAAAACCTTGATTGTCATATTTTAGAATAGTTGGCTCGGTATGTGAAACTCCCAATCCTTCTAGTATGAAACATAACCATATCACCTCATAGACAACTCCTCCTGTAGTGAGATATTCTACCTCAATATAAGAATGATTAAAAAAATTTTACTTGTTCCCCCATGAGATTGGACCAAATCCAAGAAAGAATATAAACCCAAAAGTGGATTTTTTTCATCAATTGAACCTACATGATTTGCATCTATGTATCTTGTTAAGAAGAACTTATCACTATCCATTATTCCTCAAAGATATCTTAATACCCAATTAGCTATTTTTTAATGACTTACTATTGGATCTTGTATGAACCTAGAAAGATATCTCATAACATAGCTGATATCTGGCCTAGTATATGTGAGGTAGATGAGATTCCTAATCAATTGGTGATAAATAGTAGCATCTACTAGTGGTGATGGATTTAAGTGAGATAGCTGAAGTCTTGTTTACATGGGTGTAGCCATTTTCTTGCAATCCATCATCCAAAACCTCTTAAATAATTACCTAGTGTACTTCATCTGAGACACGAATATGTGGGGCACTTTTTTCCATACTTCTAATCTAAGATAGTATTGTAATAGCCTAAGATTTGTCATGTCAAATGATCGATTAATATTTTTATTAGTTGCATTAATCATCTTTATTGAGTTGTCAGTGATGACTATATAATCAAAATAAACAACAATGATTACAATCTCTTCCCCTTTCTTTTTGAGGTAGAGATTGGGATCATATGGATTCTTATGAAATCCATGCTTTGCGAGATGCTCATCAATTTTGATTAACCAGGCTTTAGGATTTTGGTTGAGACCATAGAGAGATTTTATGAGTTTTCACACTTTCTACTCTTACCTTGGTGTGACATAACCCTCTGGTTGAGTCATATAGACTTCTTCCTATAGATATAAATTTAAGAAGGCACTTTTTATGTCCATATGATGAACATTCCAACTTAACTATTTAGCCATTACAAAGATAATTCTAATTTTATTTATCTTAACTATAGGAGTAAAAGTTTCCTCATAATTTATAACTTCTTTATATGCATAACCTTTTACGATGAGTCTTATCTTGTGCTTGTTTATACTACCATATAATTTGTCCTTATTCTTAAAGACCCATTTGAAATAGATAGGTTTCTTCCCTGGTAGAAGATCAATAAGTTGTCACATGTCATTCTTCATGAGAGACTTATATTCTGCATCCATGGGATCTTCTAAGGTTTGAACTCTAGGGATTCACAAAATGTAGAGGGCTTGAATGTTTCTATAAATATTCTCATTAAGGCCAAATTTACCTTTTGATGAGCCATGCTATGAGTCCTCAATCCTATAGATGAAGTGTCTAGAGGGCCATCTAGTTTTGCATCTCAAATTTTACTCATATACCATTTAGGCATACATTTAATAGTTGTAGGTGGTGCTAGATCTTCAAATTGATCTTCAACACTATTTTCATTTATAAATATTTTAGGTATAGTTCTTATAATAGATGTATGTGTGCAAGATGAACTTATTTCACCTTTCTCATCAAATACTACATCCTTGCTGATAATAATCTTCATAGTTTTTAGATCAAGGAGTTGATAGGCTTTTAACTCTTTACTGTATCCCACAAAAATACATTATTTGGTTTTTTTATCTATTTTATTTATTTTCTTGTTTGGGATATTCCTGTATGATTTGTAACCAAAAACTCAAATATGAGAGACTTTCAACTTTTTTCCAGTATGTAGTGAAATTTTTACTGGTGTATTCTCCCCCATGATCTGAGCATAGGGATTTGATTTTATGATTAGTTTCATTTTCAATAGAAGCCTTGAATTCCTTGAAGGATTGAAAAGCCTTTTCTTTATAATTCAATAATGTAACCCACATCTTGTAGGAATGATCATCAACAAAGAGTTGACAATAATTTTATCTATTATGGCTAGCAATCATAGGTCTGCATAGATCGGTGTGCACTAGATCAAGTGGATGTGGAGACCAATATTCAATTTTTCCAAAGGGAGATCTTTTTTATTTTCCAACTAAGAAACTAGGATAAATATCAAAATACTATTTGAGTGTGGGAAGACCTTTGACTATATTTTGTTTGATCAATGCAAGAAAATACCCATAACTCAAATGACCATATCTTTGGTGCCATAGCTGAGATTTGTCTAAATGGTTCACAATAAGTGCCTGATGATATTTATTTACAAAATCAAGTTGAAACATTTTGCCCATATTGGAAGCTCATGAAATTTTTTTGGAGCCTTGTTACTTGTTCTTGATAAGGAATTTTTTTTACCATCTTGGTGATCAAATTCAACTTTGAGATTGTGATCAAGAAGTTGATTTACATACAACAAATTTTTAGTGAGTCCTTGGACACATAGGAAATATATGATTTTGGTAGTCTTATGACCAAGTTGTAAAGAAATAT